>SJYA01002884.1:22508-88883 GCA_006410615.1 Neotragus moschatus
CCCCCGCCCCCGCCCCCCCCCCCCCACCAAGGAAGGAACGGACATTAAGAGTGATTACGTCCAGCTCCCAACGGTCCCAGTCTCCAGTCAGTCTCAGGAATTCCTTGCCCCGGTTGTTAAAAGTTAACTAATCCAAACAATCGTGAAGAAAAACAGCCCCCTCAAGACAACGCATTTCCGCAGCTATGTTGCCTGTATATCTCCTTTTCTCAACGTAGCGCAGCAGCTCCCTCATCTGACTGCTGCCCCTTCTCATCTCATTAAAGGTGATCTGTTCCGGTAGAGCATAGGTCTCATTCTTTCTCCAGACCTCGCTTTCTCCGACTCCCTTAACCTACATTTTGTGTTCCCACAGCCCCTCATGATTCTCTAGTGTTGCCCATATCCTGCTGCTTGCGATGCACCTGTCTCTCTCACTAGACTGTGAGCTCCTTAAAGGCAGAAAATGTGTGGATCCTGGCTCACCTGTGAAGCAAGTGGTCTTAGCAGCTCAATGAACAAATGGAAAGGAGGCAGGAAAGAGTAAGCCCGTCATCACGCGCGCCCTCCTACTTATATTTTCGTCAGTACTTGGGCTAACTGTTCTTTTTCACCTCCTGCTTCCCCGTTCCCAAGTAGGCTGTCATCGGTTCCCCCTAACTGGGTTTGCACACTTCTCCAAGGTAACAACCTGCAACACAACGAGCTGCCCACTTGACCCTGAACTTTTGGAGGGCAAGGAGGTCTCTGCACCCCCAGAAAACAGCAGCAGGGCAAATGAANAGCCAGGGCTGTAGGTCCTAAAGTAACTTACCTTCCGTAGTATTTTGAGAGACTAACCTTGTTGTTGCAGCTTCCGTACAAGCATTGTGTAATTTTTAACTTCATAGTGCAGACAGAGCTACCCAGGGTAGAACACTGGTCCAAGGTTACACAGTCTTTTGGCCCGAGGATTAAAATTCTCCTCTCCTGACCACTGTAATTTTTTCTTTTTGGATCACCAAGCCTTCCTTCTAAGAACCCGAAGACTCTGAGGACCTTTTGAAGGCTGCTGCCTGCGGTGGGCCGCCTGGGCCTGGCTTGGCCTGGGACTACTTAAGCCTAAGCTATTTTTAGCCGTCTCGGGCAGCGATTCCTAAACTCTGGTGTGTATCAGAATCACCAGAATGCTGATAAAGATCAGAGACAGAGGATCAGTGAAGGAGATAGGACCTGCTGGGCCTCTGTTTCTACCAAGTGCCCCAGGTGATTCTAATACAACCCAAGTATGAGAACCCTGGAGTACCCCCATTGCCTCTTAAGTACCGTGCCCGAAAAGGGAGGCGATTGTTAAATGAGGTTCTGCATTTCTTAGCCTCCGCCTTTCAGACCAGTCTCCTGTGTGTTCAGTTCATTAGGAGAATAAATATACACATAAGTACCTTTGAGTATCTGCTTGCCCAGAACTGTGTTGGGTGCTGCCGGTGATACCAGGATGAGGGAGAAGCAGCACTTAGGCCAAAAGTGAGTAAACTTAGGACCCGTGGGGCAGGTGGGGGTGTTGAAGAGTGACACTGAGTAGTGGGGAAGGGAACTAACTGAAGATAAGACCTGTTTGCTGCTATGATTTCATGAAGGGTATTGAGAGAAGAAGGAACATGGAGAAAACCAAGGCTTTGGATTTTGGAGTTGAGTTGCTAAGGTAGGAAAAACTGCTCGGAAAGAGTGATGGGAGTTGGCGGTGGTATTGATATCGGGAGCTCAGGTTTGGATATATTGAGTTTAAAATTCCTACTGGACATACAGACAGAGTCGTTGAGAAGGCAGGTGTATAAGTTAGAAAGATGAGCTTGAGCCAGTTGGTGCATTGGCCTAGAGACTTTAGATCCTGTGTCATTAACAGGAAAAATGGAATGAGCATTCAACCTCCATGTATTTATGTCTCTGTGTGTACTAATGTTCTAATATATAAACACAAGAAAGAAATTTACAAACAAGCTGTTAAATAAAGTTTGTTATACAGACCTTAAAAAGCAAACTTGTGAAGGAAGTGTATATCCATTTTCAAAGCCAATTGCTAAACAGTGTGCCAAACAGTGGGAAAGGATGGGAAATCTGGCAACAGCTTGTTCAGGAAGAGATCGTGAGCTGTCCTGCAGTACCAGAGCTTCTCATCTCACTGTAAAAATTCCACCGTTTACAAGCTATATTTTTATAAATATTAGCCGAGCTGATGAAACCTTGTACAAAAAGTCACATGGCCTCATCCCACTGAAAGCGTGTTGCATTTGTTTGTCACAGGGGGCTGATTGATCCAAGGACCCTAGTTGAGGATGCCAGGTCTGTCTGTTTCCTGGTAGATATTAATTCTTCACCTGTTAGATAGAATAAAACACAATCTTCCACATTGACATCCCGCACACCAAGGGGACTGTGTCGTGCCCCCTGTGTTGGAACCCTGGTCAGTTGTGGGAGCCAGGCTGAGAAATCTGGGCGTGAGGAACTTGAGAAGATTTTTGAGCAAGGCAATGATGAAAACTTTGAATTTGGGAGAGGATGGTTGAGAGGTAGAGCTGAGGACCTAAGTTAGACAGTAGAATCAGAATGGAAACCAGGGGCAGGTTAGGGAGATGTTTGAGATGCCAGCTCCTTCGTATCCTAACTAGGTATCCAGTAAGGAAAGAGGCAGAAGACAGGAGTAAAGGTTTGAATGTGGGTGAACACAGGTGCCATTTAGGGACAGGAATGGGAGAGGTAGCGAGGATAAATTTATTTACACAGTTGGGTTAGTGGGACCAATGGGATGCCTAACAGAACTGGAGATGTGGAGTTGGAATCTGGGAGTCCCTGGGATTCGGGACAAGGAGTGAGGGTGATCGCTGAAGCCCCGGAGGTGAGTGAGACTCCACACTTCAGGTTCTGGGTGGTTGGTCCAGCTAGTTCTCTGTGAAGTCAGGGGTACAGCTTAAGAACGTGAATTTGAATCTTACTTGTAGTATATACCCGTTCGAGTTGTAATTTCTTCAAGCAGATCACACTGTGTGTGAGGTGGTTTTTTTGAGTTTTTCCTGTTTGCTTGGTTTGGTTTGGTTGACAGAAGCCCAATATTGCTGGCTTCTGTTGCTGTGGACCACGACGTGCAGCCGTAGTGTAGACGCTGCCCTCCAGGACTGTGTACCGGCCTTTGAACTCCCGTGGCTGCTGTTTCCTCAGTTTGTCTTCTTCCTGGCCTGCTTGCCAGGATGGGCTCCCCTTCTCGTTTGTGAGTTTATGCTAGAAACAGCCTCCCTGTGTTGGCTGGGGTTTGGGTTAGGCCCTGAGCGAGACCTAGAGGCAAGTGCCTCTTGTGTAAGGGGAGTGAGCTCTAGGGCAGGACTTCGCTTCAGGACAGCTCTTTGCCCTCAGCTCCTGGGCATCTCACTGCCTGGCAGCTCGGGACCTGGCTAAGGCCTGTTTCACTCCTACAGCCCCTAGGTCCAAGCACTGGCCCATTGGTAGGATTTCATAAATATTTGTTTATAGTTTTTAAAACTGCACGTTGCAGGCGAGGCTTCTGTTAGCAGTCCAGTGGCCGAGTGAGTAGTCTGCTTGTCTCTCGAGGGTACGGGAGAAGTGTGCCCTGGCTCTCACAGCATCTGAAGGCGCAGGTTGTCCCCCATTTTCCTGAGGCATGCCTCTGAACATCCCGAAAGAAACAGGGCCTTAGGGGTGGTAGGAGTACCTTCGCCTCTTCGTTTGGGACCACTGCAGTCAAGGAGGCCAGGGGCCATAGCCTGCAGTTTTTACCATGTGAATCCTTTTAATGCTGATTGCGTCTTCAGAGTCTTCTCTCTATGCCTCTTTCCAGAGCAATGCTAAAGTGGCCGTGCTGGGGGCTTCCGGAGGAATTGGGCAGCCACTTTCGCTTCTCCTGAAGAACAGCCCGTTGGTGAGCCGCCTGACCCTCTATGATATCGCTCACACGCCCGGAGTGGCCGCCGACCTGAGCCACATCGAGACCAGAGCCACCGTGAAAGGTGCTGGGCCTGCCTGCCCCACGGACCTCGCACCTCTTCTCCCCAGTAGACCAGGACCCAGGTTTAGAGTGAGAGTCTTGGGTGGAACTTGGTGTTCAGAGACTTGGGATTTCCGTGTCCATTTTAGAATTAAATTTTATAAATTATTGCAGCTTTTTGGACTTGTCTCTAAAAATGTAACAGTGTCTTTCAGAAAAACAACAGTGGCCTGATCTTCCCATTTAAAATTTTTTATGATTTAAAGTCATAGGAGGGCAGGGGTGGGGGGAGCCTCCTGCAGGGACATGGGGGCAGTAAGCGGCGCTGCCCCTGGTGCACTGCCAGTGCCTTCTGGGCCGGGCCGTCCCACCACCCAAGGGTTTCTCTCGCCAGCTTCTTCAAAGCACGGCCACCTTAGGGAAATCTGAAATGAATATAGGTATATTATCCAAGAAGTCGTTCATAATCACATACAGTTATATATAGCCTGCTCATCATAGCAGCATTTATCCACGTCACCAAATTCTTGGTAAAATCATTTTTAAAGAGGTATTATAAGTTATAGCTTGTTTATTGTTATACCCATGCTGTTGGCCATTGGGCTGTTTTGTGTTGTGCTGTTCTATAAATATTTATGTAAGCTGTGATGAGCATCTTTTTACCTTTACATTTTGTTTAGGATCGTAAAAGTAGGATGAGTAGGTACGGCTGGTTTACAGCTTTTACTGTAGAATCCAGATTGCCGTGCAGGAAGCTTGTACTGCTTCCTGTCTCCACTGATGGCGTGAGGCTGCCGATGATGTTTGCACGTGTCTTCAGTGGGTGTAGACAACACAGGAGGCTGACTCGTCAGGTCACATGCTTGTGTGCCTTCCAAGGTCTCTCTGCATTAGTTTGCTTACTTTTTCTTGGGCTGTGAGTTTCCAGAAGCTCACACAATAGGGAAAAGTCAAATCAAAGCAGGTTTCAGTCATTGGAGCCAGTTCCCCTGTGATGTTTGAAAGTGAATCATCTTCTCCTCAGGCGACAGGAGTAAACAGAGCTGGTGCTAATATGTAGAGTCCTTGTGTGTCATGGATTCTGTCTCCTGGCCTCCAGCACACCTACTGATCTGACCCCAAAGTGGAGCTTTTGTTAGAATGATGGTGCTGTGGGATAAGCAGCTCTTAGCGGGAGCTGAGCAGGGCTCAGAGGTGCTGGCAAGTTGCGTCAGATAAGGCCAAGTGGCAGACTTGGATGGTTATTCCGTTCTCTAGGGGGGCCGGGCCATTGAGTCTGGGGAAAAGTGGAGTGAAAGGGACTGTCCTGCCAGCCAGAGGCGTTCAGACCATGGCGGTAGTTCTCAAGGAGAGGAACTCCTTCACAGATAGCCCTTCAATTCTGTCTCGAGGCCTTGGTCAGATTTGGACCTGGGTGGGGCTGCCCTCCTGGCCTCTGTCTGTATAGATGTGCTGGCCTCTGCAGGTCGGAACCTGAAATTGCTCACTCGACTGTTTTCTTTTTTCCAGGCTACCTCGGACCTGAGCAGCTGCCAGACTGCCTGAAGGGCTGCGATGTGGTGGTCATTCCGGCAGGAGTCCCAAGAAAACCAGGTGTGTGTTGAAAGCCTTGCCTAGCGTCTCCCTGAAAGTCAGCTAAGGACATGGCTTTCCATCGAAAGTGGAGCTGGTCTTTTCTGTGCTGCAGAAAAGATTCCAGGCTCCCAGATGCCCGTGGGGTGCAGACAGCCCTGGACGAGTCACTAGGTCTCCTTGCCCAGTCTCTTGGGTTTTCTGCACGGAACGCCCTTTTCTCCACGCACCTCTGCCTTGGAAGGCTTACTGATCCTCCTTGGGTATAACTCCCCTCTCTCCCCTCCCCATGCTCCGCCCGCACCGACCTCTGTCTTGGCACTTGTCACACTGGGCTGTTTTCCCTACAAGACGGATTTACTTGACAGAGACCCTGTGTCACTCATGTTTAAATTTCCTTAACAACAAACATAGAGCACTTGGCACATGTTTGGAAATTCGTCCTGTGCTCTATGAACATTGAATTGGATCGTTCTCAGGTATGACCCGAGATGACTTGTTCAATACCAATGCCACGATCGTGGCCACGCTGACCGCTGCCTGTGCCCAGCACTGCCCGGAAGCCATGATCTGTATCATCTCAAATCCGGTGAGTGCCCGCCACTGGCAGGTGGGCGGCCACAAGTGCCGCCTGAAAGCTCAGTGTGCGGCTGTGCTTAGAGTAGAGAGTAAGCGGGTTAATGTGCTGAAGTGGATAAAGGGGATGAATACTAAGAGACCCTTAAATTTATTTTCTAAGGGTTCTCTGTGGCCTGCACCATCTGAGCGGTAACCTGAATTTCCCATCAACCGTGTGCCTTTGGGCAGGTCACTTCCCCTCTCGGTATCTTAGTCCTTCCACCTGGAAAGCAGGTCCGCTCCTCAGGCCGCCTGTAGTCGAGATTGCGGCAGCCTGTTAGCTCCTTTCACTCTGCTCCACTCAGACTCTGCAGTTCCTGCTGCTCCGGCCTCTCCCTCCTCACACCCACACCTGATCACATACACAGCCGCCCCCACTCGCCCCCACCCAGGCCCTGCTCGCTGGTTTTTGCAGAAAGCTTGTTCCTCAGTTTAGAAACTCTGGGTCGGGAGCTGTGTCCTCCTGAGAAGTCAGCTAGGGGTCGCATACCCACCCCAGCAGGGCCCCTGGTTGCGTTGACAGCGGCCTCCTCCATCCCTCCCTCCTGATTCAATCTGGACTCTGGTCTCCGAGTGCGAGAAGGCCCCGGGTGAAGTGCGGTGGCAGTGCTCTGGACTGAGGGACGTGGCCGCGGGCGAATACCCCGAGCTTGCGGCCGGGGCCTCTGAGAAGAGAGTCCTGCCCTTTCCAAGCAGCTCCCCGTTCCTCAGGGGCCACTGGTCAGAAGTTGTTGGGGAGCTGATTAACCAGTACCTGATAAAATCTTGCTGGTTTTGTCTTATTTTCTTCCATGTACCAGGTAATATGTTGGGCATTTGCCATATATTAAGACACTTAACCTTCATAGTAACCTCATGAGGTCGTTGTCTTCCATTTTTACAGATAAAGGAACAGAGTCCCAGGGAGTTGATGTAACTTGCCCAGGGTTTCGATGCAGAGTGCCAGAGCTGGAACTTGGCCCTGGGCCATCTGAGCTTGTAGCCCTGTACTAGGGTGTTTTTTTTTTGAGAATGGTCTTTAGGGCCTAAGGCCCAGCTGGAGCAGAACTTGGCCTGCGGAGCCTTCATCACATTTTTAAGTTGACTGTTGAAGGGTCACGTGCATATGTGAACTTTGGGGTTGGAGGTCACCAAGGGGAAGAGTGCCTACAGCAGTGAAGGGCTTCTTCTTTCACATGGCAGGGTGGGGGGCGAGGGGATGAAGCAGTCTTTTAGAGCAGGGGGCCTTCCAGGGTGAGGCTCAGTTACCAGGCAGGGCAACTTGATGTGACACCTTCGGGCTTGCTAGTAGTCTGATGAGATTTTTCCATCTGTCGCGTGGCTCTGCTCTCAGGGTGCAGGTGAACTGTGTCTTTCTCTTGGATTTACTAGGTTAACTCCACCATCCCAATCACAGCGGAAGTTTTCAAGAAACACGGAGTGTACAACCCCAATAAAATCTTTGGGGTGACAACCCTGGACATTGTCCGAGCCAACGCTTTCGTTGCAGAGCTGAAGGTAAGAGCTGCATTGAGCATCTTTCACGTGGCCTTTCTGATCCTCCGTGTCCATCCTTGGCTCACTGATGGGCGTGGAAGACACCAGGGCCCCGATAGGTCACATGTAACCTGAGGGTAGTGTTAAATGTCTTCAAAGCTCACCTCCTTCATGGGAGGCAGCTCTCACATTTTCGTGTGGAATGCAGATAGTGGGCACTTGCGAGCTGAGACTGGCCAGCACCTGCTTTGACCAGCTCGGTCTCCTCCCCGCAGCATCCAGGATGCAGGCTTTCCAGGGGTCTCGCTGGCTGGAGTGGGTTGTGCTCCTGGTACTCTCCACCTCTGATAACTGGCCTTTGCAGGATTGACCTGCTCATTGTTAGGCAGACGATAAGATCAGCAAACAGGAAGGGCTTTGGCAAGCTCCTGAGGTGGTGTCAGCGTTGTTACCCCGGTCTGTGTCCTGATTCGCTCTTCCTCGGGAGCCGGTAGTGACTTAGACTCCCCTCTGCTCTCGCCAGCTGCCGGCTTCTTCCTGAGCTACCAGACTCGTCGTAGGGTGGGTGTGGCACCGGCACTGGGTCCAGAGTCCTCAGTGTCTTTCTCAACTCACTGTCTAAAGTCCCTGCTTGTGGACCCTGCAGAACCGCTTCCTCCCTCCCCAATAAACATCCCTCCTAAGCTTCAGGCCATTTTTTGTGACTCTGCAGAGGAGGGTTCCCATCCTACCTCCCGCCAGTTAGGAGTAATTGTCGTGCACGTGGCTTGGAGAGAAGGGCAGGCGTAGGATTTGACCTCCGTCTTCTGCCCCTGCATTCAGCACCTCTCTCCATGGTCATTCTTGCTGTAGCGTGTTACTCAGCCTCTGTCCTCCACGGGACAGATCCTGAGACATGGCCCCAAGGCCTGGGAGCTCTGTGGAGTGAAGTGGAAAGAGATGCTTTAATTCCAGAGACAGTGAGTTTGAGCAAACTCTGGGAGATAGTGAAGGACAGGGGAGCCTGGCAGTCTGCAGTCCAGCGGTCGCAAAGAGTTGGACACGACTGAATGAAAACAATTCCGGAGACAGTTGGATTGAATAACCAGTTCAGCACATGTGTGTTTGGAGTGGGATTGTTGGTGCCATGCCCCAGGTGCCTAGCCTGGCACCCTATGCAAGCTCCCTGCTCCGTTAGCCCTCTGCTACTGGGCCTGCCCACCCTTGTGACTGGGCTCCCCTTGCTGGGTGAAGTGGGTTCCTAACTCAGGGCATCTCTTTAGCAGCTGCAGCATTTGGGGACTGCTAACCCCTCTCCCAAAACTCCCACCAGCGTCTTTTTCTGTGATAAGAAATACCTGATTCGCAGATTCTCGGGGGCTGGGGGGGCGGCATCATGCCTCAGGTTTAACAAGTGAATCAGCTGTCGCAACAAGCCCCGCTTGTAACCCGCTGTGGCGTCGTGACCCCTTTCCATGTGGTTCCCTCCTTTTGGTCCCAGTCACTGAGCTGACAGACTTATCAGCCCTGGCTTTTCCAGAATCTCGCTCTCGTGCGAGGGAAAGAGAATCTGCTTTGCTCACGGTGAATGCAGTGTGGGCACGTGAGTCTGGGCTGAGGCAGGCGTGACAGCAGCTGTGGGAAGGAGGGCTGTCGGCCTCTGGTCCCAGGAAGCTGTCAGGCTGAGGGGCACCTGCTAGGACCCTCCAGGGAGGCAGTCTCCAGCCCGCTGTGAAGGGAGAACCTCACAGCGTCCTCACCAGAGGCCAGGTGCTTCTCGCTGCACTTGTTCAAGCTGACGTCAGAGCGTGCGGGCGCGGGGGCTGGTGGGAGAGGTGAGCGCGGCCGGAGTCACCTGCGGCCTCTTTCCCGGCTCCTTTGTTTTGTTCTTGAGTTTTGTGATTTTCCCAGTGTTGGTGCTCTAGGTGCATATAACATGTTTGACACTCGAAAGTGCTTGTTTAAAAATTAATCAGACCTCACACTTTTCCTGACCAGGATTTGGACCCCGCCCGAGTCAACGTCCCCGTCATTGGTGGCCATGCTGGGAAGACCATCATCCCCTTGATCTCTCAGGTGTGTGTCACGGCTGTGTGTCTCCTCGCCCGGAGGCCCCCAGACCTCGAGTGCCCTTCAGAGGTTGGCGGTGGGGCCCTGGGGCAGGCAGACCTCACCCTCTGTGGCTACTTTGAAAGGATTCCTACTGTGGATGCAGCCCCACCCCACTTGTCTGGGGGCCTCCTGATGGCCTGGGGGCTGTGGGAGCGAGTGCGGCCAGAAGGTGTTAGAACCGCCAGCTCCCACACACGCTGAAAACTGCTGGTGGAAGCACCCCTGCCTTCCCGATTAGGTCAAAGCAGGCAAGGTCTCTCTGTGTAAAAATGAGGAGACAAAGTAAACACCCCGCGAATGAGATAAATCACCTCGTGACCTCAGGAGGAAATACCGAGGAAGCACTTCAAATCTGAATTGATGGGCACCCCACAGAGCGAGCATTCAGTGCCCTTGACCCCTGTCATGAGAGACGGGAGGGCGGAGGGAGCAATCCGAGGCGAGACTCCTGAGCAGCCGAGGGGAGTCGGGGGACAGTTAGTGACGGGTGAACAAGGTCTGTGGTCTAGTTCCTCACGCGCGACACTAATTCCCTGCTCTTCATAACTGCATCCTGGTTATGTAAGACGTTAACGCCAGGGTAAGGCAGGTGAGGGACATCTTCCTGCTGTTTTCACAGCATTTTGGTAAGTCTAAAATTAGTCCAAAATAGAACAAGTTTTTAATACATGAGTAGGGATCTCACCGCACCTCCCAACAAAGTCAGCTTGTTCTTTAAAGAAAGGGTCTTGATTTCCCATATAGCCGCGATGCCCGGCTCCCGTGGGCCAGGCGCTGGGAGGGCACGGGACTGTGGAGCCTGGCCCTGCTCACACGGGCCCTGTGGCTTCTGCTTGCAGTGCACCCCCAAGGTGGAATTGCCCCAGGACCAGCTGGCCACCCTCACCGGTCGGATCCAGGAAGCCGGCACCGAGGTGGTCAAGGCGAAGGCCGGAGCGGGTAGGTCTCAGGGGTGGCCCCGGGCCCTGGTTAGAGTCTGAGCTGAAGACACGAGCACTCGGCAAGGAGCAGGGCCTTTTCTCAGTTTCACATCCATCTGCTTGACATGCCACCCCCCTGCTGGGCGGCGTGGAGTAGCGTCTGAGGTCAGCAGAGCTAATTCCATGCCATTCATGCATTTGTTGGGTCAGGGAATGCTGGCATACATTCCCGATGACTAGAAGGCTGGAGGTTACTCAGGTGGATTTTCAGCTGGAGGGAGAGCGTGCCTTTATCTCCAGGTCACGGTGCTGGCATGGCTCACCCACCTGTGTCCTCCTAGGCTCTGCCACCCTGTCCATGGCGTACGCTGGAGCCCGCTTTGTCTTCTCCCTCGTGGACGCGATGAACGGAAAGGAAGGAGTCGTCGAATGTTCCTTCGTTAAGTCCCAAGAAACGGACTGTCCGTATTTCTCCACACCGTTGCTGCTGGGGGTACGTACCTGGGGGCCAGGGCTCGGCTGAAGAAGGAGCGTGTTCTGTAGTGGAGAGTCAGCTGCTGCACCCGGAGCTTTCGCTCCGTGACTCGGATGTCTGTGAGCAGGGACCGTCTCGCCGCCTTTGGAGGGTAGAAGCACCACCGAATCAGGAGCAGGGAGACACCTCTGTCTGTGGGGCTGACGGGCTCTCGTGGCTCCAACAGCTGGTTGGCAGCAACCACCAGGGCAGCCATCCTAACGGGACCCTCGTGTCCCGAGGCGGCTTGTGGACGGCTCCCAGTAGCAGCTTCCCCACACCAGCCTGCGCTTGTCCTGAGCCCAGGGCCTGCCAAGGCCAGTGCCTCTGTTAGGCATTCACTTCCAACGCTGCTGGGCCGCTGGGACAGGGCCCTTCTCGTCCAGTTGCCGGCTTCAGCCAGGCTGCTTTGGGCAGCCATCTGGTCTGTTTGACCCCTACTGGGTGTTGGGGAGCAGCTTGCCATGTCTCAGCCATGGGCACCTGCTGGGATCAGGCTAGTGTATGCTCCCCTTCCTCTCATGCCCAGAAAGAAGCCCTTCCCATAGTCCCCTGGTGTTCACAGTCCCCGGGACTCTCTCTGAAGAGGTTAGTCCCGGAGCCCATTGAGCACGTGTGTGTGGCATGGTGAGGCCCCAGGGGCTGATGGTTCCAACCAGGGAGCGTCTAAAGAGGCCTGGATGCCAGGCTCCTGTCTTCCTAATCAGCGTTTACCTACGTATTTACATTGGGTTCTGGTGGACATTTAAGTGTTTCTTCAGTCCTTAACCAACTTGGGAAAGAAACTAGCTCCGAGAAGTAAGGTCTGTGTTGAGGAGAATAACTCGTGTTACTAATTATTGAATTCTTTGTCTACCAGCTGACCCAGGTCTGTCCTCGCAGCCTTCTGTGAGGCAGATGAGACAGACCTAGCATGTGAGCCACCAGGCTGCGCGCACAGCGAGTTCCGGGGCCTGGCCCCCAGCCCGGGGCTGGCTGAAAGCAGCCTGAGTTCCCGGCACGGCTCACACCCGTCCCGTCCCCGATGCGTGTGACTCCCTCCCTCCGCAGGCTGCCCAGAGCCGCTGGCCGCTGGTGTAAACAGGCTAGGCAGGGCTGACGAAGTTACAAGCAGGCTCTTCTGTAACAAACTCATTCAGGGGAGCTTTCTTTAAAACATTACCATCTTTCCTTTCTCCTTCAGAAAAAGGGCATCGAGAAGAATCTAGGCATCGGCAAGGTCTCCCCTTTCGAAGAGAAGATGATTGCCGAGGCCATCCCTGAGCTGAAGGCCTCCATCAAGAAAGGAGAGGAGTTTGTCAAGAGCATGAAGTGAGAAGGCGCTTAGCGGGCAGTCAGTCTCCTTAACTTATTAAGGCATCATGTCACTGTAAAGCCGTTTCAGATACTTTTGTCGTTTCAATTTGCTTGGTTGAGGAGGATTGTATTAATGAACCATCCTGTCCCAATCCAGTCAGTCTGTCGGTGCATCAATAAAAGCAGGCATTGATTTTCTTTTTCAAGGTCTCCTCCAATTAAATACTGTGGTTTCTTCCCCATTAGAGCCTACTGCAGGGTGTCTGGCATCTCTCCCATCACTAGTCAGAACTACATGTTATTTAAAATTTATTTAAAAAATAAAAAAAATAATAAAAAAAAATTTAGACTGAAGCATCCTGGTCTCAGTAGCTTCAGGTCTAAAATCTCGATCAGTAACTGCTTCTCCCAAGCCTGCGCTGTGCGCTGTCACGTCCCTGGGCGTGTGGGCTGGGGCAAGGCCTGCTCAGGCCTGATCCCTTCGTGTCCTCTCATCCGCTCACTGCCGTTCAGTGGTCGCTGCCAGGCCGCTGCCTCCTGTTCTGTGATTTTTCTGGCCCAGCAACCAGCACTGCTGGCTGGGTTTCATCCTCTACTGGTTGAGCCCTGATATTCAGTGGCAGTGACGACAGAATCGTGAGGAAGCCTGGGCAGGGGCAGGAACAGCCAAGCAGAACAGCTGCCAACGAGGGGCGGGGTTCCTGTCCTCATCAGTCGCCGGAAAGGGCCTTGTCGCATAAGCTGGGCTTAGGGTAAGTGTGGAGGATTAAAGGGAGGCCCGCCTCCCTTTAGGCACAAGCTGCTCCTCAGAAGCCGTGGCCTCTGAAATGGAAACTGGGAGCTCCGTACCTAGGAAAGAGCCTCCTGACGACAGGTGGTGATGACCTTCAGTGAAAGGCAGGTGGTAGGTGGAGCTTCACCCAGTGGACAGACTCTCTTATCTGCAGCTTTCCTGTCCCCTCAATTAAATGTCAAGTATGACATTGCTGTTTTCTTATACAAGTGATAATGTTCATTGTTGAAAACCTAAAATGTAAGCCAAATAATAAAGCAGGAAATTCTTGCTGATGGTAGTATGTATGCTGTTAATTTTGCATATTTCAAAAGCAGAGAGAATGCTTCCTGTGCCACAGTACATCCTGTCCTGCTGGTTAACTACTGTGTGACAAGCACAGGGTAGTGCAGAATTTCTCACGATTCTGCAGTTGACGAGTTTCCACCAGAAAATTCTCCTCTGCTAGGTTAGGGGCCTGGCCAGCCCAGCACGTTCAAGATGATGTCTCGAGCTCATGGCTGCTACTAGGGGGGATGAAGGGGCAGCTGGGCCCCATGAGGCCCCCACAGCGGGGTGTGCGGATTTCTTCTTGATGGCTCAGGGTTCCCGAAAGTGCAAGAGCAGAAGCTGCCTGGCATTAAGGCTTAGGCTTGGAACCAGCACAGCATCACTTCTGCTAAATGCTTGTGGCTTAAGCAAGTCGCAAGGCAAGCCCTGGTCCATAGTGGGAAGAGCCTCTAGGGCCTGAGTACCCAAGGCCTGGTCCTGTGGGCGCCAGCTTTGGAGATGAGCTGCTACATGTGGCTTTTCTGTAAGTATATATGCGTTTTCCCGCATCGCCTGCCTAACTGCTGGGTAATCTTTAAGGTGAATGTACTGTAAGATGTACTCCACGCCTGTTGGGTGGTTTGGGTTTTCACTCCTAGGAAGAGCGTGGCTGTGAATGTCGTGGTGCTGTTGGACTAATTCCTCCCGGTGGTTCTGTATGTGAAGCCCTGTGCCAGCTCTCTTGGGGCTGTGTTTGCTGTCCCCTGGGGTCCTTGCCGTGACCCTGACAGGCAGGACCTAGTGCAGGTGACTCAGCAAGCTGTCTTGGTTTAGGACGGTCAGGTCAGTGTCCATCTCCACATACCAATGGTGACCACATAAGGTCCGTCAAGGAGTTTGCTTAAAATGCAGATTCCTCCTTGCTGCACTGTTGGTGGGAATGTAAACTGACGCAGCCACCGTGGAAAACAGTATGGAGGTTTCTCAGGAAACTAAAAATAAGCACGTGATCCAGGTGGCTCAGCTGGTAAAGAATCCGCCTGCAATGTGGGAGACCTGGGTTTGATCCCTGGGTTGGGAAGACCCTTTGGAGAAGGGATGGGTACCCACTCCAGTATTCTGGCCTGGAGAATTGCAAGGACTGTATAGTCCATGGGGTCGCAAAGAGTTGGGCACGACTGAGGNGGCTCAGCTGGTAAAGAATCCGCCTGCAATGTGGGAGACCTGGGTTTGATCCCTGGGTTGGGAAGACCCTTTGGAGAAGGGATGGGTACCCACTCCAGTATTCTGGCCTGGAGAATTGCAAGGACTGTATAGTCCATGGGGTCGCAAAGAGTTGGGCACGACTGAGGAACTTTCACTTTCACTTTCCAGCAATCCCAGTCCTGGGCATATATTCAGACAAAATGATAATTCAAAACGATACATGCGCCCTTGTGTTTGTAACCACATTATTCACAATAGCCAAGACAGGGAAGCAACCTGAATGTCCATCAACAGAGGGACGGATAAAGAAGATGTGGCGTGTGTATGCAGAAGAATAGTACTCAGCCGTAAAAAGAATGAAACCGTGCCATGTGAGCAACATAGATGCAACTAGAGATTACCCTACTAAGAAAGACAAACACCATATGACATCACGTACTTGCAGAATCTGAACTATGATAGAAACGAACTTATCTACAACAGAAAGCGACTCAGGGACATAGAAAACAAACCGTGGTTGTTGCCAAGGGGGAGGGATGGAGTAGGAGATTGGGATATAAACTGTTGCATAGTTTACGTTAGAAGATGCTGTAAACTATTATATATAAGATGGAGAAACAAGAAGGTCCTAATGCACAGCACAGAGAACTGTATTCAATACCCTGTGATAAACCACAACGGAAGAGTGTTACAAGGATGTATGCACATGTGTAACTGAGTCACTAGGCTGGACAGCGGTGATCAGCACAATACTGTAAATCAACTCTATTTCAATTTCTAAAAAAAAACGTTTAAGGGAATTTCCTGGCAGTCCAGTGGTTAGGACTCCATGCTTTCGCTCCCTGGTCAGGGCACTAAGATCCCAGGCACACTGTGGCCAAGTTTTTATTTCTCTAGTTTTGGCTGCACTGGGTCTTCGTTGCTGCATGCAGGCTTTCTCTAGCTGGGCGAGCAGAGGCTACTCCCTTGTCGTGGACAGAGGCTCTAGGGCACGCAGGCTCAGTAGCTGTGGTGCACGGGCCTAGTTGCTCCTCAGCACATGGAATCTTCCCAGGGACTGAACACACATGCCCTGCACTGACAGATTCTGGAGGAAGTCTGTCAAGTTAAAAAAATTAGTGCAGGTTTCCTGTGGCCACCTCTGAGAAGTTCTGAGAGCAAGGACCAAGAACCTATAATATTCCAGATTCTCCCAGGTTATTCCGAGGGGATAAGGTGGTCAGTGACCACATTTTGGTTGCTCCAGAGTTCTTTTCACTAAGGGTTTTCACAATAAGGCTCCTGCCTTTCAGGGTTTACAGATAAGTCAGAGACGAGAGAATCAGTGAGAAAAATTGCAGATCAAATACCAAATGACTCCAAAGAGGACAAGGTTACTTCTGCACGTCTTGGTAGAGGCCAGGACTGGAGGAGACTGTCCATCAAGATAGCTGGGAGGGAGGTGAAGATGCCATCAGACCTGGCCCTGCAGGCGGGGTAGGATTCCAGCTGGCCGGAAGGTCAGGCCGGACAAGGCAGGCAGCAGCAGGAGCCGCCTGGGCTGAATATGCTTAAGGTGGGTTTGAGGTACGGCCAGTGTTCACACAACGAGGGGAGTGAGGCCATTCGGGGTGGAGTCGGGGAGTCTTGAATGCCAGGCTGCAGAGCTCAGACCTCGTCCTGTGGGTGTGGGAACTGGGAGAATGTCAAAGGTGCTCAGCAGGCTGGTGACAGGGTCCTGGGAGGAGGCTCGTCAAGATACAGGTTGTGGCCCTGGAGAGGGATCCAGGAATGTCTTTGCAGCCGGACACACTTGAGGAGAAAAGACGCCACAAGGACCACTCCTGTGACACTGGGCAGCAGAATGGGCAAGGACTAGAGCAGTGTGGCAGGGAGGCAGAGGGTGACAGGGACATGGAGGAAACACCAGCCCCCCCCAGCCTCATTGCCACCCTCCAGCGAGCCATCAGCCTGTTGGCGGCGTAGGTTCAACTAACCGCGCTCCTTGCTTTCAAGCTCCAATTATCTGCCTCGCAGTCTGCAAACTGGCTGCCAGCCCCCGCCTTCTGGTTGCCTCCTGACACACAACTCCTGTCCCGCTCAGCAAGGAACAAAACCCGGGGACTGAGTGGATGGTGTTAATGACCATGATGAGCTGGCTGAGTCTTTGCTAGGGGAAGCCAGCAACCAGTCTGTAGAGAGAAGAGAGGAGGCTCTGGGGCACCCACTCGGGGGTCATTAGATGGCAACGGACTCGGTCCAGCAAAGAAGCTGCCCTTTAAGTCCCGGGTAGACCCAGCCATATGGGGGTAATTAGAAGGAAAGTGGAGTCTTGCCTCCCCACTGCTAAGGCAGAGGGGGAGACAGCTTAGCTCAGAATGAGCCTGACCTTAGCCTCCCAGGCAGTTCTCCCAAATTGCCAGTAGAGGGAGCTGGAGGCTGGTGCTGCAGCACTGGTCCCAGGACTTTGGGTCAGGCGGTGGCTGGAGGGTCAGCTTTCCCCGTGGGTCTGGGCTCTGCTCACCCCGACCGGAGGGGGCAGCCACCTTCGGGCAGGGATAGTGGAGGTGGGAGAGAGCCCAGGGAGATCGGCCTGGAGACACAGAAGGGTTGAGATGGGGAGTTTCAGAAGAAACTGAGCCAGTGTTGGTGGCTCAGATGGTAAAGAATCTGCCTGCAATGAAGGAGACCCAGGTTCTACCTCCGGGTCAAGAAGATCCCCTGGAGAAGGCAATGGCTATTCACTCCAGCATTCTGGCCTAGAGAATCCCATGGACAGAGGAGCCTGGTGGGCTACACACAATCTGGGGTTGCACAGAGGCAGACAAGGCTGAGCGACTTTCCCTTTCACTACTTGCCACCTCCCCATAACCGTAACCCCGTAACTCAAGGCCACAGGCCTCACCAGAGGAGTAGGCGGAGGATAACTTCCCGCTTACGCTAACCAAGTAACCATTGGCTCCTCCTGTCTCCAGTGCCCTGAGCAGACAGTAGGGACAGGCCACTCCGTGCAACACCCTGAGGGAGTGGGGATTAAGTAACCCAAACCCAGGGTGGACCGAGCTGCTGGGTGGCAGGAAGGGAAGGCCTAGCCTGTGGACACCTGCAGCGCGCCTCCTTCGTTGGGCCCTGCGAGGGAGCTGGGCCAGGCCCTGCCTGCCTCTGAGAGTCCTTTCTCAACGGCTCCGCTTTCTAATCCCCTAGGGCTTGAGATGGATCTCTTCAATTAACCCACTTTAAGAGGCCACCCACGTCCTCCTGCTGCCTGTCCTCCCCAGGCCTGCGGGCTCACGGCTTGGGGCAACCTCCCTAAAGCAGCCGGGGTGTAGATGCTTAATTCAATTTCCTCATGAAGCCGAACAGGGTCACCCAGAACCGGGCGCTGAAAGGCAGAGCCAGGGGGGCTGATCTTTGACCGGTTGTCCCAGTACAGCTGACCTAGCTGGGAAACACTTAGACCACGTAACCCACAGCTGCTGCCCCTGCCTGCCAGCCTGCTCCAGGCCCTCCTGGTCCACCCCATGGTAAAGAGGTACCACCTGGCAGCTTGGCATCACCCAAACCCACTAGCCAATGCCTACATACTTCAGTACCACTGTGGTATGAGTCGCCTTCCTCGGGGCTGGGGAAGGCAGTCCCAGAGGGCAAGCTTTCCACCCCCAGCAGAGCCCACAGGCCTGACACCCTCCTCCCACAGCCCCCCACAGCCCCCCACCACAGCCTGGCTTCAGCCAGGGGGCAGGGTCCAGAGGTGGGACTTTGGGGTGATTCCCAGCAGTTTTACCTGCCCCTTTTTCCTTCCCTGGGCCTCCCAGGTGGTACAAGCAGTAAAGAACCTGCCTGTCAATGCAGGAGAAGATGCAAAAGATGCAGGTTCAATCCCTGGGTCGGGAAGATCCCCTGGAGGGGGCATGGCAACCCACTCCAGTATTCTTGCCTGGAGAACCCCACAGACAGAGGAGCCTGGTGGGCTACAGTCCATAGGGTCAGACACAACTGAAGTAACTTAGCACGCACACACTCCCTCTCCAAGGAAGCACTGATCTGACAAAAAAAAAAAAGAGAGAGAAGAAAAGCCTGTCCACAACCCATTGCTGCTGCTGCTGCCACTGCTAAGTCTCCCACCAGGCTCCTCATCCATGGAATTCTCTAGGCAAGAAAACTGGAGTGGGTCCACGCCTACTACATGAAAACAAATGGGTGTTATATGATTCCATATATCATAAAAAAAAAACCTACCACCAACAACCGCTCCCCCAAATGTATTTGTGTTTGAGTGTAAATGTCCATTAATTTGGTTCACTGTCTAGAACTGGAAGTCTGGTTCCATGTCTTAACACCAGACCCTTGGATTTCTTGGATTGCTGACTCCCCAGGCTCTGATGCCCCCTATGGGGAGTTGGGGGGTTCCCCGATGTCCACTGCCACCCCAGGAGACAGGATCTTGGGGGCACTCCATAGAGGATAGGGGGAACACTGACCCCGGACCAGGGGCTGATGGAGGGGACTGGCTGTTCACAGAGAGGCTGGTGTGCCCTCAGGAGGCCACCCACTCTGCCACTGCCCAGCTGCTTATCTCAAGGCCTGACGGGGAAGTGCCACCCTGCTCCCACCCTGTGCATCTGTCTGTCTGCCTGTCTGTGGGAGAGGGGAGGAGCCCACAGCTCCCACAGAGCCTTCTCCCCACTTTAGAGCCACTTCACATTCTCCCAGCTGGCAACCCGGCCCAGCGGGACGGCTCCTGTAGGAGATCTTGGCCAGTCTCTTTCTCCTTCTCTGGGTCCCCTCCCCTCCTTCCAGAGAGAGCCCAGGGCCAGCCTGGTCCCTCTTAGGAAAGGCCACCCCCTAATCTAAGCACCACCCCCCACCATCACTCTGTGAAGCCCCCACCTCCCGAAGCCTCCAGCCCAGATCGACTACAAACCCCACCTCCATTGCCTAAAAATAGCTCCTCCCAGCGCAGCCGCTCCCTTCCCCGCTCCTGCTGGTACTAACGCTCTCCCAGCCAGGGGGAGAGCCTGGTGCCAGGCAGACCGCAGGACGGTAATTAGGGTAACTCCGGAAGCTTGGGGCTGGGCAGGGGTGACTGGGAGTGCTCCTCTCACGGGCCTGGGTGACTCTGTGTGGGGTGTGTGTGTCTGTGTAGGTGTCTGGCGTGTGTATGCGTGGGGCGTATGTTTTGAGTGGCAGGCACCGCATCGGATGTGAAAGCAGAGACCGAAGTTGGGTATCGCTGGCCCAGACGGAGGGGGGGGGGGCGGGGGGGGCAGGAGAAGATCGGCTCAGGAGAGGAAGGGTGGGCCAGGGGGGAGGCGATGGGACCCTCAGGCCCCTCCCACTGCCATTGATGTTGCCCAGGCAGTGCCTTCTTGCCTCACCTAGCATCTTGTGCTCACCCGGAGCCTTCCACGTCTGCCATCTCACAGCTGTGAGGCGGCCCCCGCTACCATCGGGAAAGCCGGGAGGGTCTGCCGGGGAGCCCCCGCCCTGATGAAAGCCCAGTGCAGCTTTAGCCCCCTTTTGCCCAGGTAGCACTAGCGATAAGGAACCTGCCTGCCAATGCTGGAGATGGAGGAGGAGGTTCCACCCCTGCATGAAGAAGATGCCCTGGGGCAGGGCTTAGCAACCCACTCCAGCATTCTTGCTTGGAGAATCCCATGGACAGAGAAGCCTGGTGGGCTACAGTCCACGGGGTCACAAAAGAACCGGACACGACTCAAGCGACAGCACGCACACACGGGCCAGCTCCTCTGTGCCAGGCGCCCCCTGGGCACAGATACAATGTGAGATGATCGGTAAACTGAGGCTTCAGTCATGTGACCTTGCAGGTGGTGATTGGCAGGTGCGACTGAGTCCCCACTGACACTTGAGAAGACCCCAGCCCTGGGGCACGGCTCCTTTCCAAGGCGAGGAGCAGGGTCATCCATGGCTGCTGGAGGGGGCCTGTCCCAGCAGCTGCAGAAGAGACCGCTGGAGGAGGCCACCACCCAGGCCAGGCCTTCCCAAGGGACCCTGATAGGACTTCGGACATTTATCGTGCCGAGCATCTCAAGGTGCGAAACCAGTGCATCAAGCCTGTGGCACTCTGGACAGCATGGCTCAGACAAGGCTCAGCACAAACAGGAAGCGACTTCAAGAAAGAGTTAAACAGCAGCACAGAACGTGCTCAGAGGAGCAGAAGTGTGGAGCTGGGACCAGAATTGCGAAAGTTTCCCTGGCATCTTGCTACGCCATAAATTTGACTCCAAGCTTCCCAGTGCCACAGAGCCTTCCAGAAGGAGAGTCCAACAGGACTGGTGTAGTCTCAGAGGACAGCCTGGGAGATGAGGCTGCTGGAGGCCAAGAAAGATTGCCTCACTCCAGACCCCAAACCTTCTCCCCACTCTCCACCCCCAAAGCTGTGGCGCCTGGACTGTGGCCCTCCCCTGCTTGCTGAGAGGATTAGTGTCTACGGTCCTCATCGGGAATCCCCAGGCAGGCCAGTGGCTGGGACTCTGCCTTTCCCCTGCAGGGGGCGCAGTTTCTTTCCCTGGTCAGGGCACTAAGAGTCCATATGCTGCACAACATGACCGAAGCAATAACATTAAAAAAATTTTTTGAATAAAATTAAATCCACAACCCACAGTGGGTGCTCAATCAATGGTGATCATCCTTGCCATGTTACTCACTTGGAGGTCAGGGCTCTCCTGGGACCCACAGGGGAGTCTCCAGGTCTGAGGGTGGAGGCTGCTGGGAGGAGGGGAAGCTGGGGGCCTGGGACAGCCCCAGGCAGGGCACAGGAGCAGAGTCCCCTCCACCGCCACCCCATAGGGCTGGGGCAACCTGGCTTTGTCTGAGCTGCCGGGATTCAGGAAGCAGGTTCAGGCTGCTGGGGTCCCTGGAGGGATCATTAAAGCAGGGCCAGGGGGAGAAAAAGGAGGCTTTTTGGTAGTGTGCAATTAAATGCATCATATTTATACCACTGCGTGTACACACACAGACATATGCAAGCAGGTCAGTCCCAAGTACCTCCTGCTTGCCCTGTCCCACCCAGACAGCTGCTCCCAGGCCAGCGGCCCCCTCCCCAGAGCACAGGGTCATGTGGAGGGTCCAGGCCCCTGGCTCTGCCTCCGTGCCCCACCCCCAGCTCACTCTGACTTCGGCTCCAGCTGAAGTGGGGCCTGTGGCCTTCTCTTGGGCCACTGAACAGCCAGGAAAGGCCCCATGAAATAAGTGGGGCCTGGGTTAAGACCCCCCTCAAAGAGACCCTCAGGGAGGGTGGGGTGGGGAGGGAGGTGGGAGGGAGGTCCAGGAGGCGGCGACATGGGTGTACCTGTGGCTGATTCTCGCTGATGTCGGACAGAAAACCACAAAGTTCGGTAAAGCAATTATCCTTCAATTAAAAAAATAAATTGAAAAATACATTTTAAGAAATAAATAAATAAAATGGAAGGAAAAAGAGACCCTCAGTGGCTCCCCTCCCACCTCCGGGTGCAGGGGTGGGGGGTTGTCAGGTCTGGCGTGGGTGTGCCCTTCCCATCCTACAAGCCCGCTCTAGCCACCTGTCTCAGGTTGGAGGTGTTGGTGTGTGTGTGTGTGCATGGACGCACGTGTGCGGGCCGCAGGTTGATGTGGGCGTATGTGCATGCTGCGTATGCCAGGAGTTGTGTGATGTGTGTGTCTGAGGTTTGGGTCATCCAGGCGTAGAGACGCAGCAGTGTGCATGAGTGTGTGTGTGTGCGTGCGGCACATGTAAGGGGCTATGTATGGGGCTGCCTGCATGCGACATGTGCAGGGGGTGCGTGTGAGGTGTGTATCTGACGTATGTGTGCCTGTGGACACGTACAGCGTTCAGGTGACTGGGGATCACTTCTGCTGGCAGAGGAATGCTGGTGATGAAACTGGGTCACAGCCTCAGCTGCCATCTCTGCGGCCACATCCCTCTCTGCCCTCCTCACCCCCTGCCCACCCACACTGTCCTGGTGTGAACACGTGGACCCCGGTGTGGCGCTCAAGGGCTTTAAGAAGAGTTCACTGCACACTCCTTGGGGATGAGGGACCCAGGCCAGGGCACCTGCCCCCAGGGATAACCTGGATTCTCTCTGCACCCGAATGCAGTCGGTGCCCAGTGCGGGATGGTGAGATGACGGGTGATGAGTGAGGGCCTACGGGTGTCCTGTCGAGGAAACAGGAAATGTACATCCCGGGCCACGGTGGCGGGGGAGGGGCAGGGCTGTCCTCTCCCCACCCTGTCCCTCTGCTGCCATTTCTGTTTTCTTTTACTCTCTTTATCTCCTCACCCTGACCCTCCCTTCTTCTAAGCATCTAAACAAAATTGTTATTAAAATAAAATAGATACAGGACTTCCCTGGTGGTCCAGTGGTTAAGACTCCGCACTTCCACTGCAGGGGTTGTTGGCTAGAGCCCACACATTGCGTGGTACAGCCCACCCTAGAGGAAAGCAACCCTGAATATTCACTGGAAGGACTGATGCTGAAGCTGAAGCTCCAGTACTCTGGCTACCTGATGGGAAGAAACGACTCACTGGTAAAGAGCCTGATGCTGGGCAAGATTGAAGGCAGGAGGAGAAGGGGATGACCCCGGAGGAGGCATCTCTGCACCAGCTGAGTGGAGGATCTGGTGACTCAAGTCATCGCCCAGGACACATATGGGCTGGCTGGCCATGAGCAGCGTTGGACCTCTCTGAGCCTCAGTGTGATGGGACAGTGATCCCCGGCGCAGGGGCTCATTGGGAGGTTCAGAGGTAATGAGGCTAGGATATGGCAGTGCTCAAAGTGGGGGTGCCTCTCATTCCTGCGCCCAGGCCTAGTGGGACCCGGGTCTACAGGGGAGGCCTAGGCTGCTGACGACAGGCCCCCAACTCCAGCCCGGGGTGGGGCTGAACCATTGAGCTGCTTGTGAGGCCTCAGCAGGGAGGGGAATTCCCATGAAAGACTCTAAGGCAGACAGGCAGGGCCCACAGCCTCAAAGCATAACCCCCTTCCCCTCTGCACTATTACCCCTGCCCCACCCGACCCCCCACCCGTTCTAACAAAACCTTCTTCCCTCCACCCTCGCACAGCCCAGGGACTTGCACCCTCCAAGAGGAGATCAGTCCTGAATATTCACCGGAGGGACTTATGCTAAGTCTGAAGCTCCAGTGCTTTGGTCACCTGATGTGAGGAACTGACTCACTGGAAAAGACCCTGATGCTGGGAAAGATTGAAGGCAGGAGGAGAAGGGGAAGACAGAAGATGAGATGGTTGGATGGCATCACTGACTCGATAGACATGAGTTTGAGCAAACTCCAGGAGCTGGTGATGGACAGGGAAGCCTGGCATGCCGCAGTCCATGGGGTCACAAAGAGTCAGACACGACTTAGCGACTGAACAACAGCAAAAAGGACCACAGGGCAATGCTTAACCCAGAGCAGTGGCCCCTTATGGCAGATTTACAGGCGAAGGACAGGAGAGTCCAGGCTGGAGGGAGGAGGGGAGCGCAGGGGAAGCAGGCGGGGGAGTGGGAGGGAGGCTGCTGCCTCTGCTCATTTTTTATTAAAGATCTGCTTCAAGGTCAGCCCTGCCTATCTGCCGCAAGGGACTCCTCAATTTCCCAGGCTCTATGGAGAGAATGAGAGAGTGATGCACCGGGAGGAGGGGAGGGAGACGGAGAGGAAGAGGCCTGGGGTGGACCAGGCAGAGAGGCACCGAGAGAAAAAGGCACGGTGGTCCCTGAATGCAGAGAGGACCCAGCAGAGTGCTGGGCTCCAAGGGGGCAGCCCTGCGACAAGGAAGGGAGCAAGGAGAGAGAAAGGACAACAGAGGGAAATGCATTTGGGGTTGGATCAGGAGAAGAGTGAACAGCTATGGTATCGGGACCCTGACACCCAGGTTTTGTCATTTTCCAGATAAAGACAGAAGAACATCATTGGCCTGTCACCTGCATCACCAGTTCGCTGCAGCCTGTGGCCATGAGATGATCTCTAATTAGGAAAGGCACATAACACTCAGAGACAAGTATTGCTGGCCCCATTTTACAGATGAGGAGACTGAGGCTCGGTGAGGCTTAAATCACTTTCCCAGATCCACAGAGCCAGTCAGTAGCACACCAGGGCTTCAGGCCTGGGCCTGACTCCAGATCCCACTCCTCCCACTGTGTCGGTCGCACCTTTCCCACCCTTTGGACTCAGCTCAAGACTCTCCCTTCCAGGGTGCTCCAGTAGCCGTGAGTCAAAAGAACAACCCAGGAGATGAGGAGGGCAAGGTCTCGGGCAGATGAGGGCCATAGCCTTGGTTCTTCAAGTTTAGGAGCACAATTGTGGGTCTACCCCCAAAGGGTGTGACTCAGTAGGTTTGGCAGATTAAAGCCAGCCACCACCTCCTTGCCCATCACGAGGGGCGATCTCTGTCCCTTAGCTGTGGATATGAGTGAGGAAGCACCACCACTTTATGTTTATTTGTCTCTTTTTGGTCACACTGGTTCTTCGTTGCTGCTGGAAAGCGTGGGCTTTCTCTAGTTGCAGCAAGCAGGGGCTACTCTGTAGCTGCCGTGTGTGGGTGTCTCACTGCGATGGCTTCCCTTGTGGCCGAGCACAGATTCTAGAGCATGGGCTCCGTGGTTACGGCGCACAGGCTTAGTTGCCCTGCATGTGGGTTCTTGGGGTTTTCCAGGTGGCTCAGTGGTAAAGAATCCGCCTGCCAACGCAAAAGACACAGGAGATGTGGGTTTGATCCCTGGGTAGGAAAGATCCCCTGGAGTAGGAAATGGCCACCCACTCCAATATTCTTGCCTAGAAAACCCCATGGACAGAGGAGCCTGGCAGGCTACAATCCATACAGTGGCCAAGAGTCAGACATGACTGATCATGTATGCTCCTGTGGGATCCTAGTTCCTGGACCAGTGACTGAACCCATGACCCCTGCGTGGGCAGGCAGATTCTTAACCACTGGACCACCAGGGAAGTCTGTGGAAGCACTGCCTTAAATGGAGTGGACTCTGCAGCTGCTTCGACTAGGAGCAAATGGGGAAAGTGATGTGTCTGCTGAGCCTTGACCTGTCTTAGAAGTTCAGTTAATTTCTACTTCCTCTCTAATTTCTACTTCCTGTCTTTTGGAACACTTGCTCTCAGAGCCCTCACCCGCTGTGTAAGAAGTCTGACGACTCTGCTGGAGACACCATATGGAGAATGCTGAGATGACTCACAGAAGGAGAGGAGTCGAGCTGAGCTCAGCCCTGCCAGCCATCCCCACCAGGGCCCCAGACCTGAGAATGAAGGCATTCTGGACCTTCCAGTCCACAACCCATCCATCAGCTGAAACTCACCCAGTGTCCCCATTTAATGCCTCGTGGAGCAGAAGAATCCCATAGCCAAGACCTGCCCAAATTTCTGACACACAAGCTTGTGAAATATCGGTTGTTGTTTTGAGTCATTATGTTTTGGAGTGTTTGTTACACAGCAGTAGATAACCATTAGAGTAGGTCTGGAGAGAGACTCTGATGCCAACACATTCAACAAGCACTTAAGGTGGTTTTGGTGCAGAGAGTGGAAAAAACACTTTGAGAAGTGCCAGAAGAGAGGGTGCTGACTCCTCAGTTAAGTGCCCCCAGGGGGCTTATCTACATCACATCGTACAGAAAAATAAATGGAAAGAGACAAGGCAGACTCAGAAAGGGAGGACTCCATTGTTTGAGGAGAAAAGAAACAAACAAACAAAAGATTAAAGTGGGAGATGGGCGTGGGGAACAGAGAAGCTTGGAGATAGACAGAAAACCAGACAACTCAACTCAGGAAGCAATGATCCTTGCCTCCTCCAAGCTAGAGTGGGTGATGAGAGGTGGGCACAACACAGCCCCACCATCACGGAATTCACGTTCCAGACGCCGCTTGGCACCGGGAGAGGGTGTCAGAGACGGCAGAGAAAGACAGAAAGTGTTAGTGGCTCAGTCCTGTCTGACTCTTTGCGACCCCATAGACGGTAGCCAGCTAGGCTTCTCTGTGCGTGGAATTCTTCAGCAAGGTTACTGTAGTGGGTAGCCATTCCCTTCTCCAGAAGATCTTCCCAACTCATGTATCGAACCTGGGTCTCCTGCATTGCAGGTGAATTCTTTACCTTCTGAGCCCCCAGGGAACCATAAGAGAGAAAGGGCAGGGCCAATTCTGAGGTCAAAGCCACCATAAGTCATTTTCTGGGCCTCCGAACTTTGGTGAGTGAAACGCCACAGCCTGGCCCAGCCTAGCCTCTCATCTCAGGGTCTTTCCTGCTATGGAAAAGAGTATGGTGTTTCCTCCAAAAATTAAACAGAGAATTACCACATAATCCAATAATTCCATCTAGGTATTAACCCAAAGAATTGAAAGCAGGGACTCAGACATGTGTGCACCCATGTTGATTGCAGTGTTATTTACAATAGCCAAAAAGTGGCGACAACCCCAAAGTCCATTGATGCTACGACATGGAGGAAACTTGAGGACATTCTGCTGAGTGAAATAAGGCAGTCACAAAAAGACAAACACTGTATGATTCCACTGACATGAGGTCCCCAGAGCTGTCAGATTCACAGAGACAGAGAGGAGAACTGTGGGTACCAGGGGCATTTGACAGGTAGAGTTTGAGCTTGGGTTTGGACGATGGTTGTACAACAGTGTGAATATACTTAACACCATTGAATTGTAAACACTTAGAATGGCCAATTGATATCATGAATATTTTACCACAATAAACTTTTTTAAAGGAGAATAAGAAAGAACGATAGTTCAGGACTGGGAGATGCTATTTTATGAGGTTCATTGAAAGGGTTCATTGATTGAGTGCTAGCCAAGCAAAGATGTACGTTTCAGCGAAGAGTGAATGGGGAGGGAACAGGCACTAGCCAGCGTCCAGTACCCAGGCTTGGGCCAGGCAGACACTGTGGGTGAAGAAAAGACACGGTTCAAGGAGGCAGAAGGTCTGCAGGGAGAAGGGGGAATTGGAAAGCTCAAAGACTCACAGGGTTCTGACTTAGAGACTGGACTTAAGAGGGAAGGTGATGGGCCAGGGACCCAGAATGAAGTCACCAGCACTTCCAAAAGTTTAATGGAAGAGAGTCTGATGAAGGGACTAAACACAGAGATGGGGTTGGGGATAGGAGAATGGACCAGTGAAGGACAGAGAAGCACTCTGCGACTTATCACAGCAGGAGCCGTTAGCACCTCCAGGCCTAAGTGCCACCGGGAGAAAACTTAATGCCAGAGCTTGCCCAGGAATGGAGCAGTGGATGTGGGGACACTGGACCAGAGCTGGAGAGGAACTGGGCAGGGGAATAAACACCTAACCTCTCTCCTCCCGCCCTTCTTTCTGCTGGTGATGTGTCCCCTCGGATGAACCCAATCGATAGCCAAGAACAAGGGAACCTGGGTAATCAGTCTGCAGAGGTCAGCCTCTCAAGACCCAGAAGAGGGCAGAGAAGGAGGAGCACAGACCAGAGGGGCAAGCAGAGGAAAACCAGCGCAGGTAGTGATGCCATTGGCTGAAATAAGTAACACAAGGGAAGGAGATCCTTTTGGAAAATTGGCAGGCTGTTAGGGAAACCAAGATAGAGGTCTATTCCTCTGAACTGGGAATACAAGGGGTGAGGGGGTGACTGGGGTTAAGAGGCTGCCTAGATTTCCAGGGCTCCCTCATCCCAGGTCTGGTAGAAGAGAGGGCCCAAGGTAGCTGGGGAGGCCTGCTTGCAGGTCCCTCTGCCCTTCTCCACTAAAGTGGTTCCCACTGTGAATCCAGGGAGCAGGGGCTGCAAAGGCAGCCAAGGGGAAGGAAGGCAGGAAGAGGGTTGCCCAGCTGGAGCTGTGTGTTCCCAGGCACTAGCCCCAAACAGAGCTGAGGCTGGGGCTGGTCAGGAACCGAATCAGTGCAGTGATGTTTCAAAATACTAACTTGACTTCATTTAAGGCACGGGCTTCACCCCGAGAGGGTGCTGCCCGCCCTGTTCCTCCTGTGGCTTCCTTTACCCTCGCCCCTCCACACACCCAGCCATGGCTCCCCAGGCAAGGGGCCCTCTCCTAGCCCTTGATCTGCTTACTCTCGGCTCTGCCTTGGGAGTCCCGGCCAGGCAAAAGGGGGCAGCCCCCTCCCAGGCAGGGGGAGCAAACACACTGGTACTAGGCCAGCTCAGGGCCCCAGCATATGAAATATTCATGCAGCCAGAAGGCAAGAAACCAGCAGAGGACTCGCCCCTGGGGCTATGGGGCTGCAGTAATGGCAGCAGCAGCTGTAGCCCGCCCCTCTCCCCCACCCCCAGGCTTTGTTCTGCAGACCCAATGGGCCTGCAGTGCCCGGATCCCACTCACTCACACACATACACTCCAAAGACATACAGTAGGTGAAGAAACCTGGGGGAAAGGAGAGGGGAGGGGAGGAGAGTACAGACGGAATATAGAAACAGACACACACACACACACACACACACACACACACACACACCCGCGCAGATTCACAACAAACATTTACTTGGATGACTCTCAGTGTTATGCAAAGGTGTTCTTCTTTTTTAATATTTATTAAATTTTGGCTGCATCAGGTTTTACTTGCAGCATGACGATCTTCCACTGTGGCCTCTAGGTGCAGCACAGGGGCTTTGTTGCCCCAGGGCATGTAGGATCTTAGTTCCCTGACCAGGGATCAAACCCTGGTCCCCCACACTGCCAGGCAGATTCTTAACCACTGGACCAGCAGAGAAGTCCCGCAAAAGGGCTTATAATCTGCACCCCAGGTGCCTCCCTTGCCTCGCCTTGTCCCTCCCCAGCCTCCGCCCTGCTCTGGGACTTCAGCCCTGCCTCCTAAGACAGCACAGGGTCACTGCTCGTGGCTCCAAGCAAAAACTTTGTCCTTCTTGGCCTCCTCCCACGACAGAAAGTTCTCTGTGCTTCCAATGTCCCTTGCAGAGCCCGCCCCACCCCTGAGTTCCCTCCACTCAGCCGGCTCACTGTCCAGCCAAGGAAACGCAGGCGGAAGCTGCAGGATAACAGGCTTCCATGGTCACGAAGAGAGTAACCTAAGGGGGACTTGAACTCAGGACTCCAGACAGCCAACGCAGCACTAGGCAAGGTCCAGAGATTCCGTTCTCAAAAACCTCCCTCCTTTGGAATGTCTCCCACCACCCCGCCTCGCCTCGGTCAGGCCACCAGGATGCACGATGAAAGGGGGCATCCCAACGGGATCTCTTGCCCCGCCCCCGCCCCCGCCCCCTAAGTCGTGGAACACGTCACTGCAGTGGAGATTCTTTTCCCCAATTCCGCCTCCTCCACAACAGACGCCCATTCTCTGGCCTCGGCGGCGGGCGGCCTCCAGGCCTGTGGAGGGCGCTGTAGGTGCTGGGCCGCTCTGGCCGGCAAGCGGCGGGCTGGGAGGCCGCCTCCATGGTGGTGCGCTGTCCAGCATTTCAGCAATCGGCGGCGGCGCCCGCGGGGAGACGGAGGGCGCGGGGCCGCGGGGGCCGCGGAGCTACCCTGCTGAGCCGAGCCGAGCCGAGGAGGCGGCCCGCAGGCCACCCAGACAAGCGGGACCAGAGGGCCTGGCTCCAGCATCCGGCGGAGCGCAGCAGTCAGCAGGGAGGTGAGAGCTCCGGCTGGGGCGGGGGCATTTCCCAGAGGGGTTGGGGCTGGGTTGGATCTTGGGCCTCTCCAGCTGGGCCGGGGCCCAGAGTCCACGGAAGCCAGAGCCGACGGTAGCGGGTGGGGGACTGTCTGTGTGTTTGGTCGGGAGGTGCGAGGCACCTGGGGAACAGAGATGAGGAACGTTGTTCATTTCACTGAGAAGGATGGAGAAAGTGAGAACCCTGCCGGGTCACGGGCAGGACTCCACTGAGCTTAAATGACCACGGCCTGGTCCATAAGGATGCTAGAGAGGCACACAACTGCAGTCTAATTGCCCTCTCGCCATTGAGAAGAAGGACCTGCTCCCTAGGGAAGGGAAAGACCAGTGAAGAGACCCTGTGGGGATGCTGGTCACTGGGAGGGATGAAGGGAGCAGGCCCCCACCTGAATGCTGGGCTTCTGTCCAGCACAGGGTGGCAGCATCAGGGACAGTCTGGCCCCTTTCCCAGCTGCCCAAATGCCCCTGGGGAGGCAGAAGCTGGCAACAAGAACTGGGTCTCACACAGGATGGCATTTATTCTCTCACTGGGGAGAAAATGAAGGACACAGAAGAGATAGTAACCATCAGGAGTTTGGGAGGGGGGTTTCTGTGGTCTCTCTGGGTGCCCAGGGAGGGTTTCTGGGGCACACAGTGAGTCCAACCAACCCCAGAACAAATTCTCGGTTTAAAAAGAGAGAGAGAGAGAAGAGACGCAGCCTCTTTCTTGCCTCCTCCTCACCCTCCCTGCCAGAGCTCCTGCCTGGACAGTGTGAAGCCTCCTGCAGTTCCTGCTCCTGGCGGCAGGTCCATTGTGGGGATGAGTTTGAAGGGGAGCAAGAAAAGGGCACTGAGGTCTGACCTGGTGCTCCAGTGTCTGTGCTCCATCCCAACCATAACTTCTCACTCTCCCAAGACTTCACTCACTCATCCACTTCTGGCCTCAAGCAACCTGGGTTGACCTTTTGTCCCATGACAAGAGAAAAGGCAGGTGCTTCGATGGAGACCTGAGCAGGGTTTGGAGAATTTCTCTGTAGAGGGAGCATCTTTAAGGTCATGATCCCAGCAGGTGTCAGATCCTTCCCCAGCCAGAAATAGGACCAAGCTGGCTCAGAAATTGCTCCCACACAGCATCAGCTTTTCGTTTCCCTAACTTTATGCCCCATCCCACTCTCCTGTGAGCAACGGAGGAGGAATTCTTGAAGAGGGAATAAAGAGTGGTTTGGATTTTAAAAGGTAGAGCTGAGTGGGTAGAAAGTCATGGACTTTGAAGTGTGAGAGACATGGGTTCACATCTAAGCTGTGTGACTTCAGGTAAATCACTTAACCTTTCTGAGCCTGTTTCCCAATCTGTAAAACAGGTATAGCATTAACAGTATCTACTTTGGTGGTCAAAGAAATAATTCAACTATTTATTGGATAGGAAACTAGTTTTAAGCTATGCAATGCTAGGCAAGTTTCAGCAAATCAAACGCAAATAAGAATTTTTAAGGAGAAGCTACACAAAGAGGGGAAAGTTTTCAGTATTATTTGAGGCACATCTTCCTTTTCCCAGAGTGGGTGGACACTGGCTGACGGTCTCATACCAGGCACCATACTAGGCTACAGTTAACTCAGCTCATCCTCATGAAAACTTAACAAGGAACCCATCAATGTCCCCATTTCACAGCTGAGAAATAAGACTTGAATGACTTTCTCAAGGTCATGAAGCCACCCAAGCTGTCTTCCCTGGGACAGGAGTGGAGCTGATATCCTGTCCTGGCCCCTTGATATCAAGACTCAGTTAAATGTCAGATTCTTGATTCATGATGCCAGCTTTCCAGGTGAGAAGCCTGAGGCATATGGGTGTGGAGGTGCGATGCAGTGAGGAACTGACTCCCCCAAGGTCACTGGGATATTTGGAGGTGGAACACGCTTTGAACTGTCCAACTGGGTGCCCCCACCACAACCCACCCCTGACACCCTGACACCTGCCAAAGAGGGAGCCTGGGTCTGGCAGGTCCATCTGCTCATTGCCCCACCCACTCTCACCTTCTCTGCCTGCCAGCCTCTTGCTGACCTCGGCAAGCCGGTGGCCGCCTGTTCCTCTCTGAGCGGTTAGCCTTCACCACTGTGATGAGGCCATGGTCCGAGCAACTGCCAGCATTGCTGGAGTTGGCCTCCCCTACTGGCTTTTCCTTTGCCTGCTTCTTGCTGCCAGTGGGGCAGAATTGTAGCTCCTCCTGTCCCAGGAGCCAGCCAGGGTGCCTCTGAGGTGATGGGAGAGAGCCCTCCCCTCCCACTGCCTTCCTTAACTCCTACACACACTCTGAGCCCCTGCCATGGGCCTGTCACTTCTCACACATTATCTCATTTCATCCTCACATAACTGGGTGCCAAGCTGCCACCGTCTCCCTTTCACAGAAGAGCAAAATGAGACCTGAAAGTGACATGATGTTCCCAAGGTCACAGAGCAAAGCCTTGGTGCAATCCTAGGCTACTGCCTCAGGGGCCCAAGTGGCTCCCACAACACCACTCTGTCCTCTGTTCCCCAGGCTCTCCTGGGTGAGGGTCAGCCAGGGCACTGGGGTTTGGCAGGGGGTGGATGGGGGGCAGGGGAGGGAGGCATGTGATGGAGTTCAAGGATCTTCTTTCAGGGCCCATCTCTGACCCTGGCTCCTTGTGTGAGCTTGAACAGGTCCCTTCCTGTCTCTGGGCCTCAATGTCCTCAACTATAAAATAAAAGGGTTTGACCAGATGACACCCGACCCCAGCCACCTGCTGAAGGCCCTGCCAGCACTAAGATTTTAAGATCTCTCTGCTCCATAAATCTGTGTGTCAGGAACCCTCTGGTTCCATCAGCAGAGGTAGAATCCACCCCCAGTATATGAAGGTTGGGTATATTCATTGGAACTGAGATTTAAAATTCACCCATTCCCCTCCTAGGATCTTTCCAGGTGGCACTAATGGTAAAGACCTGCCTGCCAACGCAAGAGATGTAAGAGAGGTGGGTTCGATCCCTGGGTCGGGAAGATCCCCTGGAGGAGGACATGGCACCCCACTCCAGTATTCTTGCCTGGAGAATCTCATGGACAGAGGAGCCTGGCGGGCTACGGTCCATAGGGTTGCAAAGAGTTGGATCTGACTGAAGCGACTTAGCCCACGCACCCACATCCCTCCAAATTACAAACCTGGGGTCTTAACTCAAAAGAGGAAACTGTGGCTGGAAGAGGCCCAGTGGTTTACCGGGAGATCGTGGTTCTGTGGCTGAGCCAGGATGGAGCCGTCCTGGCCCAAGATTTGAGGTGACCTCCAGGGACACTCCAGATGCTCTCCACACTCCTTCCTGAGTTGTTCAGGAAATCCCAGGAACCTCCCCCAACAGGACACATATACATGGGTCCTACATCCAGGGGAGCAGCCGGGGTACAGTGGGGGAAGCTTATTTTTAGAGTCTTGAGGAGAGGAAGAGACTGCAGCTGACGCTCTAAAGAAAGGAGGCAGAGCCCTGCCAGGGGAGTGGGTCGGTAGGGCCACTGGTTCTGGTTCACGCTGTGTTGGGGGAGGAGCAGCCGGGCAAGACATGGGGGAGTTCCTTCTCAATTCCAACATCTGGGCTCAGAGAGAGGGGAAAGGGATTGAGGAGAGAAAGGAAGAGGGCTCCAGCTGAAGGCAGGCAACTCCGTGGATCATGGAGGCTCAGGAAGGGGGAGGAGGCGCGGGGAGGTGGTACTCAGAGAAAGGAGGGCAACCATGAGTGGAGAGGAGTTAGAAGAGGGGGAGGGGCTCAGTAGAAGGGAGTGAGATCAGAGAGGAGGAGGGGGTTAGCGAAGGGAGGGGGCGGAGTGAGAGCGCAGAAGGAGCCTGTGATGGGGAGGGACCGTTATCAACAGTTGCAGACCCCAGCCTGGCCCAGCCAAGGTCTTCACTGGGGCCTCGTGCCGCTGACACCCCTGGGTTCCCCTCCCTTCACCTTCTGGGTCATGAGAACAGGAGGGTGTCAGCTCTCTTGACTCTGTGTCATCCAGGCCAGGGTTCTCAGGGGGCCTGGGCAAGCGAGCCAGTAAGGCCCCAGCTGCCCCTTGCACCGGGAGAGAGACCTTGGTGGCCACGTGTGCCCGGGCTCCAGAGCAGCCCCCAACCCCCAGGGGCTCCTTGCTTATAGCCAAAAGCCGCCCGCCCATCCGTCTGCGTTGCTGCTTCCCCGGCAGTCAGCCTGGCCTCAGCATCCTGCCGCCCCCGCCCTGGCCTCCTGCCCGCTGCAGAGGCTGCTGTGCCAGCTGGAGCATCCTGCCGGGGCCTGGGAGGACTGGAGGGGGACCTGAGCCCAGGGAACCAGACCCGGAGGCCCAAGCAGCTTACTGAGCTGGGGTGGGGTGGGGTGGGGTGGGAGGTGCCCTTAGCCTGCCTGTTTCTAGCATCCGGAATGGCCTTTGGCTCTGAGATCTCTCCTAGGACTGTGCCCCATCCCCACCCCCATCCCCCAAAACTCCCTAGGATAGAGATAAGTAAGTTTTGTTGAATTCTTCTGATGTTAAGAATGGTGCATCCTCATTGGGTTAGACTCAGGAGACAGGAAAACCAAGGAGAGAAAGGGCACATGTGGTCCCACCGTGAACAAATGGGTCCTTCCTACCAAGACTTTGTCCATGTGATCATAGATACACAGTGTTAAATAACTGGGAACACCCTGTTGAGCGAAGTGGGTGTGCTATTTTTCACTCTATAGTGAGAATTTTCTGATATCTTTAAAGATTCTGCAAAAAGCCTACTTTTCGAGGCCAGAGGAACACTGGGCAAAGAGCTTCCCAGGGAGCCAGGGAGAGCTGCGGGGGTTGGGGTGGGGGGCTTGCTCTTCTCTGACCCTCTTGGGTGGAGCACACCTTGGGGGTTTGCTGATCATGGGTTTCCTTTGGGGAGGATGACTCTGGGGCCTGTGCCATGGTCAGCTGGGGACTGGGGCGGGGAAGGGGGGCCTGTTTCCCTCTGCCAGGGACCACGGCAGAGGAGGGCCAAGGCTGCCGGGGGAGGCAGAGCAGGAGACAACCCTACATCCCCTGGACAGGGTGAGAACCTGGCCCCACTGAGACCTTAGAAGGAGGAGCTCAGAACCGGGAATCAGGCGACTGCCAATCTCCTGGGCTCTGATCGCATCTAGACCCTCACCTCCACGATCAGGTCTGTTTCCCTTCCCCGTGAAACGGGCGTAATAACACCAGGTGCACGCTGACAAGCGGTTCGGGTGGTGAGTGCCAAGGCACCCAAGGAGGGACAAGACCCAGGACACTGCCCAGAGGTGGCGGTCACTTGAGTGAGGCCACATCGTTAGCATCCACCGAGTGCCTCCTATTTTCCCAGCATCGTATGAACAGCGGGGGCATAGCCATGAAGCAGGCACCTGCCCTCACCTGGAGGAGCTGCCACGCTAGGAGGAAGGGGAGGTGTGAGGGAACTGAGGGATGGCCGTTGAGGTTCTGCCAGGGACTAAGATGTCCACAGAGATGTGGACAGCCAGAGGAGGTGCTAGGGAGAGAGACCTTGAAGTCGGGCTTTAGAGAGAGACAGAAAAGGTGCCAGACAGAGAAAGTAAAGGTAAGGCACTCCTGATAACAGTGGGGGCCACAGCCTGGGGATGAGAAGCCCCAGGGAACTAAGAGGACAGTCGATGATCTGACTTAGCCATCGCATGCCTGAAGCTAGAGGGCAACCCCAGGGGTGTGGCCAGCCAGGTCAGGTCTTGAAGGACCTTGAAAACCGCTGTTAGTGCTGGGAGTTGGTTTGGAAAGGGATGGGAGTGAGGGAAGGCTTTGGAGCAGTGTGATCAGACCCGCACTTCAGGAAGCCCGATCTGGTTGCCTTAGGCAGGAGGACGACAGGGAGAAAGAGGCCAAGGGTAGGAGGCCAGGTGGGAGCACAGCTGCGGAGGGGCGGGTGTGGGGGATGTGCCCCCAGGGGGTTTGACAGGATAGATCTAGGCCAGGCTCACCAGGGGGCAGGGGTCTGGGCATGGTCAGAGTTGGGGCAGGGGCGGGGGGAGCAGGCTGGGGAGGTGGGCTTCAGGCCGGGCAGAGGGGCCCAGCCACCTCTTCTCCCAGCGGGTGGCCAGAGCGGGATGGAGCAGGAGCTGGCACTTGCAGCAGGTCTCGCCTCCAGGCAGCCCTGTCCCCTCCCTGCCTGGCAGAGTCTCTCTCATGCTTCCTTGTCCGCATGACCCACCCCTTACTGAGCCCAGAACATCTCTCTCCTGCCTCCCGAATTCCCTCTTCCTCTGTCCTCTGCTCCTCATACATCAGAAAGTAGGGACGGTCATTCATTCATTCCTCAAACATGAGCTCAGCAGCTCCTCTGAACTAAAACACTCAGTTATCATTGTCATCCCCAAGCCCCACGCTCAGCACTGGAGAAAGGGAGAAACCTCCCTCGGTCTAATGGGGAGTCAGGCCCGAGAGCTGGTGACTATTTGGGGATAGAATATGGGTTACGGGGGACCATCCAGAGAGCTGCGGGGGCACTGGCGCCGGGGGCAGGGTGGCCCACCTGGCTGACGTTGGAGCCAGCTTCACAGATGGTCCGCAGAAGAGGAGGACAGGTCTGCCAGAGGGAAAAAAAGGGGAAGGGCACTTCTGGCGGAAGGAACAGCCTGAACAACAGTCCTGGAGCGGGGAAGAGACCCGGGCACTTGGGGAAGAGGGTGGCTGCTGGAGAGGCTAAGGAACGTGGGGCCAGACTGGAGAGGGAGGCCTCGTGAGGGGCCTTAATGCCAGGCTGTGGAGTCTGGCCTTTCTCCTGCAGGCAGCAGAGAAACCAAGGGAGGTTTCCCACAGGTAAGCACAAGGCCAGAGCAGTTTCAGGAAGGTCATCTCTGAAGGGCAGGCAGGACTGGACAGATGGAGTGGACGGGGGGCCGGCAGTAAGCTTTCAGGACACAGGTCACGTGGCCTGGGGCCTCCCCTGCCGCAGCTGGGACGCCCAGAACCGTGGCAGCCATGGTGTTCAGGTGCAGAGTGCCGGCCTCAGTATTTCCAGAACAGTCCACGAACAGCAGGTTCCTGGGACCCGCCCACGTAGAGCCTGATTGTAGGACCTGAGGGGGGTCTGAATTTTTTTTTAAGGTTTCATTTTATACTGGAGTGGAGCCGATTAACCATGTGGAGATAGTGCCAGGTGGCCAGCGAAGGGCCCCAGGGACCACCCCTGCTGGCAGCGATGCTCGGCGCCCCTTTGCCTTGCAGATGCTCTCTCCTTCGCCTGCACGCTCTTCTTCCTGCTTCCTTTAGCTCCTTGACCTTCGGTCTCTGCTCCTGTGTCTTTTGTGCCATGCCTTGTTCCAAGCCCCCAGGTACCACCTCTTTCTCGCCCCCCCTTTTATATTTTGTCCTCCTGGCTGCCTCCCTCGGTAACCATCAGGGGCACCCATTTGGCCTCTCCCATGTGCCAGGCACCGTCGCAAGGGTTTCACACGTCCTAACTCATTTAGTCCTCGCAACATCTTACAACAGAGTCAGGTCACAGCGGAGGCTACTGAAGCACAGAGAGGTTCTCAGTGTCACCAGTGCCACCCAGCAAAGACGCTGCGCTGTTCTGTGACGTCCCAGACGAGGAGCCCTTTGAAGGCAGCGATCCTGTGCAGAGCAAGCACAGGGCCTGGCACGTGGGAGATGATGCTCAGTTTCCTCATCCGTAGAATGGGCAATTCCCCTCCACGACTGCTCCGCAGCTTGGGCGAGTCCAGGGGCCTGCTGGGGGTTGTAAACTCAGGTGTACGGACTGGGATGGGGCCAGGCGTGGCAGCAGAGAGGGAACTCCATGCTTGGACTTTGGGGTGGAACCATTTCCCAGACAGGATGCCTTTCTGCCTCCTCTGCTGTGCTGACATTCAGCCTCTCATAGAATCAGACTCTCTCAGATCTGGCCAGGGGCTGAGGAAGGGGTTGTGGCCAGGGTGGGGTCAAACCCCCTGATGAAGATTCTGGGGCCCAAGGCAGAGCCAGGTGGGGACTCGGAGAGGCCGTAGCTGCCAGAGTGACCCCCATTCTCCCTGTGAACTTACAGGGCTTGTCCTTTCCCAGAGCAAGGAGGGCCCCCACGCCCCCCTGCCATCCCTGCCTCCCACCCACCATCCCTCGAGAGCCATAGGTTATTGTCAATGATGTTGTTAATTAACTGCTTAATTAACTATTTAGGCTAATCAGATTAATTGACATTAATTGGCTACCATTTGTCAAGGGCCCTGGAAAGCGGCGCTTCTCAGAGTTGAAGCATGTGACTGGGTCTGGGCAGGGGCATGGGGCGGTATTGTCGGTGCCCTTCGGAGCTGGGGGAGCAGGCAGCAAGCAGGGGCAGGACAGAGGTGCCCAGGTGGTGCCTCTCCCGGTGTCTCACAGGGACGGTCCTTGGACACCTGAGTCCTGGGTCTTCATGCTTTGGGAACTGCATCATCCCTTCCCTTCCCATAGTTGCATTTAAACAAAACAAAAAGTCCGGTCAAGTACTAGAGGCAAGAGTGAGTACTTCCCATCCTCAAGGGCTGCAAAGACCTCAGAGTGGGGAGAGACCTTAAAATCCTAAATAAGCCGTGATATAAGTAGGTCACCACCTAACAACTGTGGGGATGACGTGCACACGTTCAGTTTTTTAAAAAGGGAAAGACGAAGCAATATAGGGTATATCAACGATGCAAAATATTAAACTGTGATAAAATGATCCGATTTGCATTATTTAGTCAATGACAGCCCCCAAAACCCACAGTACATTTTTATACCTGTTTTAAAACACAACTTACAGTTTTAAATTATAGCACTTGAAACAAAAAAGAAAAAAAAACTACTATGAAATGCATCCTACGTTTTGGAAAAAGAAAAAAAAAAAAGGCAACCCACTCAAAACTGAAAGTGTGAATTTGTCTTCAGAGCCATTCTTTCAAGATTAAGTGGTTCCCGCATCTCAGCCGATGCTGGGCTGGAAGATGGTAGCCTGAAGCTGCATCTGGACTTTTTCCCTGACCTCCCCCCCTACTCCAGAGGGTCCCTTCCCCTCTCTGGTGAATCCCTGGCTTAGCTTCCTGACGTGCTCACAGGGGGGCAAAGGAGGTGTGGGTTTCAAGTATTCTGGAGATGAATACAAATGTGAGGGGAGAAAGGAGGTCCATTTTGGTGGGAGAGTTAAGCTCCCAGGATGAGGGGTCCTTCAGGGTGTGAGGAAAGCTCCCGGCTTGATGACAGAGATCTCAAGCTTGGTAAGGGAAGACTTAGAGAATGAATGTGGGGTCTCTCTCCCCCTTTACTGCCCGATCCTGCAGCCCCTGGGGAAGGAAGGACCAGATGAGACTGGAGGCGGTTGCCTAGCAACGAGAGGCGCATCTGGATCGATGGGAATGGCAGACGAGGCTCCAGCCCCCAGCCCGATTCTCTCTTTGATCTCACCCGGCCCAGCAGAAACCTGGGGGGGATGCCCAGGGCAGCCTGCCTGATTAAAGCTGAGTCAATAGAGGGAATTTTCCATAATGAGATTGTGTGGGCAGCAGAGGCAGCTGCCCTGTCTCCCTGCTGCACCCTCCCCAGTGGGTGGAAGGGGCTTGTCTGTCTGTCCAGCACACACTCTTCCTGCTGATAGCTCCAACAGAGGCATGGGGTACATCGTCACCCAGCTTGGACTCTTCCAAGTGTTGGGCTGCCAAGAATTCAGAGCCCAGCCCTGCCCTGGCCCCACTAGTATCCAGGCCCAAGTGCTTAGTCCAGATGGAGAAAGTGCAGCCTGAAAAGGGAAAGAGATCTGGTCATACAGCTTCCAGCCCATCTTCCCTTTCCTTAACCCAGGTGTGAACCAGGGTGGGTCTGACCTTTGTGGGGAGAAGAAGTGGGTAGAGGAAATAATAAAGCCAATGACAACTTGGGGCACTTCTGGTTTTACTCCAGACCTCCCCTGGTGGCTCAGCTGGTAAAGAAGCCGCCTGCAGCGCACGAGACCTGGCTTCGCTCCCTGGGTTGGGAAGATCCCCTGGAAAAGGGAACAGCTACCCACTCCAGTATTGTGGCCTGGAGAATTCCATGGCCTGTGTAGTCCATAGGGTTTCAAAGAGTCAGACACAAGTGAGCTACTCTCACTTGCAGCCCGAGAGGCCAGCTTGGGAGAGTCCTCGGAGAGCATGGTGTCCTGACACCTTAGGTGGCTCTCTCTAGGACGCTGCCCCAAGGCCATCTGGCTTGGACCCTCCCCAGGACACAGAGGTCGCCACTTCTGTGGCAGCCCAGGCCATCAGTGACAGCTCAGCTAGCATGAGGTTCTCTTCTCAGTCTCCTCCTTGCAACCCCAAATCTCCGTTCGAGCTCAGGCAGCCACAGGGAGTCTGTGGCTTTCTGTTCCCTGTCTGGAAGTCTACAGTTCTCTGAAGGCCACTGAGGGCCGTGAAATGAAATAGAGTGGGCTGGGTGGGGGCAGGAAATAGAGTGGGCTGGGTGGGGGCAGGGATTCCTTTGTTCCACGGAAACACAGAGGAGGGGAGACGAAAGCACAGCTTGCTTGTCTGCTTCCAGTACTGGTCCTCGCAGGCTGCTTCCCGGATTGACCTGGTCTGCATTGTTTTCAGTGGCCAGTACTATGAGTTCTCTCTGCTCCACTGGTCTCCATTGGTCTGTGGGTTCCCTACGTTGTCGTTGTTGAGTCGCTTAGTCGTGTCCCACTCTTTGCAACCCCATGGACTACAGCACGCCAGGCTTCCCTGTCCTTCACTATCTCCCAGAGTTTGCTCAAATTCATGTCCACTGAGTCAGTGATGCCCTCCAGCCATCTCATCCTCTGTCATCCCCTTCTGCCTTCAATCTTGCCCAGCATCAGGGTCTTTTCAAATGAATCAGTTCTTCACCTTAGGTGGCCAAAGTATTGGAGTTTCAGTTTCAGCATCAGTCCTTTCAATGAATATTCAGGACTGATTTCCTTTAGGATGGACTGGTTGGATCTCCTTGCAGTCCAAGGGACGCTCAAGAGCCTTCTCCAACACCACAGTTCAAAAGCATCAATTCTTTGGTGCTCAGCCTTCTTTATGGTCCAGCTCTCACGTCCATGCACGACTAGTGAAAAAACCATAGCTTTGACCACACAGATCTTTGTCAGCAAAGTAATGTCTCTGTGTTTTAATACGCTGTCTAGGTTGGCCATAGCTTTTCTTCCAAGGAGCAGGCATCTAATCTGAACTCCTGGTCCTTTTATGGCCTGTCCTGGGTTGCAGTGATCTGCACTGCTCTCATTTAGGCTGTCTTGCTTTTAATATGGGTTGTTCTGTAGGGAGCAGATAGCTGAGGCCTCTCTGTCCCTGGGGACCTGCCATCCAGGCCCTCTGCTCTAGGAACTCAAATCAGAGCCAACAGGAACGAAGACAGGGCCCAAGGCTGGTGGGCAGGAGCCTAGTTCCAGGCAGGGCCTTCCTATCCATTGAATGACAGAGCTGGACTCCAGGGCTTACCAAGTATGTGACCATGTGGCCTTTGCAAATATCAACACATGTAAAGTCTGGGCATAATGAGAGTGGTAACCAGGAAACTTTGCCACCGAGGTCCCCAGAGGTGGAGGCGGTAAAAAACAAACAAACATACAAAAAAACAAAAACACAAGTAGTGAGCTCCCCATTAGTACGAACACAGGCTGGGTTTCCGCAAATGCTCACAGATGGTTGCTTTGTGCCAAGCTCTGTGCTGGCTGGGCAATAGGGGCACAAAGATGGACACAACCCAGTCCCTGCCCTTAGACAGCCCTCACCAGGTCAGGGGCACATAGTCACAACAGAGCAAGATAAGCACTGAGGGTGGGGACCACAGGGTGAGGCTCTGGCAGCACCGCAGAGGCACATCCCCCAGTGGAAGTCTGGGAGGGCTTCACAGAGGAGGTGATGCCTGAGCAGAGTCCTGTAGGATGAACCAGAAGGGGAAGAGCACTTCAGGCACAGGGAGCTGTTGAGCAGCATGTTCTTGGGTGGCTCAGAGCCCCATGTGTCTGAGATATAGGGGGGCTGGACAGGTTGCCCAGGACGCAGGTGCCAGCTAAGCTGCCTGGCCCTCTCCTGCAGACAGTGGACATGCCCTTCCTCCCTGGCGTCCCTCAGACACCCCACCTTGGCTCTGGGAACTTCGCCAACCTGCTGCCTCCATTCCACAGCACAATCTGAGTCTGCAAGGCAGGAGACAGCTCCAAGCCTGCCTGCCAGGCACGGCTGCCCCCTCCGCACCACCCCGCAGACAGCGCTGGAGCAGGGCGCGTGGGCAGGAGTGGGACCGTGAGGGCTGCTGTCCCTCCGACAACCAGCCCTCCCCCCAAGCCAGCCAGACCAACCCAGGGGCTCTAGCTGGCCTTCCCCTGGCTCCAACAGGAGCAGCAGGAAGCTCCAACTGTTGAATAATTGAGAAGGCTTTCAGCTCTCTCCCTGCCCCCTGCAGCGTCTTCTTGAGGGTTGGGTAACAAACAGCGGTGCCAGCGCCTCCCAAGAGAGACTCCAAGGAGGCTGGGAGGAAGCTCGCTCGCTCGGCTAACCCTCTCACTTCCAGCCTACCGAGCGCCTTCCTCCCCGGCCTCGCCCCACAGTGTCTTTTTCCCTGTGGACACTGGTCCCTACTGGTCCGTGAGGGTGGCAATCTACTAGTCTTCACAAGCGGACACTGATCTGATGCATTATCAAACACATCAGCCTCTGATTTCTACTGTACGTCTTCCTGATTAACTTGTGCCTGTAGTGGTTTAGACGAGCTGGCGTTGTTTATGGGCAGTACATCACCGACTCAATGGGCACGAGTTTGAGCAAGCTCTGGGAGTTGGTGATGGATGGGGAAGCCTGGCATGCTGCAGTCCATGGGGTCACAGAGTTGGACATAACTGAGTGACTGAACTGAACTGATGGGTAGTACAGACACTAAATACTTATACACGGACCCTCCTATGGTCCTGGGCACTGCCACAATGGGCACAATTCATTCCCTTACCTCTAATGGCAGGGGGTGCTTAGAGTAACCCCATTTCACAAATGAGGAAACTGAGAAAAATGAGGTCAAGTCGCCTTAGGGCCCATAGTAAGTGATTTGAACCCAGGCCGGCTCTTCTATCACTTGCTGATCCATCTTGGTTAATGCGGACCGAGCTATCCCTGAGAGTCAGATCTTTCTCCACGGCAGAAGCCACCAACATCGAAGGCTCCAGGCAGCCAGAGAGATCTTTCTGAAATGGAGAGCTGACCGTGACTTCCCCAGCCCAGCAGCCTTCATGAGCTCCCCACGGCCTGCAGGGTATTCCTAGCTCCTCCGGCCCCTCCTGGCCCCCTGTGCCTAAGCCCAGGGTTCTTCCCTTTTTCTCTCCAAGCCTTCTTCCCACATGCCCCACACTCTGCCCAAGACATCCTTCCTCCCCTTCTATGTCCACTAGCTCCTACTTATGTTTCATGATTTCTCCTCCAGGAAGACCTCCCAGCTATGCTCCTCCACGAACACACTCTATCTCAGTTGATGTCTCTGCCGCCCGTCCCCAGTCCCAGCAGTTATCTTGCTTCTTCACCATGCCTCTCCCCCTGCATCCCCTCCGGTGAGCCTCAGATTCTCAGAGCAGCTGTGACAGGAATAAGTGACCTGCCCTTAGGGCTAGAGGCCATCTCCCATAACTCCCCAAGCCCCACTGCCTGGGGCAGGGCGGGAGCACAGGGAAGCTTATCGTGGCCCTGGGCTGCTTACCTCTGCCTCCTGCCCACACCTCCTGGAGGTCTGGAGAAGGGTCCCCACAGAGAAGGGAGGGGTTGGTTGGAGAACCCCCTCCACCGGGCACTCTGGGGACACTCACCAGCATCAGATGTGCAGCCTGGCTTCAGGGCAGGGACTGGGGTGGGGAAGGGGCGCACCCAGATTCCTCGGACACACTGGAGATGGATTTTCTTTGCCAGATTCAGCCAATATCTTGACAAAAACCACTGTTGTTACACACTCATTTCTACAAAGACCCAGACTTAATTTCACAAGCTAAGGGCCTGGTTTCTTGTGTGTTTATCAGTTCCATCACGTTTGTGACAGTTACAAAGGATTTGTTTCTTTTCCCTGCAGGAAACTCAGGAAGCAAGTCCCTCCCACTCCCTTACCTTGCTCCACACTGGGCTTTTTCTCTGGAAGGGCTAGCCCTGGGTTTGCAGTCCCCAGCTTCATGGGAAGACTGGTTGCCATCACACACCCCGCTCTATCCTGACCCTCTTAATCCCAGGTCCCTGGACCCCACTATCCCTGAGCCTTCAGCCTGTGCCACACACCCCCCTGCCCCTGCTTGGACCACCTCCTTCCTTAGACTCATTCTTCACAGGACCACTTCAAACACCTTTGCTCTTGTGAAGCCTTCCCTGACCATCACAGGCAAAGACAGACCCACCCTGGTCTCTCTTTTGCTCCCTTGGCATGGGACAGGGTGGGGATGGGGGTAATCAGGATCTGTCTTCAGAACAAGCTTCTCACTGAAAGAATGAATGATCCCACCACCCTGTGAGGGAAGGAGTTTTTTTTTTTTTTCTTTTCTTCGCCGCTCCACACAGCATGTGGAATCTTAGTTCCCCGACCAGGGATCAAACCCAGGTTCCCTGCATTGGAAGAGCAGAGTCTTAAACACTGTACTGCTGGGGAAGTCCCGAGGTAGGGACAATTGTCTCTGTTTTATGGATGAGAAAGCTCAGGCTCGGGGACGCTTGGTAACATTCCCTGATCACCCAGGGAGAACTGGTAGAAGCAGAACTCGAGCTCTAATCTGATCCCAAACCAAATGCTGCTTGTTCCTGAGCCAGTGGGAGACAGCAGAAGGACCTCAGTGGCAAGAAGGTAGTTGAACTGTGTGCACAGGTCAAGAGTTTACGGGAAGCTGTAGGAACCTGTACCCTTGAGGGTGCAAAAGCCCTGTATCCTCCCATCATCACTGGGGAGCTGGGCCTCTGGCCATCAGGGGAGCAGGGAGAAGGAGCCCCCTGGAGAGTGATGCTGTCCGCTGGAGGAGAGAAGTTTCTAAGCTTCAGGAGCAAAAGGAGTCCCTGGGTTGGTGCCATGTGGGCTGGGGACTGAGACACTGCACGTGAGATGGGAGATGTTTGCTGAGGCCAGTGGGGGGGTGGCGGCGGGGAGACGGTAGCCCAGGTCACCCTTGCCCTGGGCTCTGGCCTCTGCCCTCTTCTCACCCGACAATCAGCAACCTTGCTCACCCTTGGGTCTCAGTCCCCAGCCCCCAATCACAGCTCAGCCATCCGGACATCTGGATGTCCAGGGACTCATCGCCCCCTCCACGTCCGGAAGAGGACGGTCACCCCTGACGATCACCACTGCTTACGAGATATTCGCGGTATGGCAGGCACTGTGCTGGCATTCCACGTGCCTTAGTCCTTTACCACGGCCCTACAAGGAGGGCACTGTTATTAGTTCCAGATCATCAGCAAGGAGGGGCTTCCCTCGTAGCTCAGATGGTAAAGAAGCTGCCTGCAGTGGAGGAGACCCAGGTTCGATCCCTGGGTTGGGAAGATCCTCTGGAGAAAGAAATGGCAACCCACTCCAGTATCCTTGCCTGGAAAATCCCATGAACAGAGAAGCCTGGTGGGCTGCAGTCCAAGGGGTCGCAAAGAGTTGGGCACGACTGAGCAACTAACACTTGTGACTTGTGTGATTAGCAAGGAAACCAAGGCACAGAGTTTAAGCTACATGATGAAGGTCACTCAGCTCAAGAGTTCCCAAAGGGCACAGCCCTGTTTCCCGGCCTCAAGCCAGGTTCCCCAGGGCAGGACCCAGTCTCCTCAGACGCATACATGTTCCACTGTTCCCTCTCCCCTGACCTGGGCCGGTCACTCCGCCCGCAGCATCTACCCCTCCGAGCTTCGGGGTGAGTGATGAGCTCATTAACTCAGAGACCTCTGTGCCTGTCAGCAGGCTGGACCCTGCAGGACAGATGGGCTGTTGCCCCATCAATTAATGTCTACCAGCAGGGCTGGACTTGCAGGTACCGGCCGCCAGACTGCATTCCATCCTGTCCTCAGCCAGGCCTGCTCAGGGTACCCAGGCTGGGGTCTGAGGGAAGGAGGCAGGCCCAGGGACTCAGCTGTGAGGCTTGGAAGTCAGAGCTCAGGCCTTTTAAGCACTTCCTGGCTGGCAGAAGGGAGGATGCTCCCCCTCCCCCCATGACTTAATCCGCACATGGGTTTGGCCTACCTGTGGGACCTGACCCAGTGCTGGGACGGCCCCAGGCTGAGCTCTGGGCGGAGCTGGTGTGGTTCTGGCCACTGGCTACAGTCACAGGGAGGAAGTGGGCTGAAGGCTTGGCTTATACATACATTGCTAGTATAACCTAGACTTCCAGAGCAGGACAAGACTTGTGGGGTCTTTGAGTCCAGCCCCTCATTGTCCAGAGGCGAAGCAAGGGTCCAGAGATAGAAACAGACTCATTCAGGGTCTCACAGCCAAACAGGTAGAGAAAAGACTTCCCAGTGTTGCCCTGTCTCCAAGGAGACGCGGTGTCAGTGTCCCCAAGCGTCTTAACAAGTCAGGGTCAGGGTCAGCGTCACGGCTCTAGACCTCACAGCTGCCTGTTTGACCCCACAAGCCCCTCACCCTTCACACAGCCCAGTGTGTCCTCCATATTCTCCATCACGGCAAATGGCTGCTCCTGGTCACCCAAGCCAGGGACCCAGGATCATCCGAGGCTCCTTCCTCCACCCTACACCCCGTCTTGCCCGGTCGATTTATTTCTCGAATCCTGGTCAGGCCCCCGCTGCTCTGAAGTCCCTGTCTCCAGCTCCTTCCGCCCCCTTCTGGGAAGCCCGCCCCGACCAGCCGCCCGGAGATGCAGACTCTTCTCAAATTCTCTTCTATCACACTCTGCTGTGACTACCCATGGTTTCCCAAACCAGCTGGCGAGCTCCCGGAGGGCCAGGATGGGGTCTTGTTTGTCTCCAAATCTCCAGTTTGCTGGTGGGGGAGGGAGAAGGTGGCAAAGGAGTGTGTGCTGTGTTTGTCAAGTGGACATAATAGTCTGTCTCCTCTTTAAGCAGCTCCTGTAATGGGAAACTCACTCATCCTGGGATGAGCCACCTAGCTTTTATTTGTATTAAATCCTTTATTTGTTTGGTGGCACTGGGTCTTAGCTGTGGAGCGTGGGATCGTCCACCTTGCTTGCTGTGTGCAGGATTTCTTTTTTAGTTGCCGAATGTGTGGGATCTAGTTCCTGGACCAGGGATCAAACCCGGGCCACCTGCATTGGAGTCTTAGCCACTGGACCACCAGGGAAGTCCCCCTACTACTTAGTTTTTGTAAAGCTTTAGTTAGCGGGGGGAAAAAATCCTATCTTGGGCTTATATGACATCCACTTCCTCACAGGAGTCCTGGTTTTGTCTTCTGAAACCATCCGGTTTGGCTACGGGCTTGCTCCTTTAAGTGGGGTTCAAGGTCTGGCAAAGAGGAAGCTTGTTAGAAATGCAGATTATCAGCACCCACCTCAGATCTACTGAGTCAGAAATTCTAGGGGTAGACCCTGGCCATGGGCTTTCCAGGTGGGTAAAGAATCTGCCTGCCAATCGGGAGAGGCGGGTTCAATCCCTGGGTCAGGAAGATCCCCTGGAGAAGGAAATGGCAACCTACTCCAGTATTCTTGCCTGGGAAAGCCCATGGACAGAGGCGCCTGGCGGGCAACAGTCCATGGACTCTCCAAAGAGTCAAACACGACTTAGCAACTAAACAACAACAAGACCTTGGCCATCTATGGTTTAACAAGCCCTTCAGGTGACTCTACTAATAAGATTTGAGAACTGCTGTTCTAGACACTGGCTCCCAATTGCTGTTCCACAGATGGTCTGTATCAGACTCACCTGGAGAACACTGACAATTTCACCCTCAGAGATTTTGATTCAGTAGGTTTCGACAGGAATCATATAAAATACAAGACACTTAGTTTAATTTGAATTTCAGATAAACAATGAATAATTCTTTTTAGTATGAGGATGCCCCAAATATGAAATTCATGAAATTCAAATTATGTTAACTGTGCAGCCTGTATTTTTATTTGCAAAATCAGGCATCCCAACCTACTTCTAACAAGCTTCTCAACAGACTCAGCCAGGTTTGGCCTAAATCCTCCAACCACTTGTATATTCTTATCACTTTCCCCTTCCAGACATTATATTTTTGTTGATGTAGGCTAAGATAACATGCGCTTTTGGCAGCCACATTCCGATATTGACTCAAATTGAGCCTGTGACCACTGAAAACCCCTAAATTCTTCCTAAATATGCTCCTTCTAACATATGTCTACCTCACTCCAATTTTAGAGAGTTCGTTTGGGACCCAGCGTCAGGATGTGTCGTTTCTCATCATCCGGCTTCACCTTCTCAGACTCCTCCCATCTTTTCCGTCTGTTGAGTCTTTTTAGATTCTGACTGAATTTCTGAACCTTCCCAAGTGGTCATCTCGGTGAATCTGGTCATCAGGTTTTCAGAGTTCTCTCCAGTCAATGGTGAACATGTGAGATCAGATGTGGGTGAGGAGGGAGCCCTGCGGTCCTTCCCTAGATACCCCCATCTAATGTGACAGGGACCCATTCATCAGCTCCCTCTGAGCACAGGTTAATCGCCCACCAATTAAAATAGCACAGAATGTTAGTTCCCACCAACACAGTGTCTCTCTCTCCTTATGAAATTTCACAATAATTCTGTAATAGATAATATCAGATAAGGGCTTCCCTGGTGGCTCAGATGGTAGAGTCTCNAGCCTGTGACCACTGAAAACCCCTAAATTCTTCCTAAATATGCTCCTTCTAACATATGTCTACCTCACTCCAATTTTAGAGAGTTCGTTTGGGACCCAGCGTCAGGATGTGTCGTTTCTCATCATCCGGCTTCACCTTCTCAGACTCCTCCCATCTTTTCCGTCTGTTGAGTCTTTTTAGATTCTGACTCTGAATTTCTGAACCTTCCCAAGTGGTCATCTCGGTGAATCTGGTCATCAGGTTTTCAGAGTTCTCTCCAGTCAATGGTGAACATGTGAGATCAGATGTGGGTGAGGAGGGAGCCCTGCGGTCCTTCCCTAGATACCCCCATCTAATGTGACAGGGACCCATTCATTAGCTCCCTCTGAGCACAGGTTAATCGCCCACCAATTAAAATAGCACAGAATGTTAGTTCCCACCAACACAGTGTCTCTCTCTCCTTATGAAATTTCACAATAATTCTGTAATAGATAATATCAGATAAGGGCTTCTCTGGTGGCTCAGATGGTAGAGTCTGCCTGTAACGCGGGAGACCCAGGTTCAATCTCCAGGTCAGGAAGATCCTCTGGAGAAGGGAATGGCAACCCACTCCAGACCTGACGTCTGCAATAACTTCCTGGTCTGCTGGTCCAGCAACCCTGAGTAGGAAAAAATGGGCTCAGCGTACAATGATTTGGTCTTAGGGGCCTGAGTGCTCCGCTACGGGCTCAGGGGTCATTCTTTTAATAACGTGCCTCAGATTCCTGCCTGGCGCCCTCCATTACCAGGTGAAGCTGGCAGAATTCACCATCTGTCCTAGTGGAAACCCAGACAGCATCCGTCTTCTGTCTTCCCGCCCCTCTCCTTTCCTTCAGTCGCTTCTGAAAGACTGCCCCCAGCAGCCTCGCCAGCTCAGCCAGGCATTCTCCTAGTGCTGGTGATAGGGTTTCTCAGGGTGTGGAGACCTGAGTACATTCAGAACTGCTCCCACCAGCTTCCCCTGCCCTGCCCTCAAGGAGCCCAGGCCAAGTTCTTGGCTGGGGAGCCTCGCCCACGTCGAGGGCAAGCACGCAGAGCAGCACCACTGAGAAGCTGTCTCCGTGGCTCTCTTGGGCCCGAGCACTTTGGTCCTACACCCCCGGGGCATCTTTGGCATTGCCAGGCGCTGGGTAGGCTCAGGGGAGCTGGAATGAAGGGCTGGTTCCCTCCTCTCGAAGGGCCAGACCAGGGGTCAGACGCAGACAATAAATCGAGCCTCAGTATCTAAAGAGGTGAGGACAAAAGCTGTGGGGGCACAAGGAGGGAAGAGCTCATCCTTCGTCAGAAGCAGGGAAGGCTTTCCGGAGGAGGTGACATTGGGACGGAACTCTGAAGGATGTGCTGGAGTTCCCCAGGTAGGGAAGAGAAGCAATGGAATTCTAGCACTGGGAACCACGCGGGCAAAGGCTCAAAGGAGTGGGAGTGCACGTTTGGGGACAGGTGACCCAGGGTGAGGAGCTGGATGTTGGCTTCAGGATAAAGTATAGCACTTATGGATAAAGCTGCGAGATTGTATAAGAAGAAATACAAAGGGATCTTGAAGGCTGTGTCAGGAACCCCACCTATAGTCCTCAGTCCTATCTCCCCTTTTTTTCAAACTTTTTATTTTGTATTGGGGTACAGCCAATTAACAATGTTGCGGTAGCTTCAGGTGAGCAGAGAAGGGACTCAGCCATACGTATCCAAGGGTCCTGTCTCCCCCAAATGCCCCTCCCACCCAGGCTGGGATATAACACTGAGCAGAGCTCCGGGTACTATACTATAGGTCTGTCCCCCTGTTTGTCTCTTTACTCTGCTCATAGGCACTGAGCCCCATGTGTTTCAGATGCTTTGCTGGCACCAGGAATTGGGGCTAAAAAGCCCTCGGCCCACAGGTGGAGTGAAATCTGTGAGCCCACAATGACAGTGAGGGGGGAGAGTGCCAGAGAGGGGAGGAGGGAGGCTTCCAGAAAGTGGCGATGCCTGTGAGCACTGACTTTGAGATCACGCCAGAGTCAAGTGCAGAGCATCCTAGGGAAAGGGAGCAGCAGTGGGGGAGAGGGGAGGCCTGAATGCAAGAGGGATGGAGGATCTGTGGGGGCGTGGCAGGGGACAGGAAGCAGGTCCAAGCTGTGTCAGGACTGGGAGCCAGCGTGACCGGAAGCCACTGGAGGCTGTTAACTGGGGCATGGCAGGGTCTGATCCTGGCCCAGTCTCCCATGCTGCTGATGGAAGATGAACAGAAAGAGGTCAGGGCAGGGGGGTGGGCAGACAGGATGCTGATGCCAGAATGGACCAGAGGCAGGGGCTTGAACTGAGGTGGTGATGAGGGAGAAGGAGATGGGTAAATGTGAGCAGTGTCAAGATGGAATATGGGACCAAACTTGATGTTGGTAAGCTGTGGTGGGCCAGGACAATGGGAGTCTCCAAGCTCCATGCATGTCCCTGGCTCAGGGCATGAGACAAGCAGAGCTCTGTGTGGGGCTTGGTGAGTGGGCGATACTTGTGAGTTACCCTTGGAGAAAGCATGGTAGAGCTAGGGTTGCAGGGCTGGGGTAGGGACAGGCAGGAAGCAGGCAGGGCTTAGAAAAACAGCTTTGTTCTGTAAAGCCCAAAGAGCCTTCCTGAAGAATCTGGATGATGCTTCCAGGCACAGGTTGAGAACAGAGGCTCAGAGAGGGGCAGGAACATCCTCAGGGTCACACAGCAAGGCATGGAGAACCTTGGCCTAGACCCAGACACTTGGGCAGATGAACCTATGAAAGGAGCTTGTGTTCCCTTTACCATTGTCACCTCCTGTCACTGTCTCCTTCAAGGCCTTTTATCTTTCCTGGTCCCCCTCTCTCTTCTCTGCCTTTCAGACTCCATGGCTCTGGATACTTTGAGGCCAGTGAGGAGAGTATGTGTTGTGGGGGGTGGGGGGGGCATGGCAGGAAGGCCCCATCTGGGATGTCCAGACATGGCTGGTTCCTTCTCTTCCCACCTCCCTCCCCCCCTTTCCTCCCTCCCATCCCACTCCCTGGGAAGGAGGCCTCCTTGTTGCTTAGCAACTAGCAGAGCCTTGGAGAAAGGAATTGGAAATAGCTCGGGAGGTGCCTCCCCTCTGTTAAGATAAGTCCTTGGTGTGTATCTGCTTGCTTGTGTGTGTATGTGCTTGTGTGTGTATGCGTGTGTGTGTGTATGTGCATGTGTGTGTGTATACATGTCTGTGCAGGGTACATACAGGTGCACGCTCTACTTTGAGCCATGGAGCCACCACTTCTCACCTTCTAACCCATGCTGACTCTCAACCCACCCTGAGCTGGCGAAAGGATGTGACTGCCTGGAAAGTTAATGTCAGTGCCGCTTTTGGTCACATCCTCACAAGCGATGTTTCCAGAACAAAGGAGGGGACGGCCCTGTGGGCTTCAGCCAGATAGGCCCCCACCTGGAATGCTGAGTTTGGAAAAGTTAGCCAGATCGAAGTAGGAACCGAAAACTGCATCTGTAGTGGGAATGGAGCTGAGCCTGGAGAAGGTTCCATCTTCTGGTCTCTGCACGGCTGTCCGGGAGCCGACTGGGATGGGGAGCACATGTGGTCTGTGACTCCAGGGACCAGACCCAGAAAAATGGGTACTAGAGAGTGAGAAGCCGGTATTAAACTGAGCCTGAAGGAAAAACAAGAATAAAACCTGGGGAACTGCCAGGTGTGTAGGCAGGGAATCGGCAGTGACCAGGCAGTCAGGTCCAGGCATTGGAACCAGGGCAGAGAGCTTTGTCCTGGATGGTTACTAGGTCCCTGAAGGCGACAAGTCTCCTTTAGAAGCCTTCTAGTCTGCCTTGAATCCACCCCACCTTACCGATGGGGACAGCCCAGTTTCCGATGCCTCCTCATGCCCTGAGGTGTGACCCACAGGTGCAAACCTGCCACCGCCCGGCTCTGCAGCCAGAGTGGAAGCGGATTAGAGCCATGAGTGGGCCTTTAAATCTCCAGGATTAACCCGCGCCGAGAAGAGCTTAGCAGGTGGCCGAGAAGTGACCAACCCGCCGGATGTCTGTGTCTGTCCCGCAGGGCCGAGGCCAGCCGCTCCAGGGGCAGCCACTATGTCATCCACCGTGAACAACGGGGCGGCCAGCGTGCCATCCCCGCCCGACGCGGCAAACGGTTTCCCGCAGCCGGGCGCCTCGTCTGGGGCCTGGCCGCGGGCAGAGGAGGAGCTGCGCGCTGCGGAGCCCGGCCTGGTGAAGCGCGCGCACCGCGAGATCCTGGACCACGAGCGCAAGCGGCGCGTGGAGCTCAAGTGCATGGAACTGCAGGAAATGATGGAGGAGCAAGGGTGAGCGGGGGGAAGGGGCGGGGCTGGGCTGTGGGCGGGGCAAGGAGGGACTCGGGGCGGGGCCGGGGCGGGGCCAGCGTTGGGATCCCGGAGCCTGAAAGGTCAGAATCTGAGCTCTTGCAGGCCCAGTTGAACTTTCATTCGTGTATTACTTTATTCTACCAATAAGCTGTCTTGAACTCCTGCTCTATATAAAGTTCTCACCTGGGCTTAGAGTCACAGCAGCCAAGGAGACACAGCCCATGCCTTCGGGAAACATCCAGTCTGGTGTAGGAGAGGGGCATGTAAACGTTAATGACAACTCGAGGCCTCAGTTTTCCTGTCTGTAAGATGGGTGGTTCGAGCTACCTGGTCTACAGCCAGGTGCGGCAGCCAGGCAAGAACGCACAGCGGGCCCCTACTACGTGTGAGGGCTGCCTGTGATTTCAGCAAGGGAATTCCAGCCAGGAGCCACACCCAGAAGCTTAGGTTTCACCCTGTCTAGTTTGGAACCAGGGGCACACAAGTGGGCCACATGCTGTGCTGGGCAACACTGGTCCCCAGAGCCGAACTGGAGTCACTTCCTCAAAGACTCCTCTCCCAACCCCTGTTCCTTCCCCATCTCAGAAGGGAAACAGACGTGTTAACACCAACTCCACCATAAAATAGGTTAGAATCAGGATTATAGAAAGGACAGGAGGACAGAAAAGGTCAAGTGCTTCAAGAGCTCGGAGGGTGATTCTGATGGAAGACATTTGAATGGGCCTTGAAGGATGAATAGGAGTTCGTCAGACTGAAAGGAAGGATTGTGCATCAGTCAGTAAGGATTTAGGGACCTCCCCTGAAAATCCAGTGGAGACGAGACAGCCATCATATGTGGAACTTGAGGCAAAAAAGAAAAAGAGAACAGAGTCATTCCCATCTCTACCGCTCCAAGGAAAACTGGAGTTCCCAAGGCCCCTTTCTGCATTTGCCTGAGTACCTTGAAACTACTGGGCTTGCTATTGAGGGAGTCAACGTGGGGAGCAGGGCTTGCCCAACAGGCTGGCACTGTCAGTGAGCTGAGAAATCAGAAAGGCCCAGTGCATTAGCCCCTGGAGCCACATGGGAGCAGACCGCCTGTGTACAGCGGTCCTTCCAAACCACACCTTTGTCTGTTCATCCCCAAGAGGCAGCCAAGACAAGGCTCACTCGTCCCTGTGGAGCCCAGAAGACACTGAGGCTCAGACAGAGATTGTCACTGCCATCACAGGCCCTTAGGAAGGCAGGGCCAAGGCTGCCAGGCAGGGCGGCTTGTAAGAAAAGGGCGCAGGAATTTGTTGTTCACCTCCAGCTGGAGACCAGGTGGGGTGGGGAGGATCCCTGCAGAGAGGAATGGATGGGTAGAAGGCTGTTGGAGACAGACAGGAGACTTCCAGCTGATAATGAAAACAGGCTTGATGAGCTGTGGATGTGACCGAAGAAATGAGATCCCTGGGGGTTAGGGTGGGAAGTGGAGTATCCTTTATGCAGAGAGAGTCCCAGACCTTAATTAAACCTGCAGATCCTGCTGAATTGAGAGACTCCGTGAGTGGAAGGAGTGTGGGCGGGTGGGCGTTGCTAGGGAACAGACGCCTGGGACAGATGAGAGCCAGCTTCGTTCTAGGAAAATACCCTTTTCCCCACACAAGCCCCGCCCCTTCTCCTTCACAGAGCCCTGCCCTCTTCCCCTCAAAAACCCCCGCCCTCTTCCACTCACAAAGGCCCGCCCCCTTATGGGGCCCTACCCCCTTCCTAAGCCCCACCCTCTTCACCTAACTTTCCCAATAGGAAAGTTCTGCTCGCCCCAAGCTTTCAGAGAACTCCTAAGGGCCTCACTCATGGCAGCCCCTCCCCACAAGTCTCCTATCTCCCCCTGCCGTGGCAGGCTTATTATCCCAGGGGGGCAGCCTCAGGTGAAGGGGGATGGCACTTGACCGTGTCTTTGGTATCTAATCACCTGGCATCAAAGGCTCATTCCTCGCTGGGATGCACCCAACAGGTCATCCCCAGATATTCTATCAGGGGTCCTTCCACCACCCAAGCCCTCACTCCAGGTGGTCCTTAGACTGGAGTCTCCCATAAAGCTAGCTCTCCGGTTATCAACCCTCTCCCTCTGCCATCTCTTAGCGGCTGCCCTGTCGGTAGAGGCCACAGCCACTCTGGAACCCAACAATTGGGGCTTCCAGCTCTGCCCTGTGACCTTGGGCAAGCCATAGCTACTGGCTTGTTAAGTAGGGGGTTGTTCTGAGGGGCCTGTGGACTAAGGCAAGTACAGGGCTCCTGCACCCCACTCCAGTCCCCAGAAAGTGCTCCACAAACGCTAGGGATCTTTGCTCTGCTAAAAATCCAGTCATTAATATCCATTTCAAGAAACACTGGTTCATTTGCATTTATTTACTAGGTTCGCAGGCAGGCGTCTGACAAATATTCCTGCTAGTCATGGAAACACACGTTCTTTGGCCCCATTAAAATGCAGTCTCTTTCTTAATACTGATGGATGGTGGCTGATTCACTGGTGATGGATGCTGCCTTTGGCGCCATCTTCCTGGGCAGTCTCTATGGGCAGCCCACAGTCACTGTGGAGGTGGGGACAAAGCCCCCAGCCTCTATGAGGTGATGTTCCAGCCTTGGCCCCAAACATCCCCCTCCCCACATCCTATCGACCATGCCCCTTCTCATGAGGACCACTGAGCTGGGCTTGGAGCTTTGAGCCCTCCCCTCTCCCTGCTCTATTTCTTCGTCTGTAAAATGGGCCACTGCCACCACGACCATCCCCGCCCCCCAGAGCCGTGATGAAGATCAACTTAATGACCAAGGAAGTGATTTTCTAGGAAATGCTGGATCTGGGCACAAGCAGGCAGAAGGAGACATTTTCCACTCTGGGGACCTCTTTTAAAATGTATTGGCCCCTCACCACACCCCAGCCCCAGAGGGCAACCCAAGAAGTCCCCAGAGCAAAAATGAATTTGATGCATTTTTCCCAAATGGTGGAAGTGGCAGCGAGGGAGCCGGACTGGCTGGGGAAGCAGCTGAGCCAGGAGGCTGGGGTGCTGAGACAGGCATCCTCGCCCTGCCTACCCTCTTCCCCATCCGAGCCCTTGACTGTTAGCCAGCCGGGCCTCCTGCATGGTCTTGAGTTGGCAGTTGCTGTCACACCCACAGGGCATGGAAGGTTTAGGTACCAGCCTCCTTCTCCATCTCAGCCTTTGCCTCCTGGGAGAGCAGAGAGGAGAGGTTCAGGTGATTCCTGACCCAGGACCCTGCTGACCTGGGAGGGGTCTAGGGTAGAAAAAGGCACAGAGCCTGGAACAATTAGACCCTCTGTCCCCATCGTTCTGGGACAAATAATCCTCAATCACCACCATTTCTTGAGCACCTGCTGTGTGCTAGGCACCGTGCAAAGTGCTTTTACGTATCATCTCCCTTAATCTACAACAATATTGAAAGGCAGGTTACTATCCCATTGCACAGATGTACAGACTCAGACTAAGAGACGCATGTGGACTTGTGCAAGGTCACAGATCTAGAAAGTGGGAGCACTGAGATTCAAAAACTGTCACGCCAGAATTCAAAAGCATTTTTGGAAGCTCCATGTGGCAGGCAAGGTGCCAGATGCTGGGGACACAAGGTCAATTCAGACAGACAAGGTCCTCGGGGAATTCCCAGGCCAGTGTAGGGTGCAGAAGAGTCAACAGATGAAGACTAGCCCAGAAACCACCCTTCCAGGAGGAACCAGGAGGCTGAGGTTGCTATGGAAACACAAACGTTAGCACCTAACCTGGCTGGGGAGACAGGAGAACTGGTCCTGCTGTAAACTTCCCATGAGTCACATCTTTGTGTTCAGCCATGGTTATTGCTACAGAGTAAACCTGGAAGTTAATTTATGAATCAAAGCCGTATTCCTTTTTTTTTTTTTTCAAGGTTTTTGAAAAGAATTGCGAAATTGCTCTCCAAAAAGGCTGAGTCAATCCCAAATGCTCGTTGAAGGAGAGGAGGGAAGAAGGGAGAAAAGAGATGGGGCCCTGACAGGGAAGGATGTACCGTTTTCATGGATAGGCTTGGGGGGGATGGGCTTGCTGTGTGCACAGAGAGCTCATAGCCACATGACAGAGGGAGTGGGACTCCAGGTCCTGTTTGGCCACCATGGTTTCTGTCCAGGGCGGCCCAGGAGGAGGAGAGGGTGGGAGCTTAGGAGACAAGACTCAGTCAGTAACAGCCACTGACAGCTGGTGTGTGCTGGGCACAGGGCCAGGGGCTGGGAGAGCACAGACACCCCAGGGGTCAGCATGGACATGGGCTGGAAGCCCTGGACAGCAGTCACACCGGTGGTGTGGGAGAGGTGACAACGACTCCAGGATGCAGGAACAAAGATGAGGAGTAGATGATTCTGGGCCTTGATCCCCAGCCTGAGACTGGGCTCACGGAGGGAGGGAGAGTGGAGGAGAGAAGCCAGGAGCCTCCATCCAAAGCCCAGACTACATCCCCCCACCCCCATCCCAAGCTGGGAAGCCATGGATCTACCTCTGGGATCCTGGACCGGCCACTTGGCAGCCTTGACCTTGTAGAGGCGGGGATGCCCTGAGGCCCTCCCCAGGATATGGTGAGGAAAGAAGAAGAGGCCACATATGTGTCAAGGTCAGGGGTCTCACTTCTCCCCTAAAATGTCTCCAGAGAGGGACTGCAGCCTGGATGTGGGAGGGAGGCCTGTCCCAGGGTGGGGCAAGGCCAGGAGGAAGAGCCCGGTCTCCCCTGGGAGACCTCCTCACCTCTGGGAACACTCCCTTTAGTTTATGTGTTGGCTTGCCTGGTTGTTGGTTTAGTTGGTTGGTTGACTGATCTGGTGCAAAATGGGTCGGCTTTAAGCTTCCCCAGCGCTGAGAACCTTGGTGGTGGTGTGACCTTGGACAGGTCATATCAAGCTGGAGAGTGCCCACGTGACTGAAGGCTGGGAGGAGGGGCTGGGGGGGCAGGTGGGGAGGAAACCAGAGCCCAGACCGCAGCTCTCACCTTCCCTGTGCCCCTCANATGGGTCGGCTTTAAGCTTCCCCAGCGCTGAGAACCTTGGTGGTGGTGTGACCTTGGACAGGTCATATCAAGCTGGAGAGTGCCCACGTGACTGAAGGCTGGGAGGAGGGGCTGGGGGGGCAGGTGGGGAGGAAACCAGAGCCCAGACCGCAGCTCTCACCTTCCCTGTGCCCCTCAGGTACTCAGAGGAGGAGACCCGGCAGAAGGTCAGGACTTTCCGGCAGATGCTGATGGAGAAGGAGGGGATGCTCACCAGGGAGGACCGGCCTGGGGGCCACGTGTGAGTGCTGCCGGGGCGGGGAGGCCCAGGGCGGGGGAGGGGGCAGCCTCCGGCCAGCCCTGGGCAGCCTTTCCCGGGGCTCACTCAGGTGGTCGGGGCTGGAGGCGGGAAGAAAGAAGAGGAGGCGGAGAGGGCGTGGTTCTTGTCCACTGGAAGCTCTGGCCTGGCCCAGGGCACCAGGCAAGAGCCGCTGGGCACCTGGGCATCACTGAAATCCTTTCCCTGCCGACCTGAGTTCTATGTCTGGCCCAGCGGTGGGAGAGAGAGCCCACATCTCATCTCCGGGAATCTTGGGCTGCAAACCAGGAGACTAGAGAAGTGTTCTGTCCTCAGTGTTGTTATTGGCTGATAGCCTAGTCCCTCCGCCCCAACTATTATCGCCTAGATAGTGGCCTGCGGAGTAAACACGGATGCTGGAGAGAAATGACCAGTGCACCAAAAGCCATCACTGGCTCGGCCAAAGGCCCATCCGGTAAAGAGAGCACAGGCACTGTAGGGGTGACATCTCTGCAGCTGACATAGGACAGGAGGAGCACCGGGTGCCGTGGGCTTCGGATAAGACAAGGAGGTTACAGGGAGGCAGACTTCATCTCAGAGAACCATCAACCACTCGAAACCATATAAAGTGGAGCAGCTGCCGTAGGAGGGCAGGGCCAGCCTGTCCCTGCGAGTGTCCCAATGTGACAACAGGGTGGGCATCTTGCTGAGACCCCAAGTCCCTGGGTACCTTTGTTGGAGGGAAAGTAAAACAGCAGCAGCGCCTTCTGAATGCTTTTCCTTGCTGTTGTCTTGAGGGCAAACAGCATTGCAGGAGGAGATGGATCTGGAAGACAGGGAAGCCCAGCCTATAGAAACTGTAGACTATTTTGGGTGGGGGGGTTCCCCTCCTAACCCCACTGAACCTCACTTCTCTGGCTTGAGCAAGAGCACGAAGCAGAGTCAGTGATGGTGATTTTCCCTGGTGGTCCAATGGTTAGGACTCCACGCATCCACTGCAGGGGGCACGAGTTCAATCCCCAGTCAGGGAACTGAGATCTCAGATGCCACGTGGTATGGCCAAAAATGGGAAAAATCAAAAAACAAAAACCAGAGTCAGGCCAGCTTCAGGCTTGTGGGGGTTTGTGGGTGCTCTAGGGGAGTCAGGCTCAGCCAGCCTGCTCTCTCCCCTCAGGGTGGGAAGAGGTCACACCACTACCACTGTCTTCCGAGCCTCCCAGAGCCCACAGCACCCCTCAGCAGGGGCTGTGGCTGCCTCAGTAACACCTCCGCCCCCAGGCCAGGGTGAGCTCCTCCTTTCCTTCCCTTCTCAGACCTCCCTGTACCACCTCCAAAACCATCAGGTCCTGCCTGTCTGACCCGTGCCCCCTCAAATGCCCCCCAGGGCTCCCCTGGAAAAGCAGCCACCCTCTCCTCTTCCATCCAGTGTGAGGGCAAGAGGCCTCTTCCAGAACCTGCCTTTGCCACCTTCTCAGGGCCCTTCCAGCGATAACCGCCCCTCCAGCCCACACCCTCCCTTGGGCTCCTTCCTCTTAGTCGGCTTCTGGTCCTTCCCCAACCCTGCTTTCTCCTCCAGCCGCCAGCCCACACGTTTCTCTCTTTTCTCCATTAGATTTCTATAGAGCGTGTGGTACACGTTGTCTCCACTTCCTTAAGCCACGGAGATCCGGCCTCTGGGCCCATGACTCCCGTGACCTGTTGCCGCTGTCTGAGTCTTGCTTGGCCTGACCCGGGCGCCTCCGCAGGCCTGGCCTCTCCTGGCACGTGCCACCGCTCCGTTTCCCCTCTGGAAACCTGCTTTCCCTCTCCCTGGCTTCCAAGAGTCAGCCCTCTGTGACTGTCTTCCTGCCCCTCTGATGGCTTTCTGCACCTCCCTTCCTCCTGCCCACTTCTCAGGTCTTGGCTCGCCACAAGGATCTGCTAGGTCCTCAGGTCTGCCTTCCCTCTTCTTCCTGGGGATCCCATCCATCCCCAACTGGAATGCCCTCCTGTTAGTGGATGGCTTCCTAGTCTTTTCCAGTAGTCCTGATCTTCTCTTTCCTTGAATGAATGAATGAATAATGCATTTAAGAACCAAGACATGTTGGGAAGGAGGTCACGGAAAGGTTGCAATGTCCATCGTTTGAAGAAATGTCCTTGAGGATCTGTGCTGTACACCCAACCCTGTACTAGTGCTATGAGGTGGGGAGGGAAAAAGAAAAAGACACGCTCCCTGCCCTCTGGGTGGAAACACAAACCTCCAAGGAGGACTCCTGCTCTGAAAGCAGGGGAGAATATAGACTTGGCAGGGTCCCAGGATCCTACTAAAATGTTAGAGACATAGAAGACAAGTTTGTTAGCAGTTTGGTTGGTGGCTCGGACAATAAAGAATCCACCTGCAAAGGAGGAGACCTGGGTTCGATCCCTGGTTCGGGAAGATCCCCTGGAGAAGGGAATAGCAACCCATTCCAGTATTCTTGCCTGGAGAATCCCATGGACAGAGGATCCTGGTGGGCTATAGTCCATGGCATTCCAAAGAGTCTCATATATTTGCCCCGTGCTATGAGAAGCTATAGGAGAGGCCCCAGGCCTGATTTATCTCTGTTCCTGCCACCCTTGCCCCCTCCCCCCAGCCCCAGTAGGCCNGAGATCCGGCCTCTGGGCCCATGACTCCCGTGACCTGTTGCCGCTGTCTGAGTCTTGCTTGGCCTGACCCGGGCGCCTCCGCAGGCCTGGCCTCTCCTGGCACGTGCCACCGCTCCGTTTCCCCTCTGGAAACCTGCTTTCCCTCTCCCTGGCTTCCAAGAGTCAGCCCTCTGTGACTGTCTTCCTGCCCCTCTGATGGCTTTCTGCACCTCCCTTCCTCCTGCCCACTTCTCAGGTCTTGGCTCGCCACAAGGATCTGCTAGGTCCTCAGGTCTGCCTTCCCTCTTCTTCCTGGGGATCCCATCCATCCCCAACTGGAATGCCCTCCTGTTAGTGGATGGCTTCCTAGTCTTTTCCAGTAGTCCTGATCTTCTCTTTCCTTGAATGAATGAATGAATAATGCATTTAAGAACCAAGACATGTTGGGAAGGAGGTCACGGAAAGGTTGCAATGTCCATCGTTTGAAGAAATGTCCTTGAGGATCTGTGCTGTACACCCAACCCTGTACTAGTGCTATGAGGTGGGGAGGGAAAAAGAAAAAGACACGCTCCCTGCCCTCTGGGTGGAAACACAAACCTCCAAGGAGGACTCCTGCTCTGAAAGCAGGGGAGAATATAGACTTGGCAGGGTCCCAGGATCCTACTAAAATGTTAGAGACATAGAAGACAAGTTTGTTAGCAGTTTGGTTGGTGGCTCGGACAATAAAGAATCCACCTGCAAAGGAGGAGACCTGGGTTCGATCCCTGGTTCGGGAAGATCCCCTGGAGAAGGGAATAGCAACCCATTCCAGTATTCTTGCCTGGAGAATCCCATGGACAGAGGATCCTGGTGGGCTATAGTCCATGGCATTCCAAAGAGTCTCATATATTTGCCCCGTGCTATGAGAAGCTATAGGAGAGGCCCCAGGCCTGATTTATCTCTGTTCCTGCCACCCTTGCCCCCTCCCCCCAGCCCCAGTAGGCCTGGCATGCAGGCTGAGTGAGCAGACAGGGCCGCCCCTTTGCCTGGAAGCCTCCTTCTCCTCTGTGTGAACTCAGTCATCTGTCAATTGGCCATTAGGCTCCTGGCAAAAGGGAAACAGAACTGGTTAATTAGTGAAACTGCTGTCAGGAGGAAGAGCGTGTGACAGGCATCTCTTCCCGGGTCAGAGCCCTTCCCGGGAGCAGTCGGTCCAGCAGGTGTCCTGGGGTGATGCTGGGTGCAGCCCCGACTGGCCCTTGGTCCCTCTGCAGTGNCAGAACTGGTTAATTAGTGAAACTGCTGTCAGGAGGAAGAGCGTGTGACAGGCATCTCTTCCCGGGTCAGAGCCCTTCCCGGGAGCAGTCGGTCCAGCAGGTGTCCTGGGGTGATGCTGGGTGCAGCCCCGACTGGCCGTTGGTCCATCTGCAGTGGACTCTGGCTGGGCCTGCTTTGGTCAGCTCTGTGGGGCTCGGTATGTTCTGTCTCTGGGGAAGAATGCCTTCCCTGCCTATTCCACAGACGTGATGAGGAGTACACTTGCTAACAGATGTGAACTTAAGAGCAGAAAACACTAAATAAATCTAGAATTCAGCGCAGACACTCACAACTGTGTCTACAAAGCAGGAAGGGGACGGCTGAGCTAACATCCACAGTGAGGAAGCCCAGCCGGTAGAGTCCAAGGCCGACTTGTGTGCACATGAATTCTCAAAGTCAATTGCTTAGGTGAAGTTGCATTCTTAATCAAAGGTCCCCAAACCATAGATATTTCTTTCCATCCCTGGGGCCTCAATTTTCTCATCTGTGAAATGGGGGATGCAATTTCTCTAAATCAGGAATTGGTTCTGAGTGGAATGTGAACCATGGAGAACCATTTATACATTAGAGAACATTCTCACAAGTGGTATTATTTATGATATATATTATATTATGAGCCAGGAAGGTCAGAACAGGAGAACCCAGTGTCCTGGCCCTGAGAGAGCCTGCAAAGTGGACGTGGTGGCACCAGCTGCACAAAACCAGCAATAGAGGCCTTAGCCGAAGTCTGTTTACATCCCTGGAACTGCAGGGAACTGCAGGGAACTCTGAGACCTTGTATGTCTCTCCAAACATGCATCTCCTCTATGCCTGTCTGTTTCTTTAAAAAAATTTTTTTTAAATTTGGCTACATCGAGTCTTAGTTATGGAACGTGGAATCTTCACTGCAGCATACAGGACTTTTTTTTTTTTTTTCTTTAGCTGCAGCATGCAAATTCTTAGCTGTAGCATGTGGCATCTAGTTCTGTGACCAGGGATTGAACTTGGGCACTCCTGCGTTAGGAGCACAGAGCCTTAACCACTGGAATACCAGGGAAGTCCCCATGCCTGTCTTTCAATGCTTCCAGCAGATAAAAGGTCCCAAGTCAGCCTCTTAGAAAAAACTGGAAAGTAAGAGAGATCAAACGATAAGGTCTCAGGGAGGGAGGATGGGGCAGGGCGGGGTGGGGAGCCCTGTCCCTGATGCAGGGGTAGAAAGGAAAGCCGTGTCTAGGGGTGCAGCCCACACAATAAGGAGGGCCCAGTGAGGGCCTGAACTCAGGGCCTGACCCAGCTCGATGTCAGAAGGCAAGAAAGGATTCCCTGCCTTCTGTCGGGATCAAGAGAAGTTCCCTCCTCCCAGCAGCTCATCCACACAATGTTTGTGGTACCCTTAAGTTTTGCCAAAGTCTATGGTGTATGTGTCAGGCATTTGTGTGGCTGAGAGNATGTCAGAAGGCAAGAAAGGATTCCCTGCCTTCTGTCGGGATCAAGAGAAGTTCCCTCCTCCCAGCAGCTCATCCACACAATGTTTGTGGTACCCTTAAGTTTTGCCAAAGTCTATGGTGTATGTGTCAGGCATTTGTGTGGCTGAGAGCTGTGTGGGGATGATGGGCCCTGGGACAGGCTGTGGAGTTGGAGATTTCAGGGACAGGAAGTAGGAGGCCCCTGGCTTCAGGAAGAGGAGCATGGGGAAGAGAGGAGAGGTTTGAATGAAGGGATGTGCGGGTGTTTGGCTCTGCGGGAGCAGAGCAATGACATGACCGTCCATCCCCCCCAGAAAAACCTCTCATAACACCTGTGTGACTTCTAGGCTGCCAAGGCCAGGATGGTGTTTGGGATCCAAATAACATTCTTTTTTTGCCGCACTGTGAAGCATGTGGGGTCTTGGTTCCCTGACCTGGGATCAAACCGGTGCCCCTTGCAGTGGGAGCAGGGAGACTGGACCACCAGGGAAGTCCAACAAATGACATTCTTGACACAAGCCTCAAGGCTAGCTAACCTTGTCCAATTTGGGATACATTCTTCTTTCTTTCTTTTTAAATACAAAAATCAGTCTTCAAAGAGCTGCTTAGTGGGCGCTCTGCTGGAGTTTGTGCCTGAAAATCTCACCTTGTAGCTGTGATCTTGCCCAGTCTCTTTCATGTGTCAAAACCACTTTTCTCCCTGGAAGAGGAGGTGTTGGTGTGTGTGTCTGACTGAGGTTCCTCTGTCTGGCAATGGTGACCGTGCGGAAGACCACAGTTGCAGGCCAGGCCTCCTGTCAGGAGCTTCATAGCCAGACTCCTACTTAATCCTCTCCTCAGAGCTGGGCTATTCTTTCCCCCGTTGTATAGATAAGGACCCAGAGGCTCAGAGAGCGTGGTCATGCCTGGATTCAGACCTGTCTGTGTGAATCCAAAGCTCATGTCACATCTTTAATGCTCTGCCATCCCAGCCCTGGCCTCCCTCGCTCTGGGCAGGAAAAGGATGAGCCTGGCGAAACCAGGGCTGAGCCTCCTTCTGGGAGGGGCGCTGTCTGAGCCGGCGCAGGAATGAAAAATGGAAGATGAGGGGCCATCACCCTGGACCTGGGCCTTTGGAGGGTTCGTTTCTGGGCAGGTCTAGTAAAAAAACAAATGTGCACACATCAGGACTTCAGAGAATTGTTATAACCATCCTATAAGGTAGTTAGGATTCCCCTGTTGAAAAAAGAGGCTCAGAGAGAGAGCAAGAGTGACAGGCACTGGGTCACACAGCGACTCAGGGACAGCGCATAATTAGGGCACATGTGCAGCTTCAAAGCTCCCACCCTTGCTTTAAGCCCAGCAGCCTTTAAGGACAAAGCACCCGCTCCTCCAAGTGCCTTCCGGGAGCAGCCGTCGGTGGCAAGATGGCTGGGGGCTCCCGAGCCCGAGCCCGGAGCGGGGACCAGATGCTGCGGTCCCCACGGAGTGAAGGGGAGAGCGCGGCAAGATGGATGGGGAGCCCCGGAGCCGGGCAGGGTGCCGAGGCCGGCGCCCGCTGCCACTGGGCAGTGATTGATGACAGCCGGCAGCAGGAGAAGAGCCGCCAGGCCTCCGGAGGCCGAGAGGAGGAGGAGAGGCTATGAATATTTCAGAGAGGCAGCGGGGCTGGAGGGAGGACCAGGCTGGGGAGAGGCTGGGAGGGGGCGAGGGGTCCGCGGGATTAAGGAAGGACAGATATCAGAGACAGGAGAGCTCAGAGAGGGGGAAGGGTCTCAGAGAGAAAGCGGGGCTCGGTGGCGGAAAGGGGGGACTGCGGAGGCGAAAGGGGCTTGGGATGAGGCCTCTGGGGTTAAGGGTGCAGGGGGGCTCGATGAAGGGGACCGAGGGGCAAAGAATCCGTGTCGGGAGGGGCCTCAGCGAGGGGAGGGGCCTCACTGAGGAGGAGGGGGCGCCCAGAGGGTGAGTGAGAACCTAGAAGAGGGGGCTAAGTGAGGGGGGCGGGCTAGGTGCTTCTCTTTCTCTTTTGCAAAATAGGGCACGGTTGGTTGGTTGAGGGTCAAAATAGAGCATCGCTGAGGCTGGAGCCCTGTGAGTGAGGCTTCCAGTGTGGTTCCCCAGATCCCCTCCCACCCCCATGACCTTCGAGGGGTCGGGGCCATCCCCACCTCACCGTCCGGGTCAGCGGGAAGGCGCGGCTGCCGGGCGGCAGGTGCTGAGCGTCCCTGTTGCCGGCAGCGTGGTGGAGACCCCGCGGCTGATCGAGGGCGCCGAGCTGGGCCTGGACTACGCGCCCTTCGACGAGGACGACGGCCCGGTGGACTGCGACTGCCCCGCCTCCTGCTACCGCGGGCACCGGGGGGACAGGTCAGCGCCCGCCGCAGCGGGGGATGGGGGGTGGGGTGGGGACCGCCCCTCCCCCATCACCTCTGCCCTCCCCTCCCCCCCCCCCCCCCCCCCCCCCCC
>SJYA01002884.1:92934-103969 GCA_006410615.1 Neotragus moschatus
CCATTGAGTCCCTGCTCCCCACCCCACCCCAATGTCCAGCCACCCCCGAATTGCACAGGCCCACGACCTAGCCTCACACCTCGGACCACCTGCTCTTGGTCCCCAGCACCCTCCCGCAGGGGTCCTGCACACCCCCGGCTGGGGTCACCTATGGCTCCCCATCTCTACACATGCCTTCTCCCCTGTCCTAAGTGAGGCCCTGGCAAATGTCTGGAGCCCACGCTAATCCCATCCAATTGTCTATCTCCCCTTCTTTCTGTCCTGCCCTCAGCAAAAAGAGGAGACTAGACTCTGAGTGCAGGTCAGTGATGAGGGTGGGGCAGGGAGGGACGGGCTGGGCCAGGAGAGGATGTCTTTGGGTGGGAGAGGGTCCCAGGCCATTTCCCAGAGGCTGGAGGCCTGCACCTCAGGGCCTGGGCACCGGCCAATGTGCCAGCGCTTCCCCGCAGAGGTCAGAAATCCCATCACTGGAGCCTCTAACCTTTGGGTTTGAAACAGTCCTGGCTCACGGTGCCCAGGGGACTGGAAAGGTGACGAGGGGACAACACAGGCAGCTCCATCAACTTCTCTCAGGGACCTAGTGGACCCTCAGGGCCTTGATTCGCTGTAGGATGGCGGTTGGCTTGAAGCCCTGGAATCCCCTTTCCAACTTCAAGGCCCCAGGCGTCTGGGCTTCCCCAGCCATCTCCACCACCATGCCACCCCCACCCATCCCAGGGCCTCAGTTCACTAGACAACCCCCACCCCCACCCCGTCACTATGTCCGCAGCTGTGGGAGCTCCTCACCCCTTCGCAAGAAGAAGAAGAGTGTGAAGAAACACCGCCGAGACAGGTACCCTCTGTCCCCGGGGGCCTCTGCTTACTTCTGTGGGACTGTCCCCCCGCCATGACCAAGGCTGTGCATGGGCTCAAGAGAACCCTTCTGTGGCCCTATAGGTCTGAATCTGGGTCCCGGAGGAAGAGGCGGCACAGGTGAGTGGCGCCCCATGGAGGTGGGGCAGGAGGACATGGACAGAGGCCAGTGGCCCCCCTGCAGGGCCTGAGGAAGCCATGATGGGAGGAGGGTTGCCAGGGTCCTGTCCACTCCATCTTCCCACACCAGGGACTCCTCCCCAGAGCCAGACAGCGCTGGAGGGTGGGGGAGGAGGAAGGCCATTGCAGTTCTCATTTGCCCCATGAGTCAGCCTTGCCTTGGGAGCCCCAAGAATGTCCAGACAACACAGTATACTGGTCCAGTGTCCAAGGGATATATCTGTGGAGGTGTCAGTCGGGAAGGCAGAAACATCAGGACCCCAGATTCGCAGAGAAAGGGCCTGCAGGCAGAAGGATCTCCCTGAAGTAGAAACACTCAGTGAGTAGGAGACAGGGCAAGCAGGCTGTGCCTACATGTGAAGTTTCTGGGGGGCCGGTGCCAGCCCCCAACCGGCCTAATAGCCAGGCTGTGAAACCTCCACTTTGTGGGGCTGGGACCCAGCAAGGGACTCTGAGCATGACAGCAGGACAGTGACTGTTTCAGGACGGATTGCAGAGAGGGAGTTGTAAGGCCAGAACCCAAGTAGAGCAGGCACGTGGAAAGTGGAAGAAAACTCAGCGCGGAGGACGGGAGGCTGTGAGGCAGCCACATCCCCATTACTGGCATTGGAGCCAGACCCACCACTCCCAGCTCCCCTGAGGAGGGGCGGAGTTCTCAGTTCCATTGCCGCCACACCTTAATCCCAGAGCTTCCCCGGTGGCTCACCAGTAAAAGAATCTGCCTGCATTGCAGGAGATGCAGAGATGTGGATTCCATCCCTGGGTTGGGAAGATCCCCTGGAGAAGGAAATGGCAACCCACTCCAGTCTTCTTGCCCAGAACATTCCATGGACAAAGGAGCTGGTGGGCTATAGTCCATGGGATCAGAAAGTAGTGGGACATGACTGAGCGATTAAACAGCAACACCTACTCCTGGCTCTCCCAGTCCCCCAGTTTCCCATCTCCCCCCTCCCCTGCTGCCCCCCACAGTCCTTCTGGGCCAATGGGGGCCCCTCCTGCCCCCCAGTGGTCAGCATCAGCTCGCATAGATCCTCTGTCCCATTCCCATCAGTCCTGGGAAGGACCTAGAGATGATCTGGGGCCAGACCAGCTCCCCATGGGGAGCCTGAGGCCCAAAGCAGGAAGCTTGGGTTCTAGAACCCAGACCTCTGGGATCCTGGGCCTGCCCCCGACCCACTCTACTCTCAGGTGAATCACATTCTGGCATTTCTTAGCATCACCTTGTTTCTGGTCAGAAGGAGGCATCTGTTCAGGGCTAGAGGGATTGAGCAGGAGTCTGGTGACATCAAGGAGAGTGGGGCTGAGAGACCCACAGGAGTGAGACCTTAGAAGCCTGAGTGGAAGCTTCTTGGTCCATCTCAGTCAAAGGCAGAAGGAGCTGGGCTGAGGGGCTCACCCCAGAGAGCAGGATGAGATGGGAGAGGATCCAGAAGAGTAATCCCAAAGCAGGAAGATCATCAAGCCCGGGGGGAAAGCATTTCTTTCCTAAGCACCAGGCCTGGACCACATGAGGGGCAGGAGGCCTGGACTCTGCCCTAGAGAGACCCGTCCAAGGGAACCTGGGGCCCCAGGGTCACAGATGAGGTCTGGAGGGGCCACCCTCATCAGAAGGGCCGTGGCGACTCATCAGAGGGGCCTCTCGCAAGATTAATGCCAGAAGGAAAGGGCAGGTCACCCCTCCTTCTAGGGCTGTGGTCACATCTCCTATGGCACTCCTGGGGGGAACAGAAGTGGGACCCAAATGCAAGGTGATCCAGGCCGGGACTTATAGGAGAAGGAGGGAAGAAGGCCTGGCAGAGTAATGGGGACCAAAGCAGTGGGGTGGGGTGGACGGGTCCACACCAGCCCAAGAGAGGAGTACACCTCAGGACCACAGCTGGACACAGCCCAGCTGCAGGGCTCCCAGGCCCGGCCCTCCCCGGGCCAGCTCGGGCTCAGGCTGTGCTGTCACGGTAGTCTCTGCTTTCTGTAGATCTCGAAGCCCCAAGAGCAAACGAAAAGAAAAGAACAAAGAGAGGAAAAGGTGAGTACCCTCTCCCACTCTCCAGACCCTCAGCCCACCCCCCTCATCCCCCTCAAAAAAAAAAAAAAAAACCCTGGCCTTCTGGAATCACAGAATCAGGCCCTTGAAGATAGCTCATTTTTGTCCCTGCTGCCCAGATGGAAAAATCCAGACCCAGAGAGGAAGCCGAGAGTGCCCCCCACCCCCGCCCCCATAGCAGTCATAAGAACACCAGCTGAGGGCCAAGTGAGATCCTGGGAGGCTGGGATTGCCTAGAGAGAAGGACGCCTTTTTCCTAATACTGACAAATGACCCACATGGACTAGCTCTGTACCCAGGATGGGCACGGCTTGTGTTATTTTTGTAGGACACTATGTGGGGGGAGGTATGGGAGCCACGGGAGGAGAGGGAGGTTTTGGGGGTGCAGGTTATGGGAGGGGAGAGTATAGGGTACCCCCCATGGGCTATGGGGGCAGGGGTAAACTACATGAGGGGGGTCAGGGATGGAAGCAGAGGCTTCCACCAGGCCTTCACAGGGATCCCCCAGGGGGATGGGGCAGACCGTGAGGGCAGCCGATTTCTCTCCCAGGCCACATGCAGAGTCCCCAGGCCGCAGGTCCCATCGTCACAGCAGCGGCAGCTCCCACAGCCCCTCCCTGTCCTCCCATTACAGTAACTCCAGATCACCCAGCAGGTAGGTGCCAGGCTACCAGGGGGCTCTTAGGGGTGGCTGAGCTCCCTTTCTGCTGGAGGGAGGGTGCCTGCAGTCCCCAAGGCTGGTTAGTGGCACTGGTGGACAGACAGGAACAGCATCAGTGGGTAAATTTACTAGGACAGCTGTGCTGGGCACATGCTAGGTCACTTTCGTCGTGTCCAACTTTTTGTGATCCCATGGACTATAGCTTCGCTAAAGCCCTGCCAGGCTTCTCTGTCCACGGGATTCTCCAGGCAAGGAGACTGGAGTGGGTTACCATGGCCTCCTCCAGGGGCTCTTCCCCACCCAGGGACTGAACCCTCACCTTTTACATCTGCAGCTTCGGCGGGCCGGTCCCAGCGCCACATGGGACCGTGGTACTGCCCTTGCCCAAAGGCGCCCCCGACTGTGATTGGGGACCAAGGCAATGTGAGGGTTGGGAACCTGCTCTCTCCCCGGGAGGGTTTCCTGGCGAAGGGAGGGGTCAGGGGAGGGGGTTGGGGAGGAATGAGGGAGGGGCGGGAGCTTGCAGACCAGGCGTCCCACACCGGCTTCCCCGATGCAGGCTAAGCCCCAAGCACCGAGACGACGGGCGGAAGACGGGTAGCCAGCGGTCCAGCGGGAGCCGGTCGCCGTCTCCATCCGGCGGCAGCGGATGGGGGTCGCCCCAGCAGAACGGCGGCAGCAGGCAGCGGAGCGGAGCGCACGGGGGCCACCCAGGCTCGGCGCAGAGCCCGCTCGATGTACGTACGCTTGGCTTTGCGGAGGGTTCCCGCGCCGCGGGCTGCGCCGAGCGGGGTCGGGGCGGAGCGGTCGCACCGGGTCGCCGCGGGGTAGGGGCCAGTGAGTGCGAGGGGGCCGGCCGCTCTCCGCTCCTTGGGGCCCTGCCCGCACCAGAGCGGCCAGGAAGGCCGAGTGGTTTCGCCCAGTTGGCCTTAGTGTCATGGTGAGGGAGGTCTGCACCCTTGACCTTGGCACACTGAAGGCCAGAGCAGGTTGACAACTGGGGCATCAACCAGTTGGGTAAAGAGCTGAAAAGGAACCCAGGCCTTCGGCCCGCTTCCCGCAGGGGTATGGGGGGTAGGAGGGGGCCTGGGCTGTGGTAGAGGTCGCAGTTGGGATACAAGTTTCAAGAGTAAGGACCGCCCCCCCACCCCCCCACCCCGGGCGTCATTGGCACCGAGCCTCCTTCTCCCCACTGAGTCCTTTCCCCCTCTGGAGAGCCCTTCCTTCCTCAGCCCCCTNCCCCCCCCCCAGGAAAGAGCAGTGACCACAGCTATGGGGGGGCAGTCAGGATAGGAAGGGACATCTTGACATTTCTTCCAGGATGAAGCCAGAAGACAGAAGGGATGAATTTTGCTAAAATGATACTGAAAGTGAAGTCGCTCAGTCGTGTCCGACTCTGTGACCCCAGGGACTATAGCCTACCAGGCTACTCTGTCTATGGGATTTTCCAGGCAATAGTACTGGAGTGGATTGCCATTTCCTTGTCCAGCAGATCTTCCCGACCCAGGGATCAAACCCAGGTCTCCCTCATTGTAGACAGACGCTTTACCGTCTGAGCCACCAGGGCCAGCAAAAATGATACTGAAGCCAGGTGTGAAGGGGAGTTGAGGCTGAGCCAGTCCTCCAAATTGAGTCTGTGGTTGCCTTCCCTTTTAAATGCACGACCCCTTTCACCCCATCAGTCCACTCCGGTTGGCCTTGTTTAAACAGCTTTTCTCCTCTGTCTGGGTCCACCTTCCCCTCTGTCTTCCCCTCTGTCTGTGTTTCCTTCTGCCCTTGTTTCTCTATGTCTCTTGGTCTGTCTCTATGTGAGTCTCTCTGTCTCTTCCTCACCACCTCTCGCCCATGACTTGGGCCTCTCTCCCCATACGCTGCCAGCCCCTCCTTCACCCGCCGTGGTTCTGTTCCCATCAGCTGCTTCCTGCATGCCCTCTGGAGGTTTTCTGTTGTTTAAAGAGTTAAGGAAAGGTTGACTCTTGGAGCGCGTGGGTTTAAAAAAAAAAAAAAAAAAAAAGGCAAGCAGAAATGGCTGGGCAGGATCTTACTCCCATCCCTGGGACTAGGCCGCAAGCCGCAAGGCTGCCCCTTGCGGTTCAGAGGGGGAGCACAGCTTGGCGTCTCTGTCTTCCCGGATTCTGCATTCCCAGTGCGGAGACCTTGTTTTCTCTTTTATTATTGCATTCCTGTCCCTGACCACTGAGAAGGTAGGTATTCCGGCTCCGCTGTGCGCCGCTCNGCCGCAAGGCTGCCCCTTGCGGTTCAGAGGGGGAGCACAGCTTGGCGTCTCTGTCTTCCCGGATTCTGCATTCCCAGTGCGGAGACCTTGTTTTCTCTTTTATTATTGCATTCCTGTCCCTGACCACTGAGAAGGTAGGTATTCCGGCTCCGCTGTGCGCCGCTCCCATCTCCAGACAAGCCCCGCCACTCTGCTTGGTTTGAATGTGGTTTTCTTTCTCTCTCAATCTCTCAATCTCGCTCTGGTTGGTTTTTCTCCCCTCCCATTTTCTTTCTTTCTTTTAGTGACTACTCATTTGTAACTTGCATTTTCTCCAAATGAGCTGCAAAGCTGTGTTTCCTGGTTTGTCGTTTAGTTTTCTTGACTTTCCACCCCCGCCCCCCTCAGCTTTTCTGGTTCATTCTACCCTCCTTTCCCAGCTTCCCCTTCTTCTTCTCCATCCCGCCCCCAGCCCCTCCCTCATGGCCCTCTCTCTCATTTTGTTGTCCGAATGCATTTCTGTGTGGTTTAGCATTCTGAGTTTGTGTTCCCTTCCTGAATTGTATGCTGCGGTTGAGCCAACTTGATTTCTGTTTTCTGGAGTAGCTGTTAAACCCCTGACCCTTCACCCCTGCCCATCCCCGGAGCCACCCTGGGCAGTAAGCAATGTTGGAGGTCTGTGCTGGGCCTGTTGGCCTCCAGATCCTGGAAGAAGTTCTGGCTGAGGTCAGTCCTAAGGAAACAGCTCCGTCCCACCCTCCAGGCCCTGCTGGACCCCTTCGGTCCTGCCCTGGCGGCAGGTGGAGCTTTAGCAGGGAGCCACAGACTCTGGGGTGGTAGCTGGCATCAGGGCTGAACTGCTTCCCGGCTGTATCTTTCAGGTGTTAAATGGTAGTTGAACTTCAGGGGCAATGCCAGCTGGCCAGAAACAGGTGCCGGAAGTACACAGTAGGATGGCCTGCTTGGCAAAGTCTCTGTGGGGCAATCTGAGAGATGGCGAGGATGACGCTTAGCTCACCGCCCGCTGCCTGGACCATAACCCAACCAGACTGGGGCTCCCTCAATCCCCCAGCATCCTTCCATTCTTCCAGATTTGAGCTAAATGCGGTGCCCCAGTGCAGATGATCCAGAAGGGACAGTCAGCAGGGGCCAGGGTCCCCCGAGATGCTGAGGCAGAACTAGGCCTCGATGCGGGGACCTGGGACTCCCAGCTCAGTGCACATGCAGGCACGCGGAGGCTATACATCAGCAGTTGGTTCTCAGGGGCCTCCCCTCCCCATACCTGCCCTTGACACTGTGTCCTCTCCCACCTGGGAGCTGCTGCAGAAGTTTGATATCACGGCCCTTGGGAGGCCTCAGCGGGGCTCCATCCTGAGCTTTTGACAAGAGAAAGGCTGCCTATTCATCCTCTCCTTCCACCCCCATGTTGGCCCCAGAGGTGGGTCCTGGGGAGGTCACCCGCCAGAGCATCCCTCATTCCTGGGTGGTGCTGGAGGGCAGAGAAGGAAGCTGCTCAGGGGGGGAGAAAGCACTGTTGTTCGCTGGAGGAGACTCTGTCCCAGCCTCATGGGAAAGTGGAGGCCTCACCTTCGAGGAGCATCCGATGTGACCAGGGCTCCTGAAATGGGATTTTCAGACGCTAGGTTAGAGGGGGTGATGGTTTCAGATGCTCACTTGTTCTTGTCCTAAAGGATACCAGGATCAGGTGAGCGCCCTCTCCCTTACTATTCTTGTCTTTCTCCCACAAAATCTCTTACATAATAAGCAAAAGATGGCAAGTAGCAAGTGGTACCGAGGAGCAGAGAGGCTCCTGAGAGCAAGGCTCAGAGGCAGGTGAGGTCCTTCATTCCTGCATGCACACACTAGACCAGCACCTGCTGACCCTCCTCCATGCCGGGCCCCATCTGGGTGTCCACGCCCGGGAGAGGCAGGCAGACCTGGGTTCACAGCCCCCACCTGCCAGGCCGGAGGACTGACAAAGACCACTCAGAACGGTGCGAGGGAAGAGATGAACCACGGTTAAGGAGCTAGTTCCTGCTGGTCATGGTACCCCCCAGCCCTGGCACAGCCTGGCTCAGTCCACACCGAGGGAAGGAACAAGGATCTGTGGGATCACAGAGGAGAGTACCCAACTCAGGGTGAGGATCAAGAGAGGCTTCCTGGAGGGAGCAGCCTTAAGCTAGGGTAGAGGACTGATAGGAATTAGCCATGCTGTTGCCTGGAGAATCCCAGGGACAGCGGAGCCTGGTGGGCTGCCGTCTATGGGGCTGCACAGAGTTGGACAAGCGACTCAGCAGCAGCAGCAGCAGCAGCAGCCATGCTGTGGGAAAGAAAGTGAAGGGGAAAGAGGCAGGAAGGGACAAGAGTCCCTAAGAGCAGACTCCTGGAGATGTTTGGAGGTCCTTGGCCACCAGTTCTGCCCAGCTATGAAGTTCCATGGTGTCTGGACTTGGATGTCCCTAGACTCCTGGGAAGAATGAGAGCCCAACTGGAGATGAGGCTTACCCTCTGGCAGGATCAGGATGATTCTTTATCCCTGGCTTCTGGAGGCATGGGTGGATCAGGGTGAGACAGGCTCTAGAAGTCTCCCCAGGGAGGTGCTATCTGCTACCCTGTCCATCACAGCCTTCCTCCTATCCGCCTCCATCTGGGCACTTGGGTGATACCTCGTGGGGCCCCAGGCCTTCCTGCCCTGCTCTGACCCTATTCATCTGTAAAAGGACCATGAGTCAGTTGACCTCTGAAGAGAACCTCTCACCCCCTATACAGGCCTACCAAGCCAAGATCCACTTATCCCCCATGATACCAACAGAGAAACTGAGGTTCTCAGAGTTGATTGCTTCCTTAAGGTTTCATAGCGAACTCAAACCAGAGCTAATCCCAAGGTGTTCCACCTTGCCAGTTAGTATCATCTTGGGCTCTGGCAGCCATTTGCCTTGAAGGAGGTGAGAGGGAAGTGGGGAAGAGCTTGGACTTCAAGACATGCTAAGCAGAAGGCATCCAGATCCATGCCGGCGTCTGGTCCAGGGGCCTGGACCTTAGTGCTTAGGATCCTGGAGACGTCTTTCCCATTTGCCTCCTCCGGAAGGAAAAGGATGCTGGATAACAGAACCTAGTTCTGGGAGCTTGAGCGGTAGGGTGGAGGGGGTCTGTGTTAGAAAAGACGAAGGTCTCCTGGTGATATCTACTGAGAGTGGACAGCCATTTCAGAGGGGCCATGGCTGAACACTCCAGTCTCCATCTCTCCCAGCAGAGGTGAGCTGGTGATCAGGAAGGTCAGGGTGCTCAAGGGGCACCCCAGTCCCCAGTGTATCCACTCTGCCTGCCTATGCCTGCCTCTGCTCTAAACAGAGGCTCTCCTGGGCTTCATGGCCCATTTGGCTTTGAACAGTTGCTCTCCCCACTGTGGCTGGTGTTCGCTGACTGCTGCACCCACCAATCACGAACTAGCTACGCCCTGCCCCAAGCAGGGCTGACTTCTTGGTCAATGGGTTCATGCTTGCACAGAGAGGTCTTTACACCCCCAACACCCCACACCACCTCCATCCGGAAGTACCCAGGACCACACCAAGGAAGCCACACTCCTTCCGGTCCCTGGCAGCAAGGTGCCCTGAGACGTGACAGCTGGTTTTGCTTTTTCTTCCAAAGAGGCTGCCAAAGGAGCTTGGCCCAGAGCCTGCCCCTTTCCCAGGACTCCCTGGCTGGGCCCTGGCCCATGTAAGGGCCTGACTTCCTTCCTCAGTGACTCGTATCGAGGCCCTATTAGATGCCAAGTTCTGTGATTAAAAACTGAGGTTACAGGGGACTTCCCTGGTTAAGTAGTTAAGATCCTGCACTTCCGACGCACAGGGTGCGGGTTTGATCCCTGGTTGTGGAATTAAGATCCCACAGGCTGCTCGCTGTGGTACAGCAAAAAAAAAAAAAAAAAAAAAAAACGAGGTTACAAAGCTGACTCCTACACCAAATTGGCCCTGAAGGTGCTCAGAGTCAAGTTGGTGCTGGTGACTGAGGAATGGGGAGGAATGAGGGACAGACAGACTCACAGACAAGTACAATCAACTGTTACTGGCCGGAAGGACAGGAGGAAGGGTCAGTTCGGCGGAGGGAGGGGGATGGAAAGGGGAGTCAGGGACTCCTGGAATATTTGCTCTGGAAGGGACAGCCAGAAGCAAAGTCTGGCCCTGTGATTTTGTCGATGGGAAACTGAGGCCCAGAACGGGCAAGCGACTTGGCCAGGCTCACTCAGTGAGGTCGGTAGTGGCAGGCTCTCAGAGCCCTGCTTCCCAGCCAGGGCCCTTTCCGGTTTTCCGCAGCCTGAGCCTTGTGTCCTGAGTCCACTTTCGGAAAAAACATTCCACATCTCTATCCAGTGGTCGCTCCCGAGGTGACCCCTGGGCACAGGCCCAAGGAGCCGGGCGCTGCGATCCTTCCTCCAGAGGCAGCGCGGCCTCTCTAGGCCTAGAATGGGGTGGTTGCGTCTCTCTCTCTCTCTCTATCTCTCTTGCGTTTTTGTGACTCTAATGATGAACTTACGCTGCCACACTTTTCCCTTCTCTTACACACCTTACCTACTAAAGGAGGAAGTGCCACTTTATTGGTAAGTGGACGTTAACCAAGAGGGACTTAAACAATCAGAACTTAAGAAAAGAAAAAGAAAGGAAAAGAAAAGAGANTGACTCTAATGATGAACTTACGCTGCCACACTTTTCCCTTCTCTTACACACCTTACCTACTAAAGGAGGAAGTGCCACTTTATTGGTAAGTGGACGTTAACCAAGAGGGACTTAAACAATCAGAACTTAAGAAAAGAAAAAGAAAGGAAAAGAAAAGAGAGAAACAGAAAGACAGTCGGGTGCTACTGACAGCTCCACAGATCTCTGCAGGGTCGGAAAACAAAGAAAAAAAACTGTTAACAGAAAAATGTCAGTTCCCCAGGAGTTCAGACATTGTTTTTGATTTTTGGTATCTAATGACATTTGTGGATTTTTTTTTAAAATTTCTGTTTTTCCTCCCTTTCTTCGGTTCAGTTTTGAGTTCAGTTGTCCCGCCCCGCCCCCACCCCATCTGTGTGCCGTGTGCCCCCCCA
>SJYA01002884.1:104035-153282 GCA_006410615.1 Neotragus moschatus
GCCCACCCTCCTCCGACGGAGCCCTCCCCGCTCCCTGATGGTCCTCCCTCCCCACGCACTGAGTTCCCCCTCCCTTCCCCCTCCCCAAAGCAGACCTCTTTCCCCATCTACCCGCTAAAATCCAGGCCCTATTCCCACGCTAGCAAACCCTCCTTCCTTAGTGCCCCTCCAACCCCAAGATCACTTTCCCTCGACGGCACGGAAAGGCCTCTTCCTCACTGATTTCCTCTCCCCGCAGCAGAGACCCCTCCCTCCTCCCGGAACCCACTCCCTGTCCCTGCCCCAACACCACCCCCGTCCCCTCGCCAACCCCATAGAACCCCTTCCCCTCCCAAGACCTTCCCCTGGAGGGGGCCCCCTCACTCCCTTTCCTGTCACCCGGGGCCCCCCTCCCCTGTTCAGGGCCCACTCTCTGCCAGCTGAGAGTCCCCCTCCTGTCGCCGTGCCCCCTCCTCCAGGGCCAAGGAGCGGGCGCCGCGCGCCCGGCCCGCCAGCACCTCGCCGTCCCCAGGCAGGCACGGTGGCCCCGAGGGGAGGAGCTCGTCTCGCAGCCCGGGCCCTCACCCGCGCTCCTGGAGCTCCAGCCGCTCGCCCTCCAAATCCCGTTCGCGCTCGGCGGAGAAGAGGACCCGCAGCCCCAGCCGCTCGCCGTCGCCCAAGAAAACCCTGGGTCGGTAAGTACGGGTCCAGGGGTGGCGGCGGCGGCGGCGGCGGCGGCGGCGGCGGCGGGACCAGCCGGGGGCGGCCGGGCCGCGTCGCTCACCCCGGGCCGGGCCCCGCAGGGACAAGGACGGGGAGAGCCGCGCGAGGCACTCCGAGGCCGAGGCCGCCCGCGCCCGGCGCCGTTCCCGCAGCTACTCGCCCATCCGCAAGCGGCGCCGGGACTCGCCCAGCTTCATGGAGCCGCGGCGCATCACCAGGTAGGCAGGGGCCGGGCCGCGGGGGACCGCGGGGGTCCCCCACCCACTGAACCTGGTGCAGGGCCGGGGAGGGGGGCGCCGGAGGAGAGAAGGTGGGGGTTGGGGAAGGGAAATTGGTTGGGGGGGGTGGGACCCGAAGACTGGGGCAGGCTCGGGAGGAGGGAGGCCTGGAGGGGAGAGGCCGGTACTCGGTCTGGGGACAGCAGCAGGCAAGGAGTTCGGCTCTGGAAGGTTCCAGCCATCCCTGTTGGAGCCCCTCCCTCCTCCTTCCCGCCCCTCATTCACCTCCTGGCAATGATGTCTCTTTCCTTTTCTCCTTCATCTTAAGGTCCAGCCTGCTGAGTGGCCTGTGGCCAGCCTGGGGGCCGGGTGGACCCCCTCCCCACAGGCCGCAGGGGAGATGCCCATGTGAGCTGACTGGCTCTGTTCAGCTGTCTGTCTGCCTCTCCTTTTCTCACTAACCCTTTCTGCTCACTTCTCAGCCCCTACTCCCCACCCCGCCCCCACCCCGGGGGGAATTTGGAGGAGGGGGCAACAGCAGTCTGGTCTCTGGGCCAGTTGGGAGAGGAGCCAGTCCCTCCCACTGTGCCCACACAGTCTGTCAGGATTGGGGCTCTGGGCCTGGGTCTCCAGGTGGGAGGATGGTCTGCATTTGTGGAAATCACTCTGCAGCCCCAGGTCCCTGACATGGGGTAAAGGGCCACAGGCAAAATGCTGAGGCCGCCTCTGCTCCGGCCTTGCTGGGCAGCCTTAGGAGATAAGCCTGCCTCTCTGGGCTTCAGTTCTCCTCTCAGAGCTAGAGGCCAACCCGCCAGGTTTGGGATATCCCCCCCAGTAGATACCCAATAAGCAGGATGCCCTGAGACAGCTAGACCTCCACGCCTTCCACCTGGCACCCACTTCTGCCCGCTCCCAGGCTGCCTCCTCCTCCCCTGCCAACTAACTTATACCTGTTTTCTTTCTCAGAATTAACCCCATGCAGTGGGGCGCTGTCGCCTCCTTAACTCTATTTTCTTTCCTCTGGGTCACAGTCTCCTGGCTTCAGACTAACTCCGGGCCACGGGGAGGTAGTGGAGTAAGGTGTGGGGGGCTGGGGGGCTTGGGCCAGGGCCTTGGGCCTGGGCAGCAGTGGCCAGGGGCCTCCTCCTGTTCCCTCTGAGTGACCTGAAAACCAAAATCCTCAACTCTTTGGGGGAACAAAGAAGCAGGACTGAGCTGTATTAACAAACCCTCCCAGGCACAGAAGCCGCTGCTTGGCTTGGCTGATGTGAGTTGACTATATTTAAAAGTTCCGTTTATTCAACAAATATTTATCGAGCACCTGCTTCAATCAAGCAGAGACTTGGTCCCCTTTCCCTGCAGGAAAAACAAAAGGATCAACATGAAATTGGCTAGGAACCACTGCCTGTCTAATCCTGTGGGGGCAGGGGTGGAGGTGGAGGCAGGGAGAATTCCAAGGCCGAGATCAGGGGAAACTGAGGCAGGCAAGCCCTGGCCACTGCTGGGGATGGGCTCAGGGCCAGAGTGAGGGCCCAGGACTGGCAGAGCTCAGGGCTCCGAATGGCCTGTAATTGGCTTTTCCCTCCTGGCAGTGCCCGGAAGCGTCCCATCCCCTACTACCGACCCAGCCCCTCGTCCTCCTCCAGCTGCCTGAGCAGTGACTACTCAAGCCGGAGCCCCAGCCACAGCCCCAGCCCTGGCCACAGCCACGGAAGCTACAGCAGCCGCAGTCGGACCCGCAGCCGCACACGAAGTCCCTCCCAGACCCCCACTCCCAGCTACCACAGCCGGAGCAGCTCAGAGAGTGGGGGCTTCTGAGCCCAGCGAACCCAGCCTCATGCCCCCAGCACAGGGCAAGGCGAGGGCCCCAGGAGCCGTGGGAGGCGGTGGGGCCTGCACCCCACTGCTACAAAGAGGTCCTGGGACCAGGGAAGACCTTGAGGGTGGTGGGTGCCCTGAAGACAAAGAGGAGCTGGATTCTGCTGCTTCTGGAGGGTCCCCACCCCACCTCCTGCTCACCCACGCAGTCCAGGGAACAAAGAGCCGTTTCGAACACAGGGATCATCACCCTTTCCTGCTTGATGCCAGCTCACCAGGCTGAGGACCTCAGTCCAGTGGAGCCAGGGACACCCTCTTAAAAGTGCCAGACCTGGGAGCCTCCCCTGCCACTCCCTAGGACCCTCAGTTCCTCTCCACCTCTGGGCAGACATGGAGTGGGACAGCAGGCGGGAGCTAAGTTAGACAGAAAGAAGAACGGCCTAACCCTTGGTGCACCACCCTCCAGGCTGGGGAACCCCTTCCTTCTGAGCTGGCTGCAGGAGGACCCTGGCTGCAGGCTAGAGGCTGGTCCCACGGCCTCCGCAAACCTCTTCCCTGGCCCAAGAGTACCCAGATTCGGTGGGGCCCCTGAGCCTTAGCCGGTAGGCCCAGGGAGCTCACCCTGGTCCCACCTCTCCAGGCCAGGCTCTCCCCTCCAGCCGTTGCCCTGTGCTCTTCTGGGCCAGGGCTTCACCAGCTAGGCCGTCTGTGTGACCTGAGGTGGGCCCTACAGACCCCAGCTGCCTCTGACCCTGAGATCTAATGGGGTCCGGGTCAGGAGGTGGAAGGGAGAAGGAGGGGATGGGGGAGGAGCCTGCGGAGGGAATGCAGTGCAGTGGGAGGACTGATGGCGCGGGCATAGGATAATGTGCACTCCAGGGCATGCCCAGGTGAGCGGGGAGCCAGGGGGAGCACTCATTCCTTCTCTCCCAGAGAGAGGTGCTACAGCCTTTCGAAGGAAGGGTAGACTCTAGACTGAGGGCGGTGGCCTGGGGCACGGACGGATGGACAGATGGGGAAGCAGTGAGCCCCCAGCCCTCTCCTGCTGCTCCCAGCCCCCTCCTCCCGGGGCCCTCAGGGATCTCACAAAGTCTTCCTTGGCCCAACAGGGCAGATGCCCTGGGCTCCAGTCGGGGGAGGGGTCTGGGGTCTGATCCGGGTTTCCTCCCTCCCCCCACCTCCTCAATTACCCCTTCCTTCTCCGCGGTGCGGATTGAAATTGGACTCTAAATAATAAACACTTGGAGCCCGGATGGCAGGTGGTGAGACCAGGCCTCTGTGGATTTGAGTACCTGGGGCGTGCAGGGAGGGAAAGGAGGGTCCTGGGCTCCGTCCCTCTGAGAAATGAGAGGGACCCAGGAGAAGAGCAGGCACCGAGGAACCAGGGTGCAGACCTCCACCTCGTGCTTCCATGCATGAGTCCGCAGATCGGTGGGGAGAAAAACGGGGCCCCCAAAAGGCCTCCTTCCTCCCAGACTGGAGGCCCTGTGGGCTTTTTTTTTTTTTTTTTTTATTTTTCTTTTTAGTTATTTGGCTGCTCCGGATTTTAGTTGTGGCATGCGGGATCTAAGTTCCCTGACCGGGGATGGAACCTGGGCCCCCAGCACTGGGAGCACGCAGTGTCGTCCACCTTACCACCAGGGAAGACCTGCCCTGTGGGCTTTGAACACCCCTGTTTCCCCGACCCCCCAACACCTGGCCTCACTTCAGCAGTGAATGGGGAAGCAGGGTCCACATGCAGGACCTTCCTTATAGGTGGGGTGTTCAGTACAGCTGGAACACAGCTCAGAACAACACTGGCTGTCAATTCTCCCACGCAGGGCTGGGAGGAGGCTGAAAGGGGAGATATTGTCCTGAAAGTGCTCGGCACAGGGCCTGTCTGCCATACAGAAAGTCACCCATGGGTGGCCACTTACAAAAAACACTGTGTGTCCAGCCCTGGCTGGGGGCTACGATGGGGATTGAAAAGGGAGAGCTTGGTGTGGCTTTTTGCTGTTGTTTTTAACAGCTACTCACATTGTATTTCTTTCTTTTACTTTTATGTGTTAGTCACTCAGTCGTGTCCGACTCCGCCACCCCATGGACTGTAGCCCGTCAGGCTCCTCTGTCCATGGCATTCTCCAGGCGAGAATACTGGAGTGGGTTGCCATTCCCTTCTCCAGGGGATCTTCCCAACCCAGGGATCGAACCCAGGTCTCCCGCATTGCAGGCAGATTCTTTTATGTAGATCTAAACACACACAGTCTGCTCACCTTCTTTCTCCTGTTAGTGACAGATTCTAACCTTGCTTTGAGTCAGCTAGTCTTTGGGAATCTGAAAGGAGGCCGTCACTCCCGCATCTGCAGGCAGCTTGGTATCTCAGACACTCTGCAATCCTTTAGGGCCCCACACAGGAGATTTCCTGGGCCTGGGCTGGGCTGCAGAACTGGGCAGGGGGTGCCATGCTCTGAAGCCTATGGCTCTGTCCACACATGACACCTCTCTAGTTTCCTTTCCCTCAGGCTGGAAGGGGCACCTGAGGAGGCCTTTGGCCACTGGCTCTGTTTCTGATCTGAGGAAGCTGTTCAAAGAAGCACTGGTGATCTCCTTAACCCTTTATACCGGTCCAGCAAGAACTGGGCTTTGGACAGGGGTTGGGGCTACAGGGAGAGCAGACTTGGTCCTACTCTAGAGATGCCACTCTTTTGGAGGGGGCGGGCAGGGCATGAAACAGTCTGAAGGTGGGCATGCAAGTCCAGCCTGTCTCCCACCCAGCTGTCCCTGCGCCTCCGCCTTCCCCCTTCCCTGCCCAGCCTTCCTCGTCCACACCCCACAGCCAGGCTGTGACCAGGCAGTACCACTCCCTTTTCTACCCTGCCCCCGGCTCCTGGCCTCTCTCCACCACCCCTCCTCCCATGCCCATCTCCTCACTAGCTGGCCTGCTCCTTCCATCCTTGCCTGCCCCTCCCACCATATCTAAAATGCCAATCTGACCCTTCCCTCACTCCTCCCAACAGGCTTACTGAACACCTACTATGTGCTCTGAAGATCCAGTACTGGAATTAATGAAGCAGAACTCCCCGCCCCAAGGATCCCAGGACCATGTCTACCGGGCATAGGGCTTGGAAGCCCTTCCAAATGGGCCCTGAAACTGCCATTCTCTCCTCCTGCCACCTTCCAACCTCAGCTCCCATCCCTCTCCCGGAATCCAGCAGACCCTCCTCCCTGGAGGGTCCCTCAGCCCCCAACATGCCCTGTCCTCCGGTTCCCTAGGAGCTCCCGGTTTAGGTCCAGCTCAGCTGCCTCCTCCTCCAAGGAGACTTCCTGACTGCCAGCTGCAGTGGCCACTCACTCCCTCTGGTTTCCTCCAGTCTTGGGTCTGTTCCTGCCTTTAAGCATCAAGCAGTTTGGCTGGTTTTTTTTTTTGGCAGCACTGGGTCTTTGCTGTGGTACTGTTGTTTAGTCACTCAGTTATGTCCGACTCTTTGCGACCCCATGGACTGTAGCCCACGAGGCTCCTCTGTCCATGGACTTTTCCAGGCGAGAATACTGGAGTGGGCTGCCATTTCCTTCTCCAATAGGACTTCTTTGGGGGCCTCTGTTCTCCTGACCACAGAGGGGAGGTGACAACCCAGGGGGAACACAAGGTCTGGGCAGATGGGGTTGCACCCTCATCCAGCTGCACCAGCCACTAGCTGGGGGACCACGTGCCCTCTCGGCCTTGTGAGCTCAGTCCTCTACTGAGCCCTGTGCTCCAGCCCCCAGACTCGAGGCCAGCTCCCAGCTTGTATCTTGGCTAGAGCCCCCATCTCTGGCCTGCACATTTTCCTCATCTGTAAAATGGGATGAGTGACCAAGACCTTTGGGTGGAGGGTGATCTGATCCAGAAACACCTGTGAATTCGACAGGGGTTACTGAAACTCAGTGCAGCCTCCTCATCACTCTAGGGATGTCCCGCTCTGTGCTGGGGGTGTTGCCCATTGACCTTGGACTGTGCAACGTGACCAGCTCATTTCTGCTCTCTCCCCACCTGCGGTCCACCAGCCCCAGTGCTAAGGCCCAGAGACCGTCTGTGCTGAGTAGTTTGAACTTTCAGGCTTAGGTGCCCTGAGGCACGTGGGATCTTAATTCCCTGACCAGGAATCAAACCCGAGTCCCTCACATCGGGAGGCGGATTCTTTAGCACTGAGCCACCAAGGAAGTCCAAGGGCATCAAACTGTTGATGCAGTTATTTGTTGCCATGCCTCGCTCACCATAAATCTGTGAGCTTCTGGGGCCCAGGCCGTGCCTTCTTATCTCTGCATCCCCCAAATAGGCACCTTGCGATGTTTCTTGAATGAGTAAAGGGGTGAACGAGGGAACTGAGAAATGAGGGGTTCCGGCCTCTGTAGGGGAGGGTGGAGACAAACGGCGAGGTGGCGGCAGGAAGACCCTAGAGGGCGACAGAGAGAAGGGAAAAAACTGCGGGTTGGTCCCGGGCCAAAAGGGATACAAAACTNAGACCTTAAAAATAGTTCACTGCATAACATGACAAAAAGCACAAAGGCTCATTCAGAGAACATATTCCGTGTTCTCCTACACTGTAATAGTTATAATTTCACCATGACAAACACCAGACATTAAGATTAAGCTAACACTGGTGTTTCTTTTGCTCCCCCCCCAAAAAAAACAAAATGTGTAACTGCATGTCACTATAGCAACATCCAAAACAGATCAATTTGTTACGATCACTATTTGGTAGAGCAAACTTTACCCCCAAAAGGAAAAAAATTAAATTAAAAAACTTTAAAAAATTTGAAGACTTAATTTTTTTGCCATAGGAATACATAACACCTACAGTATAAGTTAATAAATTTCAAGCTACTGTATAGAAATACAACACTAGCATGCACAATATCGTATCAATAGAGTAATGGAGGAGTAATCATTTCACTGGAGAGACAGTATCATAGGCGAGTGCATTTCTTTAAAAATAAAGAAAAGAAAAGAAACCATTCAAGCTGCTTAAATAGCAAGTCTCCCGTTCCCTCTTCATTTTCTTTTTAGCCCTCAGATGTGGTTTTTATCTTGCATTATTCTAAAAAGCAGCCAGAGCCAAAGCTGAAATTTAAAAGAAAAATAGGTTTTGTAATTCCAGTAAATCATTTCCAAATGCCACAAGGGAAGGACACAACACTGCTCACTGGACATGAAGATGAAACTAAGGAAAGTCCCACCTGCCTCCCCCCTCCCCGCCCCCAGTCTCTTCCCATCCATGGCACTGCCCTTAGGCCCCTGCTAGGGCGCAGAAGCTATCAAGCTCTCTGCTCCGAGTTCGGTTAATTGGGACTGGCTCTTGCGCACATGGGGGGGCCTTCTAAGGAAAGTCATGCTGGGCAGCCTGTGCCACGTGACAGGGCATCGCCACGCTTCTAGCTTCACTGTCACCTGGGTTGGTCACTGTGCGCATTTCACAGCTGGACGCTCCACTCTGGTTTTAACAAAAGCAACTGTCAGGTTTTTCCTCAATTATGACTCATTCCTCTGCCTGCGTAAACAAAACAGAGAAACAAACAAATCTGCGTTGTTACCTATCTCGGCAGTTCATGCTATTACTTGCAAAAAAGGCTAAACGCACATGCAACAGGTCATGTTTTCAGAAAGACTTATCCAAAATGAGAACAGAGGACCTACAGCTGATTGAAACAAACTTGTAGAAAGAGTATGGTGGTTTCCATCAATTCTAAAACGTGCAAAGATGGCACAATCCAATTTCCAACTTCTGTATTTTCATTAAAAGGAAAAAAAAAAAAATTGTGGTCAAATAGGAGTTAAGAATTTATTATCTGATAATGATGCTGTTTTATTTTCCTACAACAATTCTTTGGGGGAAGGAGTGTTTTCACGGAGGAAAAACGGATACACGAGGTTCCCAAAACTGGACAGAATGTTCATGGAGAGAGCTCTTCCTTCAGGATTTTTCTACCAGTAAGCTCCTAGCACCTGAACTTCCACACACTGCACCACGAACCCTCTCAAAACGACCACCAGCTTCCACAACCCAACAGCCTTTCAACCCGTCCATGTGCTCGCTGTGGGCACGAGGCACAATGAGGAAGACCCGAGAGAGGAGACAGACGGCAGTGCCACCCGAGGAAGCTGTGGCAACTGAAAACAACCCAGCACTTCTTCTCTGGAAGTATCAGCACGATAAATGACATACAGACCTGAATTTTCTCTAGTTTTGTGGTGTTCAATGTTTCTATTAAAGTGATTAATCGTGTGTTGTGGTGGATTTTAGAAGAAAGGAGGACAAAAATCCCACAGCCACCTGCCAAGCACCTATTAACCAAAATCTAACAAGTAGCTCTGATTCTCCTCAGGCAAGCCTGTTGGCCTAGGAGACAGAGAACAGCAAAACCGACCTGGATAAGGCTGAACAAGGATGTAAGAGCCAAAATAAAGAAAAATACACAATCAATGGCTTGATGTTAACATATGGCTGTAATGTAGAAATACTGTAAACTGCAATTTAGTGTTAATACTGTCAACTAATCTGAAAACTGGCATGGCCTAAACCATAAACAGACCTTACGTTCTATCAGCTTGGGATTTAATATCCATGTCTGCTAAGAGTACACCCTGAAAAACAAAATGCACAGCTAAAACAGATGAGCTAGGAAGTACCCAAAACTTAAAAGACGAGAGCGTATGTACATAAAAATCCTTACTGGAACCACAGAACTTATTGAATGAGGGCCATTCTGTTTTAAGGTTTCTTTTCATCTTAAAACCCTATTTTCTAGCAATAAGTTAAATTAAAGACAGCCCCACTTGCATTAATCTACAGAACAGTCCATATGCCAGTGTGAGGCTGCTATTCCAAAACCAGCACAGCTAGCCTGACTTTCCACTAGTGGTATTTTGGCAAAAATGTCAAAAGAGGCGATCAAAGACAGGACAGGTCGTGGGCTTCTCCCTAGGAAGGCCGTCCCTCCCTCTCCCTCCCCCGCCCGACCCCCGACTCATGGGAAAAAAATAAAGACTGCAGTAGTAGCATCAGCGTGCGCTGCCAGTCCACCTGGGCCTTAATTGTTGCCTTCGCCGCCGTCGTCGTCTTGCTGGTCGCTCGTCCAGAGCGTGAGGTTGTCACGGAGCAGCTGCATGATCAGCGTGGAGTCCTTGTAGGAGTCCTCGTTGAGGGTGTCGAGCTCGGCGATGGCGTCGTCAAAGGCGGTCTTGGCCAAGTGGCAGGCTTGCTCCGGGGCGTTCTGGATCTCGTAGTAGAAGACGGAGTAGTTAAGGGCCAGGCCTAATCTAATGGGGTGAGTGGGCTGCATGTGCTCCTTGCTGATCTCGTGGGCTTCGCTGTAGGCCTTCTCAGATGACTCGACGACGGTCGCCCTCTTCTCGCCGGTGGCGACCTCGGCCAGGTAGCGGTAATAGTCCCCTTTCATCTTCAGGTAAAACACTTTGCTCTCATACTGGGTCTCGCTGCAATTCTTGATCAGGTAGTTATCCAGCAGGCTCAGCACATCCTGACATACGGCCTCCAACTCCTTCTCTATTTTTTCACGGTAAGCACGGACCATCTCTATTTTCTTCTCGTTACCGTCAGCAGATGTCTTCTGCTCGATGCTACTGATAACCCTCCAGGAAGAACGGCGCGCCCCGACTACATTCTTGTAGGCCACAGAGAGGAGGTTTCTCTCTTCATTGGACAGTGGCTCGTTCAGCTCTGTCACCTATTGAAGAAGAAAGAAGAGCGACCTGTTATGGTGCAGGTGACGGCAAGCTGGGCTAACCCATCTTTTATGAGACGGATCAGTTGATTAAAGTCATCAACAGTACCTGGGAGGGAGATGGAAAGGGAATCAGCAGCAAGAAGGGGGGAAACCGCAGCTGGCTCAATGGTGCATGAACCCCTGCCTCCTCCCTAGAGGAGAACACACGTGCTCAGCTGTTTCCGGAAAGAACTATCAAATCTAACGCTTAGATGAAAAGCCAAATTTTGATCTAAATTACAAACATCAACAGTTCTCTTGAGCAGCACTACATACACACCAATGCCAGGGATTTTAATTAGAGGTGTCCTTTATGCCTCATCAGTTTGTTTGTTTGAAACAGAAACCAGAATGACAGCTTCCTCCTACTCTTGCCCTGTCTGGCAAACATGAGTCCCATCTCTTTTGGGTGAGGGTATCTTGCATACTCCGTGAGAAAAGAGAGTCATCGTCAAGCTGACTTTGAGAAACATAAGCTTTCTCTGCTCTTAGGAAGATATAAATTCCAGGCACGGGGCTGACTGATCACTGAGATATTAGCAACTTGGGGAACACGTGTTTTAGTGTTTGGATACAATCAGCAACAAGATGAAGGAGTAAAGCACTTCTGAGTGGACAGGAATTAATGCTTCTCTCAACTGTGCATTTCTAAAGGGTCTCCACCGTGCCGACCACCAAAGCGACAGCACACCTATGCTGCATATTTCTATGACTACCACACAACTGCACGTAATAAAGAAATTAGATCAAATGACTAAAACTACATTTTCTTAAGTGATATTACCTGATTTCTGTGATGGCAGAGCCATACACTTTAGGCTCATACTGCTCTTCCCTCTTTTTCCTCCCTCTCCTGAGGTCATTTTTACTTGTTTGGTTGACTACCACATCTAAACCGGTACATACACAGTCACCGGCAGTATCAGAAAGCCCAGACCATGAGCTCTTTCCTCAGATTTTCAAAGAGATGTTTCCCTTCTTCATCCTCTCAGGTGCCTGCACTGTAGTGGTAATCTATTAATTGCAAGCAACTTCTGCTCTTTGTTCTGCCTCTGCCTAGAGCATTTACCAGTGTTCCTGCCTGGAAAATACACAAGAACCAGGTTCTTATCTTCTGTGAAATCCTGCCCACTCCACTCCTCCCACCCACAGTTAAACTGGCTACTCTCTGTTCACTGTGTAGATTACAGTATCCACGTAATGTTCTATTACTGCCAGATATGAAAAGTGGTGGGACAGAGTCCAAAAAGAGATGCTGGGCTGGGATTCCAGGAGACTTTACCTGTGTGTGGATCACTTACATGTGGTATACAGATTCCTCTTTTATAAAGGAAGGAGTCAAGTGGGAGACGGTTACGTGTAATGAAACTAGTTATGTGACTCAAATAGTTCCTCTCAGAATTAAGGCTTCCCTGGTGGCTCAGACAGTAAAGAATCTGCCTGCAATACAGGAGACCCAGCTTCAATCCCAGGATCAGGAAGATCCCCTAGAAATGGAAAAGGCAACCCGCTTCACTATTCTTGCCTGGGAAATCCCATAGACAGAGGAGCCTGGAGGGCTACCATCCATGGGGTCACAAAGAGTTGGACACGACTGGGCAACTCACACACCCTCTCAGAATTAAATCAGAATGTAACCAGACTTAGAGGTTTATACGCTTTGCTTACTAATTCTCACAACATCTGGCCAATAACACATACTCAACTACTTTCTAAACTTAGGGTTTTCGAAGGTTACCTTTTTATTACGCATTACTGACTCCCCACTCTACCGTGAAGCACAAATGGCTCCAGCAGAGGTGGCCGAGGGGAAACATGCATGCTGGGGGACGAGGTCTCGGTACCTCAGCAGTGAGAGTGCGGTGTCCTAACCCCGGGACCCCAGGGACAATGTCCTGCACTTTAACTCTCCGTGTAGGAGGCCTCTGCATTTCTTGAGTCATCCAGCCTGTCTTCCCAAATCAAGTCTTGCTTCTCCGCTCCAGGTGGTTCTCCAGTCCTTAGTTCCCTTATATCACTTCCTTTCCATGAACTTTAGTATCACATGGCCTGGAATAACTCCCCAGACTGGCTTTCCAACAGGCTGCAGCCTCTGTAGGCCTGAGCCCTGCACACCACAGGCCACCTGCCCAGTCACTGAATGTGCAGACACTGAAGACTAGCCGCCGCTCGTGTAACCTGAGAACTGTCTCCCATGCAAGAAGCCCCAGTGCCTAAGGCCACTGGGGTCGGCTTCAGGCCTTTCCCCTAAATCATGCTGTCCTTATTTCAAGAGCCAGCAACTATTTCAAGTCCCAGGGACCTCACCAGTTCTCTATACTGTTAAGCCTTCTGCTGCGGGGCTGCGGAGCCCAAAGCTGGCCATTTATACTTATGTAACGTTTGTCCAGTTGCCTCAGACAAACTCGAACATGAAGATTATGAAATGCCAACATCACCTTTAGATACAGTAACTCAACCACATTTGGAACATACCCAGATGTTCTCCGCTACTGCAGAACTAAGTTAGAGGGGAAAACCTTTAACACTTAAAAAAGTCTGCTCAAAGGCATGAAGATGTCTCTAAAAACCTTAAATCAGAGTTGTTTTTTTTTTTTAATCCTTAAGATCAAAATGACTTGTATGAGGGGTAATCTGTGGTTTTTAATTAAAATAGAGATCCCAATCATACTAGTTTCAAAAGTCATGATAACTTTTAAGATAAAAAAAATTATTCACATAGTGTCCTAAAAAGGTTTAACCAAGATAGAATGAGTATTCAGTGTGGGAGGGGTGTGAGATGTGTGTCATTTGGAAAGGAAGGTAGTATTTTTCAAAACAGCCACTGAACTGTTTCTAAGAACAGACCATTTGCATATATGGCTCCCCAAACGTACTGTCATGGCTACTGGAAAACGTGGACAGTTTGCGAATTCTCCAGTTTTACATTCTGCTTAAAAATAAAATTAAGGTTTCTCTTCTAAACTCCTATGATACTAGTCCAAGTTCAAATTTCTTCTAGTGAGTTAAAGACAGCTTTTAGCAGAAAGGTTAGAAAAATGTTATTCTCACCAACAGTTTAAGAGTTAAAGACAGCTTTTAACAGAAAGGTTAGAAAAATGTTATTCTCACCAACAGTTTAAGAATCAGAATGCCCCAAATCCCATCTGCTAAGGCATCCAGACATTAATTAGTATCAACCGTTCTCCCCTAACAGTTTATGAGGGGAGAAACCCTCCCTCCCTAAGATTAGCAACTCTCAAGATTCTTGGAAGGTTACTTAGATGACTTTCTGACCCCTATGATCTTGGAGCACCAAGTCATTCTTCAACTTATCTATTGAGAACCCTAAACTGTAATGAATGCAATTTGGAATGTTTAAACTCCTTAAGTAATAACTTCAATTAAGCTTACCTTACTTAAAATATGAAAAAAAGGATTCCTAAGGCAGCGAAACTATTCTGTATGATATTAATACTACAATGGCTGACACAGGTAATCACACACTTGTAAAAACAATGCTCAGTGTTAACACCAAGACTAAGCCTCAATGGAAATCATGGGTCTGGTCTGCGCAGTAATGATGAGTCAGTGCAGGCCCATGAATGGTAACTGGCAGTTGGGGAGGGCTGTGCATGGAGGGACGGGGCAGGGGGCATATGGGACCTCTGTGCCTTCCTCTGTGACCCCAAAACTGCTTAAAAAAATAGTCTATTAAATAGATATATATATGAGCAGACACCGGGTATCACATTTGGCCCCTCAAGCATTTTTGCTCCTCCTGTGTTTGGAGTGCTATCACCTCAAAGGGCCAAGAGGCTATGAAAAGGGTAAATGAACATGCTACACCAAAAATAAAAGAAAAACACGAGAAGGTACAAGAAGACGAGCACTGGTGACGACGTTACCAATATTCTGAGCACACAGCAGAATAACCCACTGCAAAGAAATGCGCCACTGCTCTGCTTGCATACAGCTAACCATATATTCTAGAGACAATCTGGTGGTTTAGTCGCTAAGCCACGTCCAAATCTTGCGACCCTGTGGACTGTAGTCCGTCAGCCTCCTCTGTCTGCAGGGTTTTACCAGGCAAGAATACTGGAGTGGATTGCTATTTCCTTCTCCAGGGGATCTTCCCAACCCAAGAATCGAATACCAGTCTCCTGCATTGCAGGCAGATTCTTTACTGACTGAGCTATGAGGGAAGCCCAGAGATGACCTACTAAATATCAAATTAAAAATTTTTGAAAACAATCTGAAGTTCATGTCATGCATATCTGGACAAGACGCCTTCAATTTAAAATACAGTGTGTGCAAAAGAGTTAACATAACAGGCTTGAGACTACTATCTTTAGAAAGGCCTGCTTGCGAAGCTGACCCTTGGCTAGCATTTGAGAACTAGGATTCTGGAAGGGTTCCCACTACCCCCGATTAAGAATGGCCCATTGGCCCTAAAAAGTTTGTCCAAACAATGTGTTCCTTCCAGAAGTCTTGAATTTGGTATGTGCGAGGCACAAAGTGCTCTGCGAACACGCCTCAGTAAGACCTCTGAGAACTGAGTCTCTAATGAGCTTCCTTCCCAGTAGACATTTCACACACACAGTCCACCTCAGTCTTCAGAGAGAGAAGACTCTGAGACCTGCCTTACTCTGTTCTTTACCCCAAGGACCTTTTCTCTTTGCTGCTTTAGCTCTGCATCCTTCCACTGTAATAAATCATAGCCAAGAGTATGGCTCTGGGACTTCCCTGGCAGGCCCTGCAATGCAGGGGACTTAGGTTCAAACCCTAGTTGGGGAACTAAGATGCCACACGCTAAGGAGCAACTAAGCCCGTTTGCCACAACTAGAGAATCTGTGCACCACAAGTAAAGATCCTGCGTGACCAAAGATCCTGTGTGCTTCAATTAAGACCAGATGCAGCCAAAAAAAAAAAAAGTATGACTCTATATGCTGAGTCCTGGCAAACCACTGAACAGGGAAGGAGCCTTAGGGACGTCAATCTATTCATTCTGGGAAACTTGATACCATGTCATATAAGGTCTCATGATAAGAAAAATACAGTTAAAAGCCACTGCTCACCAGATAAGTCACCAAGCACCTAGCATGCGTCACATCACACCTTACTGTGCCAAAGACAGAACATGTGTGAGATGCCCTCAAGGTGGAGCAAACACAAATGTATTCATGTCAGATCACCAGTCACAGAGACACTCTCAAGGCAGCCAAAGTCTGCCTGGGAAACCCATTCGTTAGGCTTTTAAAAGGCAGCAGCAATGATCCTGGATAAAAACTGCGCTGCAGGGCAACACTCCAGGGAGAGGAACGTCCCAGAACAGTCAGGGAACTTCCACAGCACACTCAGGGCTGAGCTCAAGGCCTCAGTGATGAGGAGAGCTGCCAGAAAACCGGTTTTCCTGGCAGCTGTCGGGCACCGCGTTCTTTTCGCAGCTACCCCGTCGCGGTGGACTCGACAGGCGTGCTGCGGAGCGATGAACAGGCTTTCCCTCAACATCAGTCCACTGACTGACAGCAGGGCAGGCACACGAACTCAAGTCCTCGGGTTCCAGATCCCGAGTCTCTGACGATGTAAACCCTGCCGTGTACCAGAGAAAGAACTAGAACTCAAGTCCTCCGGTTCCAGATCCCGAGTCTCTGACGATGTAAACCCTGCCGTGTACCAGAGAAAGAACCAGTTTCTCCAACACAGGTAACACCTTGTTTTACTGCACTTCACAGTACTGCGGCTTGTGGAGACTGATGGTTTGGGGCAGCCCCGTTTTGTCAGACTGATGGCTAGCAACTTTTAACAATAAAGTAACTTTTTAACAAGAATCTACTGTACAGCACAGGGAACCATACTCAGTATCTTATAAATAACCTGTAATGGAAAAGAATCTGAAAAATACACACACACATATATAAAACTGAATCACTTTGCTCTACTCTTGAAACTAACACAAAACTGTAAATTAACTATACTTCAGTAAATAAGATGTACTTTAAGACATGCTACTGCTGGGAATTCCCCTGGCAGTTCAGTGGTTAGGACTCCATGCTTTTGCTGACAAGGGCCCAGGTTTGATCCAACTAAGATTCCACAAGCCGCACAGTGTGGACCAAAGACAAAAAAGAAACCCCACCCACTTGCTAAAAGGAATTTAAAACCAATCGGTAATAGAAAAGTGAGCAAAAGGAATTGTAAAAAAGGAAAAAATTATATATATAGTTATATACATATATAACCCAAAGTCATTCATTTTATAAATGTTAAGTTTTCTCCTATCAGACTGGCAAAACTTAAATATTTTGATGACTGACTGTGAAGGCTGACGGTGTAGACAAACAGGCACCACGACCATCCATTGTTGGATATCATGGATTAGTACAAACTTCAGGGAGGGCAATTTGGAACAACTATTAAAATTAAATACTGAAAAACCTTCTGACTCTGCCATTCCATTTCTAGAAATGGATTCACTGTGTCATTTCTAACAGCTCAACTCTGGAGCCACCTAATTGGTGGTCAATGGGAGTCTGGTTTATGAACATCCATACAGGGGAATTCTCAGTAGTCATTTTTAAAGTATTTGTATATTCTCACTGTATCTCTAGAAACGTTTCTAGATATNCCCTGCCGTGTACCAGAGAAAGAACCAGTTTCTCCAACACAGGTAACACCTTGTTTTACTGCACTTCACAGTACTGCGGCTTGTGGAGACTGATGGTTTGGGGCAGCCCCGTTTTGTCAGACTGATGGCTAGCAACTTTTAACAATAAAGTAACTTTTTAACAAGAATCTACTGTACAGCACAGGGAACCATACTCAGTATCTTATAAATAACCTGTAATGGAAAAGAATCTGAAAAATACACACACACATATATAAAACTGAATCACTTTGCTCTACTCTTGAAACTAACACAAAACTGTAAATTAACTATACTTCAGTAAATAAGATGTACTTTAAGACATGCTACTGCTGGGAATTCCCCTGGCAGTTCAGTGGTTAGGACTCCATGCTTTTGCTGACAAGGGCCCAGGTTTGATCCAACTAAGATTCCACAAGCCGCACAGTGTGGACCAAAGACAAAAAAGAAACCCCACCCACTTGCTAAAAGGAATTTAAAACCAATCGGTAATAGAAAAGTGAGCAAAAGGAATTGTAAAAAAGGAAAAAATTATATATATAGTTATATACATATATAACCCAAAGTCATTCATTTTATAAATGTTAAGTTTTCTCCTATCAGACTGGCAAAACTTAAATATTTTGATGACTGACTGTGAAGGCTGACGGTGTAGACAAACAGGCACCACGACCATCCATTGTTGGATATCATGGATTAGTACAAACTTCAGGGAGGGCAATTTGGAACAACTATTAAAATTAAATACTGAAAAACCTTCTGACTCTGCCATTCCATTTCTAGAAATGGATTCACTGTGTCATTTCTAACAGCTCAACTCTGGAGCCACCTAATTGGTGGTCAATGGGAGTCTGGTTTATGAACATCCATACAGGGGAATTCTCAGTAGTCATTTTTAAAGTATTTGTATATTCTCACTGTATCTCTAGAAACGTTTCTAGATATTTCTGTATCACTGAAAACAGAGTGGCTGAGAGGCAGTCAAGGTTGATGGGGTTGAATTTTTGACCTGCTACCAGTAGTACCTATTCAACAAAACCTCTCCATAATTTACTCAATCACATCCACCAAACTTTTTCGAACCAACTTAAAAACAACAAACACCTTAAAGCCAGCAGTTTTACACAAGCAAGTTTACTAATGTAATAAATTACTAACTCAAGCCCACATCTGCTGCTTTGCACTCACCACCTCACTTCTACCAAGAATATCTTTAAAAGTAAACTTAGTTGCATAAAAATCTTTCATTATATCTTTACACAGACTAGGACTGATATATAGTAGTCTGTATACCACAGATTTTCAGCCCTGTTTCATTGAACTAATGACTAACTCTAATATTTTCCCAGTTTATTCACGATCTAATCTTATGATTCCCAAATACCCCTGATATTTGTGCAAGGATATCTGCTGCAAAGCAAGGACAGTATGATTAATGCTATGATCTGCATCTTCGTTTCATTCCGAGTTTAACAGAATACTTCCAGGGTTGCATTCTTAAATCCTGACTCTTTGTTTAAAAGGTATTTCTTTTAAGAAATACTCATATATTCCCTATTTTTCTAAATAACTTCTGTAGTATCAGAAATGAGTTCTTTGACCAAACTTATAATTCCTCTTTGGTCTCCAGATAACTCTTTATGATTCAGTATTGTTATTTCCATTTTAAAGTGTAGAAAATTAAGGCTCAGAGCCAGAGTGGAACCCAAGTCTCATGGCTTAAAATCCCATATGCTTTCCACTCTAGGACCAGTTCTTAATCAAGGAGGAGCTTCTTGTAAAATACTCTCCCTAGCAGCCCTAACCCTCAAAGACTCAGTACTGCATGGGATCCACACACGTCTTTCTCCAGGTGAAGAACTGCAGATCAGCGTTCCTCAGAATGTTGAGTTACCACATGACTCAGTCATTCCACTCCTGCTGCTGCTAAGGCGCTTCAGTTGTGTCTGACTCTGTGCGGACCCCATAGACAGCAGCCCACCAGGCTCCCCCATCCCTGGGATTCTCCAGGCAAGAACACTGGAGTGGGTTGCCATTTCCTTCTCCAACGCAAGAAAGTGAAAAGTGAAAGGGAAGTCGCTCAGTCATGTCCGACTCTTTGAGACCCCATGGACTGCAGCCCATCAGGCTCCTCCATCTGTGGGGTTTTCCAGGCAAGAGTACTGGAGAGGGGTGCCATCGCCTTCTCCCCACTCCACTCCTAGGGATACACAAAAGAGATGTCCAAGTGTTAACAGTGCCAAGGCAGAAAAAACCCTGTTCCAAGTCACCAGTACCCAGACCCAGGTCTCACAGTCCTCCTCACACTACACACTCCTCTGCTCTCGTGTGTTTCCTACCGCCCAAAAAGCACTTCCAGAACTCATGAAGAAAAATCTTCTATAAGTCATCCTTTAAGCCCCAATTCAAATATCGCACTTACTTCCTGAAGCCTGAAAAATTCGCAGGCAGAACCAATTACGTTTACTGTGTTAACAAGTTTCACTATCCACTTGTTAACACTGCTTATTTCTCCTGCCTCAGGGTGTAACCTTGTACCTTGTTTCCTCCTCAAAGGCTATAAAGTCCTTAAGAGCAGGCAGCACACTGCACTCATCAATGAATCACCACAGTACCTAGTCACTTCCAAATGTTTGCTAGGTGACATGAATGTCACAGGATGTATCCAGCCCGGACTAACTGCATGAATGGCCCACAGAACTCCTTCCAATTCTGTACGTGTGCACGCGCTTAGTGGCTCTGTCGTGTCCAACTCCTTGCAATCCCATGGGCGCAGCCCATCAGGCTCCTCTGTCCATGGGGATTCTCCAGGCAATACTGGAGTGGGTTGCCATGCCCTCCTCCAGGGAATCTTCCCACCCTAGGGATCGAACCCAGGGCTGCCGCACTGCAGATGGGTTCTTTATCATCTGAGCCACCAGGAAAGCCCAACTCTGTGTATAGCCCCTTCCTTTTAAGTATGACTTTGAGGCTCCTTCCATCAAGAACAAGCATGTACTTCACCTCTATCATCTGAACTTGATCGTGCGACTTGGTCAGTGGAGCGTTAGCAAGTATGAGGCAAGCAAAGGCCCAAAAAGTGCTTGTGAATTGGGGCTCACTGCCAGGAACCAGGCCAAGGAAGTGTGGTTCACCCGGAGAAGAGAGACCACGAGGCCTCAGCCTCTTCATAGTTCATCTGGCCCCACAGGAGCCTCCAACAGACCCAACTACCTGGCCAGTCCACAGAACTGAGACAAACAAGAAACATTTGTCTCAGGTAGTTTGATACAAAACAAAAACTTAACTAACATTAAGCTGCCTATTGTTAGGTGCCACCAGCACCAAATACAAGAACAGTTGAATTTTAGGGTCAAGGTACAGGACTTGAAGCAAAAACAAGGCCACTTCATTAGCCCAGATTCCACCCACTGCTCTAGTCTGATCTCACTTTTCAACAACTGGGACATAAGCCAAAGCTCTGCAGCATGCCATTTAACCCCACACGTCAGGAAACAGATATGCTATGCTCCAGCACACCCTTGGCTAGCAGTCAAATAACCCTATTCTAAAAATTAGCTCAATCAAAATTAGCTAAACATGTTTTTATATATACAAGCCCATACCGACTCCCTCACAATCATCTCCTCTTTCTTGCCTTTTCTTTGCTTCTCAGATTTCTTCTGGAATGGATGTCATGTTCCCTTTCTTTGGGATTGTTGACTTGTGTCCAGACCTCTGGCCAACTTCCTTATCAAGGCTATCCCCTCAAATTAACTATAAACAACAGTTTGCTTTGATCTCATCAATTCTGACAACTTATCTTCAAACCACACCTTTGACCTCATTCACAACCATTCATTTAAAAAATTACTTTATATTGGATTATCATTAATTTACCATGTTGTGTTAGTTGCAGGAGAAGGCAATGGCAGCCCACTACAGTACTCTTGCCTGGAAAGTCCCATGGACGGAGGAGCCTGGTAGTCTGCAGCCCATGGGGTCGCGGAGTCAGACAAGACTGAGCGACTTCACTTTTACTTTTCACTTTCATGCATTGGAGAAGGAAATGGTACCCACTCCAGTGTTCTTGTCTGGAGAATCCCAGGGATAGGGGAGCCTGGTGGGCTGCCGTCTGTGGGGTCGCACAGAGTCGGACACGACTGAAGTGACTTAGCAGCAGCAGTGTGTATATGGAGGGGAGCATGGCACCCCACTCCAGTGCTCTTGTCTGGAGAATCCCAGGGACGGGGGAACCTGGTGGGCCGCCGTCTCTGGGGTCGCAGAGTCGGGCACGACTGAGTGATTCAGCAGCAGCAGTGTTAGTTGCAGGCGCACAGCAAAGTGATCCAGTTGAACATATACACACATCCATCCTTTTCAGATTCTTTCCCCAGAGGTTATTACAGAATACTGAGTTCCCTGTGCTATAGACTAGGGCCTTGTTAGTTATCTATTTTATACATAGTAGTGTGTATATGTTAATCCCAGACTCCTAAGTCAGGGAACTGAGACCCTACAAGCCCATGTGGCACGGCCAAAAATAAATAAGAAAATCAAACTCCTGTCCTCCAATATTACCAAGCCTCACTCCCACCAACTAGATTTGCTCTTGAACACTCTCCTTTTTCTTTCAGCCCCTTCCCTTTAGGCTCTATTTCCTCTTTGTAAGGCAGATCCATCAAATTAAATTATTTCTCCATGAATATCAACTTTCCTATGCCTCCTCCTGCTGCTGCACCATCCCTAAATCCTCAATCAATACAACCACCCCGCCTGCTTTCTACTCTTACATCCAAAACAGGTGAGAGGATGAAGAGAGACCAACAAAAAAACCCAGATTGTAGTCACTACGAATTAAGGCTTTTTTTTAAACCTCAGCCTGGGCCCCTCTTTCCTAGACTTGCCCATTAATATGTAATTTGGACTACTAAATGATCCCTTTAAATCACATCTCCTACTTCCTGCAACATCAAATTTCTGAAAACAAGTCTAATAACTTGTTACCATTTCTCCACCTTTCATTCACTCCTCAGCCCATTATTACTGTTCCAACTGTCTTCCTACTTCACACATCCCGTGTTCTCCGGTCTTCATCTTAAATCTTGTTCCAGGCACTACAGAGGTGTGATTCCCTAGGGTTCACATTTTAACTCTGACTCTCCATTCTGCCTGGATGACCTTACTGTGCCTGGTTTTAACTAGCATGGATTCATAGGAGATTCCCACTAGAATGTCAGTTCTATGAGGGCAGGGGATATTACATTCTCCAGGTCTGAGAGTAGTCTGGTCATTAGTGGTTCCTAAGTAACTCGTTTCCTTAATGAAGGAGTAATAAGTAACTCTGAGAGCTTAACCTGTGCCACATACTCTTCTAAGGGCTTTTCCCGAGTTAACGTGTAGCCACGATGTCTCTACTGACCGCCACTTAAGTGTTTCCTCAAGTACAGTGTGACAGCAACTGACCTCATCTCCATCATTTCTTCTCTATCTCCAGCCATCAAATTCTCTCTCATACCCACCCTCACCGTCCCTGCCCTGGTCCTCATCCTTTTAGACTAGACCATGCAATTATTCATCAGTCTTGTCCCACTCTACTCCTATTCAATTTCCAAAGGCAATGGCACCCCACTCCAGTACTCTTGCCTGGAAAACCCCATGGATGGAGGAGCCTGGAAGGCTGCAGTCCATGGGATCGCGAAGAGTCGGACACGACTGAGCGACTTCACTTTCATGCGTTGGAGAAGGAAATGGCAACCCACTCCAGTGTTCTTGCCTGGAGAATCCCAGCCACGGCGGAGCCTGGTGGGTTGCCGTCTATGGGGTCGCACAGAGTCGGACATGACTGAAGCAACTTAGCAGCAGCAGCCATGGCTCTCAGCAAACCAAAAATGGGATGAGGATACCTTTCTGCCAAAAATCCTTCAATGACTGTCCATAGCCTAAGAAAAATCCAAACTCTGCAAGGCCCTTTGTGAACCAGCTCTGGACTCATTTCCTAACATTCTCTCAGGACAACAACCAAGAGTGAAGGCGTGAGTCACACAGCAGCTAAAGCTGTCTGTACATTCTGAACCTGAACAATGCCACGCCCTCTGCCTGGACACCCCTGCCTCCAGCCTTCTCCCCTCCACACCCCCGCCACGCCCATACCCACACCCCCACCTCTGCTATCGTTTCCAGGAAACCTCCCCTGATATCCAGGGTGACTTCAGTTGTCCTCCGACTCCACAGCACTGGGCTGTCCTTCTCTCCCTGGGTGTTGAATATTCCCACCCACTGAGGTTCAGTAATCCCCCCTCACAGCTCTATTTCCCCTGGGTGATTTCTGGATCAGTCCACTTCTGGCAGTTCACTTCTCCCTCTGCCTAGGACATCTAGAAAGCATTCAAGTTAACATTTTTTTCTTCGTTTGATCTTCACTGAAATCCCCTCGAAATATGTTTCAAAAAAACCACCAAACCTACATGTTTCCACACTCCTGCTTGTGAATTCCACACAACATAGTATTATTTTTGATGAACAAAAAAGTCACAGCTTCCTCCCATTTCTTTCAAGTGAAGGATACTCTTCCACTCAGCCTAAGTGGCATCCTTTACTTCTGGGCAATATCTATAAGATTCCAATGGCAAAACCATGGTACTTTTCTCCTTGTGCTAAAAATTACAAGTTCTCCTTTGGTAAATGATACTTAAACATACCAAGATCAGGGGACCAAATATTTTCTACAAGAAACCAGCTTACACTCATATGCAGTCTTAGGGCTCACATCTATTTACGATAAATACACTCACATTTATCTTCAGTTCAGTTCAGTTGCTCAGTCGTGTCCGACTCTTTGCGACCCCATAAATCGCGGCACGCCAGGCCTCCCTGTCCATCACCACCTCCCGGAGTTCTTAGTGATGTCCTAAAGAAGTTTGTTCTGTATTTAAAATCTAAACAACAACCCTCTCAGGGACAACTAAATGGAAAAGTATTAAATATACAACAGTTTGAAAGAATTTCAAAGCTTCTGCAAACATTGGAACACTGACTAAAAATTAATGAAAAGAGGTCACTGAGACAACAGCTAGAAGATCATCAGTCTCCATATATACACCCTACCTATGACTCCTTTTTGAAAACTAAAAAGCCTTTTAAAGAGGCTGAGATTCAGAGGAAAAAAAAAACAACTTTAAACTCAAGACTTAAGTATATTAAACATTTACGCCTATAAAATGGGACCATCACTTTTATAAAACTGTTGTTAAACTAAATGGGGAAAAATACAGCCAAAGTAACAGTAAATGTTCAATTATATTGGAATATTTTTATCTAAGAGTGTGTAACTTAAAATATTTTTGTCTTCTCAAAAAGATCATAGTCAGTGCAGAAATCTACACAAAAAGTACACTAGGTTTTATACTGCAGACCAGATGCTTAGTTTAACGCACCAACATTTCAGGGTAATGCTATGCCATAACAAATTATAGTACTGATGTGATTTTCACAACAGATACAAACAGTTGCTAAAAAACTGGTCTTTACCAGTCTTTATTAAAAAGTTTATTATGTGTATATACAGCCAGCCAGATTAGGAAGAGAATAACATGACCAAAANCCAACATTTCAGGGTAATGCTATGCCATAACAAATTATAGTACTGATGTGATTTTCACAACAGATACAAACAGTTGCTAAAAAACTGGTCTTTACCAGTCTTTATTAAAAAGTTTATTATGTGTATATACAGCCAGCCAGATTAGGAAGAGAATAACATGACCAAAATGCAAGAGTGCCATAAATACAAAGTAAGAACGAGTGACAGACCATAAAAAAAAAAAAAAAAAAGAACGAGTGACAGTATCTGTTTTGGGGAATCTATATGCTAGACATAATTCTAAATAAGTAATACCAATAGAAATGTATTTTATGCAAGTTTTAAACTTCATTACTACAGCTGCTTGAGGTTTTTATCATCTTGTTTTTCCTTCCTCAATAAACGAGTCTAGTTCCAAAAATCTAGCATTTCTCTGCACGACTTTCAAATGGTTAAAAAAATAAAAAGGCAGTACACTCATCCATTATTACTGATGTCACTAAATTGGTCAACTCCATACTTCTGAGCATGGATTCAAATTCGGGATGTCTGGGCCCAGACGGCTAGAGTGTATACTTTCTTCTGCTGCTGCTAAGTCGCTTCAGTCATGTCCAACTCTGTGCAACCCCAGAGACGGCACCCCACCAGGCTCCCTCGTCCCTGGGATTCTCCAGGCAAGAACACTGGAGTGGGTTGCCCTTTCCTTCTCCAATGCATGAAAGGGAAAAGGGAAAGGGAAGTCGCTCAGTCGTGTCCGACCCTCAGCTACCCCATGGACCGCAGCTTCCCAGGCTCCTCCGTCCATGGGATTTTCCAGTCAAGAGTACTGGAGTGGGGTGCCATTGCCTTCTCCAGTGTATACTATCTACCTATCTACCTTTATCTAGTCGCACATACAACCAATAGTATGCTGATTTTTGGCATTCCTATTGAATTGGTGGGACTTCCCTGGTGGCTCAGTAAACAACCCACCTGGTAATAATGCAGGAGATGCGGGGTTTGATCCCTGGGTAGGGAAGATCCTCTGGAGGAGGGCATGGCAACCCACTCCAGTACTCTTGCCTGGGAAATCCTGTGGACAGAGGAGCCTGACGGGCTATGGTGCAGGGGGTCACCAAAGAGTTGGACACAACTTAGGGGCTAAACAACAATCAAATTGGTGATAACAGTCACAAATGAGAAAAGGTATCAGCCTCTCTTGTCCCCTTCCCAATAAAGGCAATAGAAAAGAAGTCCTGAGAGAAGTCTTTTGTAAACCTACAGCCACAGCATCCTCTTTCCTCCACCCACTCAAGACCCATCTAGTCTTTTTCTCCTCCTCACGAGCAAAGGCTGATGGGAAGCCGTGCTTCGGATGTCAACCGAAGAGAAACACTCCTCTGAAAATCTAGGAAAATCTTCATCTGCCATCGGATTAAATGATTTAAGCAAGAAAACTACACTCTGAGGTTGCCAAATTTGAGTATAAAGCGATCTTGCCAGTAACTGGAACATTTGCGGAAAATAAGGGGTAATTTTAGGTCAATAAAAAGCCATCATGCAAGATGGTAAATACCAAAGGAACCAGAGAATAGTGAAGTATACAGATAGATGATTGGCCAATATGCTGACAAATGGTGAAATTGGTTATATGGGGTTGTATCATGCTATTTATCTTTATTTTGCATATAAAGTTCCCATACTAGTTTTTATTTTTTCAACTTCTTTTTAAAAGGCACTCATTCCATCCATCCTCACTAAAGCAGCAAAAGGGAGGCTTGCAGCACATAAGCTAGCAGTTAAGCCTTCCCATTTCAACCTTTTCTTTTTGGAGCCAAAAGGGTAATAGAATATCCTTGACCTTTGAACCATGTGTATGTAATATGTAGCTCAACAATTATATCTTCCAAAACTTTTGAGATAAAGACCACTACTGGTGACGGTTTCAAGTTCCTTAAAAATTCTCAGCTGTTCTTCCAACAATTCCACTTTTGGGTCTCTGTCCTAATACGCAATCTGTGTTGAAAGCTATATCGACAAAGATTATCCGTGCAATATCTATAAATTTGGAAACAGCTTAAATGCTAACCAAAAAATACTTAAATTATGACACATCTGCAGGTCTGTTCAGCTATTGAAAATACTGATTAACAGAAGAAAACATCAAGGGAAAAACTCAAGGTACAAAACCCTGTAGAATGACATGATGGGAGCATCCCTGGCATATGGATTATGGTGAGACTTGTCATCCACCCAAAAAATTTTCTAGTGTCCTAGAGGCCAGATATTTTGTCATCAGTTGTCAGTTTCAATGGAGACAGCCTTCCAACAACCAGACTCCCTTAGAAGAACACAGCACGCCCAGATTCAAGCTGGACCTACATATCCAGCTTTCCTTGTCTCAGAATGCTATTCTGCTGTTCTTATCCTACGCTGGTTAATGCTCCTCATCCTCATGGATTGGTCATTTTCAACCTACTTAAAAAAATAAAATAAAAAACCCAGGGTCTGTTTTTATTACACAGATCTAGTGAGCGAGTCCAGAGATGAGTCATACGTGAAGTGCGAAGTATGATTTGAAAAGAACATCTATCCGTTGGTCTAGCCATGCCAGACAGGCCCTCAGGTAAGAATGAATGTCCTGGTGGGAGTGTGGGATTGGTTTGCAGGTTTCCATGCCGGGCCTCTGCTGCAAAGACAGACTCATTCGCTACTTCACGTTAGACCTGCACAAAAGGAGCACTGTGCTAAACTGAATGGCACCGGATTGCAACCATCAGTCGAAAAATTTTAAGCTGATTTTGACATCCTTTAAGTACCTCGCTCATAGGCAACTTTATCCCTCGATCTCCAAACCTGTGTTTTTCAAAGTGTTCCTCCTGTTACCTCTTAGCCTTCTCTCACTTCTCACACTGCCACAGCTGCTCTTCACGCTCAGCCGTGGGGAGGAGGGGAGGGGATTCCTCCCGTGCTGCCGTCATTCCACATTCAGCTGCCCACTGCCGTCACTGCCATACTCCCAGCTCTGGCACCCCTCTTCTAGTAACAGAACTTTCAAGAGGGAAAAGCTGACACTACACCTGGATCCTGCTCACAAGTCTGGCTTTACACCTCTCCAAAAATAAGACATTGCCACAAAGATTAAGACCAGCGAGTTTACTTGGAATCTTTTTAATGTCTTCTATGTAAGAACACTCTCATTTCTACCTACCTATTCACAACCCAACTGAAGCTATGCACCCCATTAACAGTGTTCAACGTAGATAAAGGAAAAATCTACCTCTTGGGACACTCTTCTAAGTTAATATGCTGACAAAAATTTGGTTTAGATTTACTCAGTTCTTTCAAAAGACCGAGAGAAAAGACTAGTCTTAAAAGATTTACAGATTTTTATTGTTTCTGCAAAATCATGGAACCAATCCAATGTAACCATTTATTTAAAATTAAAGCTGTCCTTTGGGAATTTTTGTTGATTGCTCTTCCTGCAACTATTTCCCCCCCCAAATTAGTAAAAGCGAAAATTCAAGGATCTCTGCAAATGCCAATCTAAAGTAAGATGACAAGGCTTCATACTAAACCAAAACTACTACCTAAAAGGGAATTTGGGGAGAAAAGAAAAATGGTTATGAGAGCAAAGGCCGTAAGGTAGCTGGTTGGTAGACTTTATAACCTAGAAAGACAATGGGTGCCCCATAATCACAGTCGTTGAGCCGAACAAAAAGAGCTTAGAAAATAAGACACAAGAAAAGACAGTGGCTATGTATGACTTTTTTCTCTATTAAACGTATATAGGGCCTTTGCCTACTTTTCTTCCTCATCTCCTGGAATCTGGGAGGAATACAGAAATAATCAGATGCCCTGCCAGATAAAAGGGTTAGGGCTGATCATACCAGAGGCAAAACATTGCTCCTGGCCGCCTCAAAAGCACCAAAACAATATATTTGGCATCTTATTTACAGGAAGCCCATGCGTGAACAGCTCCTGACTCTCAGCACTGCAGGAACCGCCGCCACACAGCAGGGCAAGCGTGTCTAACAAAGTCAGTCAGTCTTGGGGTGGAAAATGAGTGATCCTAAGAACACCAGCATTAACTCCTATAATCTCCAAATAGTTAATAATAGTGGTAAACTGTTCTTATTTAGGTGAACATCACACAGTTTTTAAGCTCTGGAACTTTTAAAATGGAAATACAAACCAAGCCAAAAGAAGTCCCCCCTCCTTTTTTTTTTTTTCAGTTTAGGCTGAAAAGGTTCAGATGTTAGAAAACAAAGACAAAGGGATACTGATTACCACTGGCTGTGAGCACTTCATTACTGACACATTCCTGAATCAGTAATCGTGTGCTGAAATCCAGCCAGCTATGGCCAACCATGGTCACTTTTTTTAAAACCTCATTTTTCCCTTTTCTAGAGTGCTACTGAATATCAGTACACTTGAGAAGGGTTTATGCCCTGTGACTGTTACCTCAACAAAAAAGACTCAAATCATTTCCTCCACTCTTTTAAATAATTTACCTAGAGTTTGGTTTAATAAATACATAAGGCTTCCTCCAAGTACCAGATGAGATCCTCCCAGGGCCTACAGTTAATCTAACGAACTGTAATGAAGCAGCACATTCAGCAACATCTTTTATCGCGATTAAAAAAAAAAACCACACGAAATTGTTCAAATAATTAGAAAAGGCCCTTCGTAGGCATTTCAGTTATCGGGAAGGTGAACATAAAAAGCCAACTGTTATCTGTGTTCTTCCACTCCAGAGAGAACAACTGCAGCCACATGACTCTGATTATAATAATGGCTGGCAGAGCTCCACAGAGTCTACAGAGGTGTCATTACTCCATTAGTGATAATGGCTATTGATCTAGCCTCCTGGAAGAGCGAGTAGAAAAAATAGAATATTTACCATAGTTTAAAAAAAACCTTGAACCTTTCCTCCCCACCCCCTCCTAAGGCAAATACCAGTAGCTCAAGAGGCTGTTAAAATCCAAAGGACAAGTCAGTATTGTCTAACAAGTAGGAAATATCTAGGTGTTTGCTTCTTTTTAGATATAAGCCTACACATCTGTCTTAAAAGACTAAACCTCCTTCCTTCCTCTTTTTCAAAAAAATACTCATGTATTATTTCTATCTTGGTTGCACACCTATAACTGTCACAGGTCCTGTTTATCACTAGGGTACCTTCACTAGATAGGAATAAATTTCAGCACTCTAGCATCTGGATGAGTTCAACCTTAGAATTCACTTAAGTGGTAGGACTGAGAATTTTCTATCTTCCTGTATTTTCCAAATTCTGTGGTGACTTATATAAACAAAGAAACAAGGCTTATAGTTACCTTTTTAAAGCATCTACATTTTTTATTTAATCCTCACAACTTTTTCAAGTAGGTGTTCACCTATTTTACAGATGAGAAAAGGAAGGTCAGACGTAAGACCAATTCCTCAAAATCAGTGAATAGATGTGCTTTGAAAAGGGTCACTTTATTTTATAAAACTGTTTTCCTTCCTCCATACTCCGTTAAGGAACATAGCATAGCGAGAGCTTTCCAAATCTCAAGCTGAAGTGTCCGTAGCAGATTCTCATTCCCTAACGTTTACTGAAAATGCCCCAATAGGAAGTCATAATCTTTTTTAAGGTTTCTATTAAAACCTGCCAAGTTAATAATTTGCAATAAACCCACATATACCCCTACACTATGAGTATAAAACATATTCTTGTTTTAAAAATTTCCATCAGTAGCCCTTCAATGCCCAAGGTTATTGTTGAGATGAATGTTTAAAAACATGACTGTATCTTATAAACTTTCAAGAAAATTGGAAATAAGAAAGGTGAACAAGCATATCCAGAGATCCCTGGTGTGCCTGTGTCAGGATAAAGGACATTCTTCTTTGAGGGACCAATTCTCATCTGGCGGAAGAGGAAGTGCTCAATTCCACCTGGCTTATCTGCTAATTTCTGCATTACCCTGGACAAATGCCATTTGCATACTCCCTACCAGCCCTGAGGTGCATTGCAGCCTCTGTGTCATTGTGTGTGACATCACTGGGTTGCTATGGATATAGGTGCGAGGTCACTCGCTTTCCTGTGAAACTAGAAATATGGAAAAATTAGAAGAGTCTAAATAACGTGAACTAAAGATATTGATATCCATTGAAGTGCAACTTATTATCATTTGTGCCTTATAAAGACAGCGACTGTAACAGCATATTAATACAGCAGTACTCCCAATTTCAGAACCAAACCTCTTCCTTAATGAGATAAAAATCTTCTCTGCTAATGTAGCTGGTTTAAATGTAAAGGCATCAGCCTTGTCATCTCCTGTGAACCAGTACAGTTATTCGAGAATTAATTAATCTGTAATGCCTATACCGCTTCATTAAAGGTTTCAAGTGCAAGGTACACTCCTGTATCCGCTGCACACTAGAGATGCATTTTAAAACCTTTGTTACATAAGACAGGAAGTTAGATATTAAAATAGTGAGAGACTGAAATCACTAGCTATATACGTTTCATTTAGTAATGCTCAATACATCCCCCTCCTCTAATATCAAACTGGTTGACCGCCCATCAGATAAATGTAGCATTACTGACAAAGTGGTGCAATACAGGCAGGAATCTGCAAAATGCGACAACTGGAGATCAGTATTCTCTTTTCATCAGCATTGAGGATGCGCTTTTTTTTTTAAGCTTCAGTTATGTCTAACAAAACAAATTAAANTGGAGCCTTAAAGATTCAATTCAGTTACCAGAGCCAATGGATGCTTACCACTGGGTTGTGTCTGGGAGTTGACCAACGCTTCTCTCCCCGCGTAGGATATACACGCTGGGGTCAGACTGACTAATACTTGCTTACATGCTTCCCTTTTTTGACATTCCATGTAGGTCACATACCCCAACGTTTTGAGTGCACATTTTATTTATTTGGTACTTATCTACTGAGCACCTACTATGTTCCAAGCACTGTTCTAACCAATGAGCTACACCAGTGAACAACAACACACAATTCTGCCCAAGAAAACAGGCTAAATAAAGATAATGTGTTAGAAAATTATAACTAGTTAAAAAAATTAATGGGCATGAAGTGTTGTGTATGAGAACTGAGAATGAGGGAATTTCTGTGAAGGAAAGTTCAGGCTCTGTGCTAGGCTCTGGAGGAAGACAGCATGGAACCCTGCCCTCAAGGAATTCAGAATGTGTTAAGTACTGTTGTTTTGTTTTTTAATTCTTTCATGCTAGATAGAAAAAGGTTTTGTTGTTGTTGTTGTTGTTTTGGCCTGCTCCTAGGCAGCTTCCCAACCATGGATTGAACCCTGGCCCTGTGCAGCAAGAGAACAGAGTCCTAACCATTGGACCCCCAAGGAATTCCCAGTAAGAGGTTCTGAAACGCTGGTAACATTTCCAACCCACTCCCTTAAAGATGTATAGGATTTAAAATAAATTAATTAATGTGAAATGAAAGGCAAAAAAAAAAAACTTTTTAAGAAAAAAAAAAGATCTGTAAAATTTGAAAGCAGGCAGAGGGGACAAGCAAAGGACTCAGAGGCAGATTCCTCCTGACATATGTATTGTTAGAGAATCCAGTGTGTTTGGTGCCTGAAGTGATGGGTAGTAGGGACTGGGGATGGAACTTGGGGAGTTCCGGAACTTGGGGTGCCCTGAATGGCAGGCCAGGGAGTGAAGTCTTTCTTCCCAAATAAATAGAATACCTGTGAGAGATTTTAACCAGGGCAAGAAAGGACTAGGCTTGCATTTGGTTTCCATTGTCGTTGCTTCCCCAGTGCTGAGTACAGCGCCTGGCACAGCATCCATATGTAGAATGTGTGAAATGAAGAAATGAATGAATGCACACATGTGTTCAGGGAGACTCCTCTGGCAGGAGTGGAGGAGATGGCCTGAGTGAGAAGAGCCTAGAAATAGCTCTCTTCACCCCTCCTCCAACATGGGATCTGGTCCCTCCTCTCTTACTACACCACCCAGCAACATGCAATCCTGCTGGTGAATAAACCCTCCCACTTCCTTCTGTCTCTTACATGCTTGTTTGCCAAGTCCTTCCTCTTCCTTTCTCTTCCTCCCTGCAGGACAGGCCTCAATCTTTCTGGCCTGGGCATCCCAGGTCTGTGAGAAGGAACCGTTACAGCCAACCCTGCTTGTCAGCAGGTGGATTAAATGGATCAGTGATTCAGGACCCAGAAGCTAAATCTCGGGAACTTTCTGGCACATTTCAGGCTGCCTTTCTCCACCTCACTTCTTTCCCTGACCAGTTCAATGGAAAGGGGGGGGAAAAAAATCCAGGCCAAATCTGTTTGGGGAAAAAGTAAAGCTGATGCGAAGAAAAGGATGTTCTAAAGGGAAACAGGAATGGTATCAGCAGTCTCCATGCTGAGACCCCTCTCTGATGGCCCTGCCTTCCTTTCCCTTTCAATTCTTTTTAAGACTCTAGGCTTACTGCTGCAGCTGCCCAGTGGCCCCAGCTGTTTAGCGGGCTGCTTTACAGGCATGGTGACATGACAAATAGAGCAAATGGCTTAGTATTCTGGTTTCCTCCTCCACTCTGTGTGGTACTGATGAAAGAAACGTGGAGCAGGGAGGTGGAGAACTGGCCATTCTGCCTTCTGCCTGGCCCCCAGCTCTATGTGCAAGACCTGTGTTCTCTCTGGCTCTTAATTTCCCCACCTTTGAAGTGAGAAATTAAACTCAGTGTTCCACCCAGCTATGATGAGTTCTAGATTAGAGTCGGCCTGTTCCTCACCTGAAATGGAAGGCTATTCACATTCTTTAGCTGTGGAAACATGGAATCTGTCTACGGACCTGGGAGCTGGTTCAGTGCCAAAGCTGAGAGGCTCAGAGTCATCTTTGTTTTTTATTTTATTTTTAAATATTTTCTGGCTGTGCGGCATGTGAGATCTTAGTTCCCGGCCAGGAATCAAACCCGCACTCTGAACAGAGGAAGCCTACAGTCTTAACCGTTGGACCACCAGGGAAGTCCCTATCTTGGTTTTTTTAGACTTAGAAGCTGAGACACAGAGATTTCAGCTGTATGACTGGCCAATGGCCACACATCAGCGACCCCTAGAGCCTGAATTCAAACCCAGGCAGATCTTCTGGACTTCAGGAGGTAAGGGCACCCTTTCCTGCCCAAACCCTTGAGAGTTTACCTCTCGGGAAAGGAGGAGCCTTGCCCTCTGGGGACCGACTTGACACAGGGGCACTGGGCAGGCGCCCTGTGTGGCTAACCCTTTGCTCCATCTCCAGTGCTGGAGAATATGATCTTTAGAGGCATCCTCTTGGGGCTGAGTTGGCGGACAAACAGGCCAGCCAGAGACATTAGTGTTCTGCTGTTTCTGGGCAGTCGTAAATCACTGCAGCCCCATCCCCTGGCTCCTGGCTTCCTCCTGCGGCTAGAAAGCTCCCTGATTGGCGTGGAGGCAGCAACAGCAGCAGCAGCAGAAGCATCTTCCGAAGCAGACCGGCAACGCTCCCCACCCTGTCCTCTGGGAACACTTCCCAGCTGCTGCCCTAACAGGCAGGTCTGCAGTAGGGGCAGGGCGCATGACAGATTCAGAGGCAAAGGACGGCAGGGAGCTCTCAGTGGGCCGCCTCTCTCCCTGGGGAGACGGGAGCCACTAGTGCAGGAAGCCTGTGCTGAGAGGCAGGACCCACCAGCTGAAGCCTTGACTTGGATATTGATCCTGCTGGGTGACCTTGAACAAGAGGCTTTACCTCTCTGGGCCTCAGATTGTACATCCGTAAAATAACAGAATTGGATGTATGCTTCTTAAGGTCCTCCAGCCTGTCAATTACTCTACCTGAGTGTCTCCCCAGCGTCTCTAGCATAAGAACTGAAAGATGGTTCTATACGTGCTTCCCATCTTCTCCTGGGCTTCCCTGGCGGTTCAGATAGTAAACAATCTGCCTGCTATGCAGGAGACCTGGGTTCGATCCCTGGTCAGGAAGATCCCCTGAAGAAGGAAATGGCAACCCACTCCAGAACTCTTGCCTGGGAAATCCTGTGGACAGAGGAACCTGGCGGGCTACAGTCCATGGGGTTGCAAAGAGTTGGACACAACTGAGTAACACTTTGATCTCCTTCCCTCAGCTTGGCTTTGCCATGTGTGCCACTCCCATTGCATAAGCATCAGAGTCCCTGCTCCCTAGCCTGGAGTTCACAGGCTTCTCCCGAGGTTCCTTCCTACCTCCCTGGCTACATCTCACATAGGACACTTGACTGGCATTTCCTGACCAGGCAGTACCCTCTTCTGACTTTGGGCCTTTTCAAAGGCTGGGATAAGGATGGGAGGATGGGACAGGAATCAGGGATGAGGGACCAACAGAGAAGCAGGGCCAGAAGACTGGCCACGCAAAGGTATTGCCCAGCAGTGGATCTCAACTCCTTCAACTCTTACCCCCCATATTGTCCCACCTCTTCAGCTTTTAGACTCAGACACTACATGTTGAACTGACCACTCCCCCAGGAGCTCCCTCCAGCTCTCAGCACTGGTTGTAGACCTTGTCACTGCACTTGTAGGTATGGGACTTTGTTGTTCCCTGTGGTCTTACAAGTGGATTTCTCAGAAACGGATCCATCTGAGTCACCTTTGAGCTCCAAGCCTGGCATGGAGCAGATGCTCGGGGAAGTTTTGTTCAATGAAAAAGGCTCTGCTTCAAGAATGAATCACTTGGCGATGGTCTTATCTCTTGAAGAGGACTTGAAAGGTTTTGCCTCCAAACAAATGGCCATGATCAAATTGTGGCCAAAACTCAGGAAGGCAGAACTGTAGACAAATCCAGGAGCAGATAGGGCAACAGCCAGACAGGATGATCTTGAAGAAGAGCCAGACAGAGGATTTCAAAGACAGCCTGTTGACATGGGGCTGACAACCACAGAAATTCTCTGTTCCATGTGTCTGACCACTGCTCACCAAACCAGCTTCCCTAAATCTAGGGTCTCTCAGATCCCCTTAAACTGATTGGGCTGAAAGGAGGGAGAGATTGAAAAGTCTGATACATCTTTCCATTTTAAGTTTTGCATTCCCCTAAAGAGGCCCACTTCAAAGTTTACCACACCAAGGGAATGTTCATCTCCATTAAAAAAAAAAAAAAAAGGCCTTTGTTGGATTTCCCTGGTAGTCCAGTGGTTAAGATTTCATGCTTCCACTCCAAGGGGCACGAGCTGGATCCCTAGTCGGGGAAGTTCCATGTGCTGTGTGGTCTGTCTCCATTCACAAAAGATGGACTTTCCAGGGTAGAGGAGCCTAGGATAGAATCTTCTCCTCAAACTGATCTGTGTGAACTTGGGCCAAGTGCTTCTCCAATATGGACTTCCGATTACACCCCCCAAATCTCAAAGGGAAGTCTCCATCATGCCCCTTGAATGTGTTCTTGACTTGGAATGTGTTCATGCCCTCTGAATGAGTAGAGGGGTCTGAAGTCAAGGTCTTGATGCTTGCCTCCAACACAGAGCAAATGACTCAGTGGGGAGCCACAGTGATGGGACTGGTGGCAACCTACCTACCACAGGGAATGAGGCAGGGGCTTTCTGTTTTTAGAAGATGCCAAGCTTCCCTGGTGGCTCAGACAGTAAAGAATCCGCCTACAATGCAGGAGACCCGGGTTTGATCCCCGGGTGGGGAAGACCCCTGGAGAAGGAAATAGACACCCACTCCAGTATTCTTGCCTGGGAAATCTCATGGATGGAGAAGCCTGGCTGGCTACAGTCCATGGGGTTGCAAAGAGTCAGACATGACTGAATGACTGACAAGCTGCAGAGAGCCCATCAGTTTCGGTTCATTTCCAGGAGGCAATTTCTCCACCAGCTGGAGCTGTTCAGTGATGGCCTGGGCTGAGTCTGGGCAGGGTAGGACTGGAATCAGGGGTGAGGGACCAGTAGAGAAGCAAGACCAGAAGACTGGCCACTCAGAGGTAATGCCCAGCAGTGGTTCTCAACTTGGCTGTGCATCGCAGTCCCCCAACATCCAAGGGAGGAGAAATAAAACCAGTTCTGAGAAAGCCCTGAGGCTGGGAATCTCAGAACGGACCAGCTTCTGCCCTTTGGATTCTTCAGCCAGAGCAGATGTCAAGCAAGGGAGAGATGGGGTACGATTTGCATTTCAGAATGGCCACTCTGCCAATACCTAGACATGGGGAACTTGTCTAGAATCCAGAGTCCCAGGTCCAATAGAGTGGATCAAAATCTCCAACCATGGGGTCTGGGAACCTGAAGCTCTCTGGGGGATTTTGCCACCATCAATGGTCTGCCAGAGTGACCTCGAAAAACCCTGGGAACCCTGAAGAAGGCTAGGCTAGGTTGCTCAAAGAGGAAGTGGCATGGCCATGAGGCCTCAGAGAGCTGGCCGAAGAGGTACGGAACTCTGCCGAGTCAGCCCAGCACTAATGCTTCCAGACTGCAAACCCTACTTGATCATGTAATAGGAACGCGGGTGCTGACGCAGCGGGCAGACTGGAGCCCAGGCTGCACCAGGAGATGGGAGGTAGGCACAGACACTCAGCACCAACTCCGTGCTCTGAGCCTGGGGACAGACAGGAGCAAAAGGCACTCTCTCTGCAGCAAGCCTGAAGCGAATTGAGATGACTCAGGAGGATGGGACTTGCCCTGTCTTCTAGATTTCAGAACCAACCAGGTTTCCTCCCTGACTTCCCAGGCAGGTTGGTAAACCGGAAGGGACAGCAGGAGGACCTTTGTTCATCCAATAGAGAAATCCCTTATATAGCACCCCACTTGCTCTGTGTCAGCCCTTGGGAGCACACCTCTGGCCACAGGCAGTTTACCGTTTCCTTAAGCCCCGCTTCCTCTGTGGGACAGCGCTCAGGTTCCTAGGTCCTTTTCCCCATTGTTCCTTATTCTACCTTTGGATGTCATAAGAAAAAGGAGAGCCCTTCTTCTCCCCCAAAGCCTTTTACATTTAAGGCCAGAACAGCTAAAGCCCTTTTGTCTCCACACTGAACAGATTTCTCCAGGAACAAAGAGTAGATTTTAGTACGTTCCTTCCCTCCTCCCCCCATCTATAATGTCTAGTGCATGACGGGAATGGAGAGATGGCCAAAGAGATGGATGATCAAGATATATGGTACTGAGTCCTGACCTCCCTCCTCGTCCAAGTCAGGAAACCTGTGCCCAGGGACTTCCCTGGTGGTCCAGTGGTTAAGACTCTGCACTCCCAGTGCAGGGGGGCCAGAAAACTAGATCTCATATATTTCAACTAGAAGAAAAAAAGTGAGAGAGAAGAAAGAAATGTGTGCCCAGAGGGTTATACAAGGCCTGAGAGCACTTTATGACAAGTGGAGATTGGACCTCCAACCCCAGGCAGGGCAGTCACACCGACTTGGGCTGAGCCAGGTGCCTGTATCAGAGGCTGACTCAAAGTCTATAATCTTTCCCCCTGAGTCTTCATCTTGTTTCTAACACTCAGATGGCAAGGAAAGGCCACTAAGTCAGAAAACACAGGAGCGCATATTCATTGACCCCCATTCTTCCACACTATAGATGAGGGGTCCACGGCACAGAGAGGTTAAGTAACCTGTCTAGGTCACACAACTAGTAAATGGAAGGGCTGAGTCATGAAGGAGGTTCATATGTCCCCTGTTCTTCACTGGAGGGGTGAAGGCAGGCCTGACTCCCTACACACAGCTGGCTTTAATTCTAACCACTCCCATGGGAGGAGGCAGATAAACCTGGGTAGGAGGAGGAGCCTGACAGAGGAAGTGAATGACCTGCTCTCTCGTGAGAGTGGGAAGGAGTGTATTCCCCAGGAGGATGAGTCAAAGCCAAGGCCCTCCTGGAGAAGCTGGAGGGACAGCAGTTTCCAGGCATCCTGCCCAAAGCAGTGGCTGTCCATGCTGGATTCAGGGACCTGGGGCTGCAAACAGAACACTGGAGACCGGCCGAACCGATGACGGGCTAAATAACCTTAAACAAATCACTCATCTTCTCTGGATATCTGTTAATTGTGGAACGTAGAACTAATGATCTGTCAGCACAGAAAAAGCCACTTGGGTTAATATTAAAACTCTGACACTTTCTGCTGTTTGTTGAAATGATCTGAATTCTAGTCACCCTGTGCAAATCAGAAAGCCTTCAAAGAAAACTTTGGGGATTTCCTGGGTTTGGGCGTGCCAGGGAGGAGAGGATAAATAAAACCAGTCCCGAGAAAGTCCTGAGGTTGGGAATCTGAAACCAGATTGGGTCAGATTGGACCAGATTCTGCCCTCTGGATTTTTCAGCTGGGGGAGATTTCAAGCAAGGGAGAGGAGGAGTCAGGTTTGCATTTTAGAATGGTCACTTTGGAAGCTAGAGTAGAGGGTGGACCGGATGGGGAGACCAGAGGAAGGGAGACCATGGGGTAGGGGTGTTCCTATAACAGCCAGTGTGAGAGGTGTGGGAGTGAGGGTAGGGCAGCAATAGTGAGCAGAGGAGATGCCCAGCTTGACTCCTAGACAAGTGGGTGGACAGGGAGAGTCCCATTCTCCTCGACAGAGCTGGGTTAAGGGAAAGATGACAAGTTCAGTTTGGGAGGTGAGATGCCCAGATTGGGTCCCGACATAGAAATTTGAGTTTGCAGTGGGTGGTAGACCCAAGGGCCTTTAAGGAATATAAATGGGGGACTTCCCTGGTGGTCCAGTGGCTAAGACTCTGCACTCCCAATGTAATGGGACCCAGGTTCAATCCCTGGTCAGGGAACTAGATCCAGTCTGCTGCCACTAAAGATCCCAAGGGCCACAACGAAGACTTGGTGCAGCCAAATAAATAAATTAAATATATATTTTTTTAAATGAAGAGTATAAATGAGCAGGAAGTGAGGTATGGGGTCGAGGCAGAAGGCAGATGGGCCCTGCCCATCACCTCCTCCCAGAGTAAAGCTATTGGAGATTCATTCCCTATGGACTGAAACTCCAAGAATAGCAGGACAACTAAGGGAGGAGGCTGGGCCCTGCCCAGACCACATATTTCGTTTCTCAAAGTCAGGAGACCTCCCCAACCACGCGTGTGCAGAAAAGGTTCCTTGGAGGTCAAGGAGGAGTCATGTCAAGGGATGTTCCTTACCCAGATGCCTTTTCGGTAAAATCCATCTTGGCTAAGAGACGTGTGTGCACACATGGGAGGATCCTGAGATGGACCAAATATAGACTGTGAACTGGGCAAATCAAAATGATTGGCCAAAGGAAACCCAGAAGAAATACCCCACAAAAGTAATTCTAACTGCCACGAGGGCGCAATTCAAGAACTCTCCCTCTGAGTCTGTCCCATGTGCGTATCTATCCACATGTACTGTATTTGTTTCCTCTTAATAAATACTTTATTTGCTTCACTACTTTCCGTTTTTACGGGAATTCTTTTCTGCAAAGCTGAAGAGCCAGGGCCCTTGTCACTGGTCATGGGTCTAGTAGCTAGGGTCTGATGCTTTCTCCATCGTGACGCAGCTTCAGTCTCTGGCTGGGAACCCTAGCCCTACTCCAAGCCAGTGCAGGCCAAGGCCACCCGAGATCAGGGTGGGCCAGTGAACACAGGCTCAGGAGACCTGGAGGGATCAGGATCACCAGGAAGCACGAGATGTGACCATCCATTCCTCACAGTGCCAAGTGCCTCTAGAAAACTGGAAGGACACAGAAGCACGCCTTTGCTGAGCTAGGGCATCTTTGTCAACCTCGGCAAGTGCAATTTTAGTGGAGTTGAGCTATAGTGGCTCAGAATGGCAGGGGTTAGCAAGGTGGTGAATCAGAATTTGGAAATGACTACTGTCTCTCTTTTTTCAATTTAATTTTAATTTTATTCTAGAGTACAGTTGACTTACAATACTGTGTTACAGAAATGACTATCTTCATCAGTTATTTAATAGTCAGATGAAGGAGGGAGAAGCTGATATTGCTGGTAGCTCAGGACTGAGAGAGGGTTTTCTTTGTCTGCAAAAGGCTGGGGGTTGTTTAAAAGCCTCAGGGAAGAGTCTGGAGAGAGAGAGGCTGAAGGATGGGGGTGAGGTGGGAGGAGCAGGTAGATGAATTGATGTGGGAAAATCTGGAGCCCTGGAGGAGGGGGTCAGCGGGAAAGAAAGGCAGGTGGAGACTTTTGAGTGGAGGGCAGGGAGGTTCCTGGGAAACTTCTTCTCCAAGAAGCTGAAGTCATCTGCTGAGTCATGGGAGGAGGAGGGGAAGAGGCTGGTGAACAGGCTGAAGGTTTGAGGGAGCCTCTGGGGAGGGTGGGGGAGTGAGCTGGAAGAAGAACCAGCTGGGCCTGGAGGCCGCGTGCACCGGGCCCCCATCTGCTGGGCCCCGTGGTTTTCTTTAGCAGTTCTCACTCAGCACTGTGGATCAGGAGCTGCGAAGGTGGAGGTTAGACCACCCAGAGCAGACAGTGGTCGGCTGCGGCCAAGAGACTAGGGGGCAAGAGGGCTCAATATATCAAAGGAGTGGGTGCTAGGACTGGCCAAGGACGTTGACGGGGCAAGGTGAAGAAATCAAGGCAGGAGGATGTCAGAGGCCGGAGAGCTCAGGAACAGGGAAAAGCAGGCAGAGGGAACAGTGAAGTGGAGGTACCAGAGCATCAGGAGAGTGGGAAGCCCCCCAAGAGCAGCAGAAAATTCTGGGGAGTGGACAGGTCCTAGGGCAAAGACTCCCTTGAGAGGCTCCAGTTGAAGACACTATGTCCTGCGGATGCTGGAAGTCCCCAGGATGAGGCAGGGCCTGAAGAAGGAGGAAAATGACCACTAGGGGTCAAAGGCTCAGGCAGGCCACCCAGGACCAGGCTTTGAGGGCATAGGGATAGTTCACAGAACTGCAAGCTTTGGGCCCCAAGGAAGGGGGTCTGCCCAGGGGGTTTGGAAGAAGCAGCATGGCGCACGGGGCAGCTAGTGGCTTGAACCTTCATGTCTTTCCATTTTGCCAGGCACAGGGCCCTGCCACCCTTGCATCTTGCTCTGGTAACTCTGATCTCTGGGGCAGCACTTCTACCTTGGGAGGAAGACAGGATGATTTGGGCCTCCTGAGCTTCACAACCAGAGAAGAGAAAGCCAAGGGCTTGAGCAAAGGGGAGTGTGGCCATGGTATTCCCCTGCTGTGTGCTTGCTATGTCCACTGGGTCGTGCAAGTAGCTGAGGACAGGCAGCAGGCAGAGTAGGGGCTGCCGTAATTCCCCAGGCGCTGAACATCCTGGGGCAGGGAAAGATCAAGGAGGAGGCTGCGAGGCAGGCAATAAACAAAAAAAAAAGAGAGAGAGAGAGAAAAGAGAAATAAACAGAGACAGAGGGACAAGGATCTGACAGGACAGAGAGACAGACAGGAAAGCAGGATGGCTAAGACAGAATCGTGGAGAGAAGGTGCTGAGCTCACTGGCCACGTGCCCATGGCTCATTCCGGAAGCTGCTGGGATGGACCCAATCAGTGCAAGACGGATGGCTGTTCTGGGAAGGCAGAGGCCGCCAGGCCAGGCAGCCACAGCATCCCTTCCATCTGCACCACCTGCTGCAGGAAGCCCAGTCAGGTGACTCTCGCTAAAGATGGAAGAGTGCCCCCAGGGTTTCCTCAAGGGCAGCAGGAAGTGGGAGAAGAAGGGGTCTCCCGGCCCCCCAGCCCCGGTCTGCCTCTCACTAACTGTGAGCTCTGGTAGCCATTAACCTCCTCACAGTCTTCATTGCCATCAGTAAGATGGAAACGGCCACCCAATGCTCAGAGGTTGTGACATGTCTTCACCTGCCCCCACAGGGGACCTGAGTAACCTGGGCGGCGTCAAGGCTGTCCTTCAGGTCTCACAAGAACTTGGAGGCAACTGATGTCTCTGTTCCTGGCATCGTCTGAGGAGAGTTCCAAAAATCTGGCCAAGCCGTTTGGGCCAGAGGTAGGGAGTCAGGAGATTAGGTTGTGACCCCAGTTCCCAGGGCTGCACCACTGCTAAAAGTGAAAGTCGCTCAGTCGTGCCTGGCTCTTTGCGACCCCATGGACTATACAGTGCGTGGAATTCTCCAGGCCAGAATATTGGAGTGGGTAGCCTTTCCCTTTTCCAGGGGATCTTCCCAACCCATGGATTGAAACCCAGGTCTCCCACATTGCAGGCAGATTCTTTACCAACTGACCCACAGGGGAAGCTGAAGAATACTGGAGTGGGTAGCCTATCCCTTCTCCAGCAGATCTTCCCAACCCAGGAAATCACTGATAAAGATCTCACCAATTAAAAGCTCCTACCCACCTCCCCAGGCTTCCCAGGTGCCTCAGTGGAAAAGAATCTCCCTGCCAATAAGGAGACTTGGGTTCCATCCCTGAGCTGGGAAGATCCCTAGGAGAAGGAAATGGCAACCCACTCCAGTATTCTGGCCTGGAGAATCCCATGGACAGAGAAGCCTGGTGGACTACATCTATAGTATTGCAAAAGAGTCAGACACAACTAGAAGACTAAACAACAACAACCCACTTCCCCTCACCCCCAAACCCCAGCACTTATGCTGGCTGCCAAGCCCCAACGACACAGGGATGAAAGGACATGTATCATTGCTCTGTCCCACCCACCTAAGAGCTCTGCCCCAGACGGCAGCCTCCACAGCTGGGCCGGAGGAGACCCTCCTGATCGTCAGTGTTGCCTGCACACTGGCCTCATTCTGCCTCTCCACCATTTACTTGTCCCTCCATTGATTCAAATGTTGGGTGCATCATATCTGGCGGGTGAGACAAATAAAGACACATGATGAGAAGACGAGTCCAGGATGCTGGGAAGGGACATCAAGGGGACCCTAGTTTCGTCTATCCAAGTCCTTGGCCTCCAACTCCAGCTTAAGTGCTTCCTCTTCCAGAAGGCTTCCCAGAACTTCTAGGAGTGACTTCTTAAAAAAAAAAAAAAAAATTATTTAATTTGGCTGCACCAGGTCTTAGTTGCAGTATGAAGGCTCTTCGATCTTCCCTTGCGCCATGGCAGCAGGCAAACTCTTAGTTGCGGCATGTGGAACCCAGTTCCCTGACTAGGCATCGAACCCAGGCCCCCTGTATTGGCAATACAGAATCAGCCCCTGAACCGCCAGGGAAGTCCCTAGGAGTGACTCCTGCTTCTGAGCCCACGTTTCTCCAAAGCTGCATACACCAGGGTCTTACTCAAGGGCTAGGAATGTATATGCACAGTATCCTTACAGATTGTCTCCTCTTTGGGGTCAGAGTCCAGATCCTATTCACCTTTGCATTCTAGGGAACCCAGCACAGTTGCAGGGGATCAGAGGTCAATGGATACACATGTTTTTGAACCTCAGTGGAGTTCATCAGATGCATAATAGTTTATGTCTTTAAGCCTTAGTCTCTTCACTTGTTAAGTGAGGATAATAATTTTCACTTCCTGGTGAGGCCAGATGGATCAAACGAGATATTGCATATGAAGTCCCTTGGCAAGCTGGAGGCTGCACAGCTCTGCGCAGTCGTGGGTTGTTGCTAATAATACTGCAATCTCGCGGCCGGAGTTGGACGCAGAGAGGCAGGGAGCAGGCGCCCCTCTGTCTGCAGCTTCTCCTCCTGCCTGAGTGGTGGAGAGGCTCTCGGAGCCTAAAACAACCCAAATGTGGGCAGCCAGACTGCGGTGGTAAGAGAAGCCAGTGGGAGCCTGGATACTCAGGTTCCAAGTCTGCCTCTAGCTCAGGGTGGTGACCTTGGACAGGTCAGTCCCTTCTCTGAGCATCAGTTTCTTCATCAGCCAAGTAGGAACTGAATTCACTGGTTGGCTGGCAGCAGAGGTGAGGTGAGGCTCTGGTAGGAGCTGGAATGCAGAGGAACGCCACACCAATGTCCCAGTATGTGGGGTCCCAGTGAGGTCTGCACCAACCCATCTGTAGACATTATCCTTTCCCTTGCAGCCCAACTGGGTCAGATGGCAGTCTCTCTCCCTGGGAGACCAGGCATAATTTCTGGCCAGAGTGGTGCGCAAATATTTGTTGAATGAAAGAATAAATGAGTGAATAAAGGGGACCCCACAGAGGGAGTGCCACTCTTAGGCTCCCAGAGCATCACAGCCCCTCTTGGACAGGTCAACAGTTCATCCCTCTGTTCACGGTGTTTCTACCAGAGCTTGAACCATCATCACGGCTCCCCTGCATTAATGCAGCTGGTTTTCCTGTTTCCATCTTCTTCCCCTACTATCTACCCCTTCTCCACAGGATGCTTAGAGTGATCTTTTTAAAACTCAAATCCTATTATGTCTCTCTTCTGCTTAAAATCCTCTGGTTAGCTTCCTAGTGCCGTCAGGATAATCTTCCTAACCATTAATGAGCCTGCAAAGGCTCTCCTCCCGTCTCAATCCACTGTCTCCCTTGAGCCTCTGTTCCAGCTTCTTTTCCATTCCTCCAAGAAGTCCAGGCTCCCTTTCATCTGGTTAAAAGCGCTTTTCTTTCAAAAGCTTTCCTTGGTCTCGCCTTCTAGACTCAGTTGTTTTTGTTCAGTTGCTAAGTATCTTTCGACTCTTTACGACCCCATGGACTGCAGCATGCCACGATCCTCTGTCCTCTACAATCTCCCAGAGTTTGCTCAAATTCATGTCCATTGAGTCAGTGATGCTATCTAACCATCTCATCCTTTGCAGCCCCCTTCTCCTTTTGTCTTCAGTCTTTCTCAGCATCAGGGGCTTTTCCAATGAGTCAGCTCTTCGCATCTGGTAGCCAGAGTATTGGAGCTTCAACTTCAGACCTTCCAGTGGATCTTCGTGGTCAATTTCCTTTAGGATTGACTGGTTTGATCTCCTGGCTGTCCAAGGGACTCTCAAGTCTCCATGGAGTATTCATTTCGTTCTAGTGTTACACTGCTCGGTCATGTCTGACTCTTTGTGACCCCATGGACTGTATAGCTCGCCAGACTTCTGTCCATGGAATTCTCCGGGCAAGAATGCCCTGAAAACTGCCCCAGACTTAGCACTCTATTCTTCTCCCATCCAACTCTCACCAGTATTTCATGGAATCATTGGTCTATCTCCTGCCTAGATTGTAAACTCTACAGAAGCAGAGACCTGGTTGGATGCACTGTTTGTTCCAGTTTGACACAAGGAAGGGCTCAACTATGAATATTTGCTGAGTAGCTGAGTGAGGCTGAGAGGAAGAAAGGCTGCTAGCAGTCTTTGAGAGTAAGATGAGCTTAAGCAGACCAAGACCAAGGGCAGAGGCCAGAGAGGTGGAGAGCGGTGCAGGGGAGGGGGCAGGGTCGGGGTAGGGAGAGACAGGGCCTAGACTATGAGTTTGATGAACAAACTGCTGAGATCCAGAGACCACCCTCCCAGCCCCTTGTCTACATCTCAAAGACCCTCAGGGCCAACCTTGCCCCCCCGCCCGCCCCCNTGGAGGCTAGGCAGTAGACAAAATAAACAGTTCTGCCTAAGAAATGGGCAAGAACCCAAGCGAAAAATGGGCAAAGGACTTGATAGACATTTCTCCAAAGATGCACAAATTGTCAATAAGAACAACAACAACAAAAGACACTTGACATAATTAGTCTTTAGGGAAATACAAACCCAAACCAGGAGATAACACTTCACAGTCACTAGGATGGCTAGAATTTTTTTAAGGGGATGGGGATAACAAGAGTTAACAAAAATGTGGAGAATTGGAACCCCTGTGCAGTGCACGTGGGAATGTAAAATGGCCCATCCACCATGCAAAACAATTTGGTAATCCCTCAAAATGTTAAACATTGAATTATCATTATTGCTATTGTTGTTTAGTTGCTAAGTCGTGTCTGACTGTGCAATCCTATGGATTGTAGCCCACCAAGCTCCTCTGTCCATTGGATTTCCCAGGCAAGAATACTGGAGTGGGTTGCCATTTCCTTCTGCATGGGTCTTCCCAACCCAGGGATCAAACCTGGGTCTCCCATATTGCCTGATTGTATGTCTACAAAATGTCTAGAAGCCATCAGGACAGAAAGTGAATTAGCGGCTGCCAGAGGCCCCAGGGGTGGGGAAATGGCGAGTGACTGCTAATGGGTATGAGGTTTTTTTGGTGGGGTGATGAAATTTACTGGAATTAGATAGTGGTGATGGTTGCACAACCTTGCAAATAGCTAACGGACCACTGAATTGTATACTTTAAAAGGGTGAATGTTAGGATATGTGAATTATATCTCAGTAATGCTGTTGTTTAAGAAAAAGCAAAAATGTGGGAGTCAGAGGGCTTGCAAACGTTGGGGTAGGAGACAGGGAGGGTCTCGTTTGGGGTAGGCTGTTAGGGCTAGAGTAGAGAAAATCAAAATAAAAATGATGTGGGAATGTGCCTGTGTGTGCAGTGATGGTGATGGTGGCCCTGTGTGTTCATGTACAAAAGGGCTCTTTAAAACAGGATATATAGAGACTTCTTGGTGGTCCAGTGGTTAGGACTCTGAGCTTCCACAGCAGGGCACCTGGGTTCCATCCCTGGTTAGAGAATTTGTATCCCACAGGCTGTGTGGCATGGCCAAAATAATAATAATGGACATGAGTTAAAAAAAAAAACAGGGTATCTAATTTTTAATTTTCAGTTGTTTGGTTCTTTAATGTTCTTTATTTATTTGGCTGTGCTGGGTCTTAGTTTCAGCACACGAGGATCTTCAATCTTTGTTGTGGCTGGATCTTTATTTTTTAACATTTATTTATCTATTTATGGCTGTGTCAGGTCTTACTTGTGGCACGTGGGATCTTTCGTTGCTGTCTGCGGGCTTCTCTCGAGTTGTGGCACTGCTTGGGTTCCAGAGCCCACAGGCATGAGGGCTTAGTTCCCCTAAGGTGTGTGGGATCTTAGTTCCCAACTATTGATCAAATCCGAGTCCCTTGCACTGGAAGGTGGAGTCTTAAGCACTGGACCACCAGAGCAGTCCCTCAGCTGCTTGTTGAATGCTTGCTCCAAATCAGTGGCCAGGCGTACACCTTGCGCAGCCTGGAATCGGGGAAACTTTGGGGGTGAAGGGCTTAGTCAGTGAACAGGTAAAGGGGGAGTCACAAAGGAGGTAAAAGCAGATGCTGCTGCTGCTAAGTCGCTTCAGTCGTGTCTGACTGTGCGCCCCCACAGACGGCAGCCCACCAGACTCCCCCGGCCCTGGGATTCTCCAGGCAAGAACACTGGAGTGGGCTGCCATTTCCTTCTCCAATGCATGAAAGGGAAAAGGGAAAGTGAAGTTGCTCAGTGGTGTCCGACTCTTAGCGACCCCACGGACTGCAGCCTACCAGGCTCCTCCGTCCGTGGGATTTTCCAGGCAAGAGTACTGGAGTGGGTCACCAGTGCTTTCTCCAAAAGCAGATGGGAGATTCAGAAATCAGTAAAAGTCAGGGGGACTTAGCAGGACCTAACCTCCATAAGGGGGCTTCCCTCATAGCTCATTCGGTAAAGAATCTGCCTGCAATGCAGGAGACCCCGGTTCAATTCCTGGGTTGGGAAGATCTGCTGGAGAAGGAATAGGCTACCCACTCCAGTATTCTTGGGTTTCCCTTGTGGCTCAGCTGGNAAGATCTGCTGGAGAAGGAATAGGCTACCCACTCCAGTATTCTTGGGTTTCCCTTGTGGCTCAGCTGGTGAAGGAATCTGCCTGCAGTGCAGAAGACTTGGGTTCAATCCCTGGATTGGGAAGATCCCTTGGAGAAGGGAATGGCTACCCACTCCAGTATTCTGGCCTGGAGAATTCCATGGGCTGTGTATTTCATGGGGTTGCAAAAAGTTGGACACGACTGAGCAACTTTCACTCACTTCACTAACCTCCATAAGAGTTCCTGAGATTTTTGGTAGAGATCCTTGGTATCCTATTTGAATGGGCCCTTTTAATTAATCTTAAGAGGCAAGGTGCAGTCAGGAAGTTGAAAGAAGCAGGAGATGGCCAAGAGGCTCATTACCCTTAGAATAAAACTCCTTCCTGTGACCCAGAAAGCCTTGAGTGGTCTGACCCTTACCAGCTTTCCTGACTTGTCTCTTGGCACTTTGCTTCAGTCACAATGCCCTTCTTGCTGGTCCTTCTGCAGGCCAGGCTAAATCCCTAGTGAGAGACCTGGAATGGTCAACAAAAGGCTCATGGCTGGTTCCCACCCAGGCCCAGCTCAAGCCTCACCTTCTCAGAGGCTTTCCCTCACCATCCATTCCCTCCCATAACACCCTGCTCCATGTTCTTCCTAGCACGACTCACTGCCCCAAGTCTCTCGGCTGTTGATTTGTTCAGTGGCTTATCACGGGACTTGCCTTGAAGGTAACCTCTGGGCCCTGCAAACAGAAACGGGTCTAGGTCTTTCTGGGGCTCTGCAGCCCCAGAGTCCAGCCCAGTGTGCAAACTAGCACACGGGTGCTCCAGAAATATTTGCTCAGGTCCTCTGTTCACTGGCCAACTATTATTTGAGCACCTGCCGTGTATGAGGTCTTGCACACAAAGTTGAACACAACAGCCCCAGCCCCAGGAGGACATAGCCAAGTCAGAGCAGTCTGCTGAGCTGCAGGGGTTGGTGCTGTCCCTGGGCAAGTACATGGCGAGATGGGGGCTCCTAGTCCTGACTGTGGATGCGGGAGGGGGTACCCATGAAGGCCTTCTGGAGAAAAGGAAAGCTGAGCCATGAGGCTAAATAAGAGTTGACTAAGGGGGAAGGAGGGGAGAGGGTGACGTGTATTCCAGGCAGAGAGAACAGCATGTGCAGAGGCC
>SJYA01002885.1:0-22970 GCA_006410615.1 Neotragus moschatus
GGAGACAAATTAAACAGTCACCTTTGTGGGTTTGTTTTAATCTTCACCTCAGATAAACAGAGAACTGGATTGCTCCATACTGATCACTCGTTCACACATGGCCTACTTTTATATATCTCCTAAGTTTTTTTTTTAATGAGTATTGTAAGTTCCTGCGTTTCATCCATTCACAACAAAAGCCAGGATCTTGAGACAGAATACATTTCCAGTTTTGATCTTTCTTTCCGTTCCTATCCTGAGATATTATCCATTTTCCTTTGCCTTCATTTTTATCTAGTTTTATGGTACCTGGGTATTCCTAAGGAACCTAAAAACATATTGGTACAATTTGTCCGTAGTATTGCATATCACTTGGTTCATTTGTCTTGAATATTGAATAATAGTCCATGGTGTGAACAAACCAGTTTCTGCATCTGATCTTCCATTGATGGGTGGCTGGTTGTTTCCAGGTTTTTGCTGCTGAGAGAGAGCTGTTCTGAACACTTCTATACATGTTCCCTGTTGCACCTACTCAAGAGGTTTTCTTGGGTGTAAACTGAGGGGTGGTGTTTTGCTGGATCATAGGATAAATATTCAACTTTCATAGCTGTTGCCAGACTCTTTTCTGAAGTGGTTGTATGAGTTTGCCCTCGTACATTTCCACACTTGCTCTACACTCTTGCCAACACTTGATACAGGCTGATTTTTTTTTGCCAATGGAATGGATATAAAATGGGATCTTTGGGATCATGGTTTCTATGTCACCAAACCCTAATGTCAACCATCTCTACATGAGTTTATTGGCATTTGTGTTTCTGTAAATTATATCTTCTGCCAGTTTTTCTGTGGGGCTCTTGGCATTAAAAAAAATGATTTATAAGAGTTTTTTTTATGTATGCTTGATTTTAATCCTTTGTACTTACTGCACATATCTTTTCCCAGCTTGTAACTTTCTGTTTTCTTTAAGGCACATTTTGTTGAACAACCATTCTTGATTTTAACACAGTGAAATGTATCTTTTCATTTATAGTCAGCGTTCTGTGTCTCCTTTGAAAAATCTTTTCCTAACCATAATCCTTGCCTGTAAGGAGCCCATGCCCCACTGGAGGGGACANCCAGCTTGTAACTTTCTGTTTTCTTTAAGGCACATTTTGTTGAACAACCATTCTTGATTTTAACACAGTGAAATGTATCTTTTCATTTATAGTCAGCGTTCTGTGTCTCCTTTGAAAAATCTTTTCCTAACCATAATCCTTGCCTGTAAGGAGCCCATGCCCCACTGGAGGGGACAAGTAGATAATTGCACTCAGATGTCACATGGACATTGGCGGTTAGATGTGGCCACCTCTCCCTGCAGGGCAGGAGTGGGTATAGGAAAGATTTCACAGGGGATTAAGAGATGAGTGAATGGACAGGTAGAGTGGACACTGTGGGTGGGAGGGGGGCGGGCATGAAACAGCTTGGTCAGCTCTGGGCTTTCCCTGGGGTTGCTGATGGCTGGACCAGGGGTGCGGGCAGGGTATCTGAAGAAAGACCTGGATGATCAGCTTGCGTGGGATTATTGAAGCCGTGGGAACAGATAAGAGAGTCACGAGGGAGTGCAGAGAGGAGAGGCCGACCAGGGCCTGATTGCCCGACACAGGAAAGGTGTGGCTCTGGGAAGCAGTTGGGCTTTCTCGGGGAGGCCCGGGCCGCATGCCGCCTGTAGTGCTCTCAGGTGCTGTGTTTCACCCTCGGATGTTGGGCGAAGCCCGACGTGTCTACAAAGTGCAGGTGTGCCACAGGGGAGGCTCACCAGAGCCATAAGCACTCTCCCAGTTTTTAAAAGAGAAACGGATTCCAGAAGTACTTCTCAACTATCCGGACAGTGAGAGCACAGCTTGGCTGGCAAACCATAGCTCATGGGCCAAGTCAGCCCACAGCCTGTTTTTGTAAATAAAGTTTTATTGGGACACAACCACACGAGTTAGTTTACACGTGGCCCATTACTGTTTTCACACTGCAGAGTTGAGTAGTTGCAACAGACACCCTATGTTCCGCCAAGCCTATAATAGGTACCTTCTGGCCCTTTACAGAAAAGGTTTGCTGGCCCTGCCCTGGGGAGTCATGGTAACTGTGGTAACCTTGAGAGCGGTACCGGCCACCACAGTGGTACAGCTTGTTGCTAGCTGGATAGTGAATCTGGGTCAGCCCTGCAAATGTTGCCAGGTTTTCTGGTTTTCAAGAGAAGCTGGAAATCTGGATTGATTGACTGATTTATCCTAATTTTAAAACATTGGCTCAATCTGTAAAATTTACAAACTGTAGTAGGCTGAGCAAACACATCTGGCAGGCTGATTTGCCCATATCAACTTCTCCCTCTGCAAACTGATTTGGGAAACCTGTGACTGGGTTTCCCACGTAGCTCAGCTGATAAAGAATCCTCCTGCAATGCAGGAGACCCCGGTTCGATTCCTGAGTTGGGAAGTTCCCTGGAGAAGGGATCAGCTACCCACTCCAGTATTCTTGGGCTTCCCTGGTGGCTCAGATGGTAAAGAATCCACCTGCAATGCGGGAGACCTGGGATTGATCACTGGGCTGGGAAGATCTCCTGGAGGAGGGCATGGCAATCCAGTCCATTGCTCTTGCCTGGAGAATTGCCAGGGATGGAGGAGCCTTGTGGGCTACAGTCCATGGGGTAACAAAGAGTCAGACACGACTGAGCTACTGAACACAGCATAATACATACCTGTGACTTCTCAGGCAACTTGCTTATCTTTTGCCTCAGTTTTCTCATTTATAAAACAGAGATAATACCCTGCCCAGTATTGTAAAGATTAAGTGAGAACACTTAGAAGATACTTAGCCAGCACTGGCCTGGTGTACATAGTAAGCTCTTGCTGCTGACTACTCTCCCTGCCATTACTTCCTCGGCTCCCATGTTCTGGCCTCAGGGTAGGCCTGGGAACCAGGGCTCAGCCCTCTGATGACCTGTGGGTGGTCAGTTTGCTCCTGGCCAAAGAAGGGGCAGCGGGTTCTTGGTGCTGGTGGAAGAAGTTGTCCATGGAGCAACTGTTGGTCACCGGGGCCCACCCTCTGGATACTGTGTGGCTTTCTGAACCCCATTTGGGATAGTCTGCTCAGACCTGCCTTTGGAGGCCCAGACAGGCACAAGCCAGGAGAGGAGTTGTCATTTCCATCTTGCAGCCCCAGCGTGCAAGGGACAACTCAAGTGTTAGTCCTTCCACCCTTCAGGAGCCTAGTAAGGTCTGAGTGGCACTTGATGGAGCCGTCCCTTGTCTAAACCAAAGCCCTACCTTTCAGTGCTCCTGTTGTAATAATCCAGGTCTTTGGATGGTGTGGTTTTTGCACTTTCTGGGAACTCAGGGGTGGGGTGTGTGTCTCTTGGCAAGGAGGCACCATGGTGCTTTGACAGGCCTGTTAATGAAACTCCATTGGGACGGGAGTGGCTGTCTAAAGTCAGGATGGTAGGTTAACAGCGGTGGGGGTTTAGTTCCTATTTACGATCTTTTGAAAGTTGTGGGCATTGTAGAGGTTTGTTTCTGATAACAGAAGTAAAACTTTCCCACTTTAAAAAATGGGAAAAGTTCAGAAGTTAAAAGGTCTCCTGCAGTTTCTCCACTCAATGGCAGCTGTTGTTAGCATTTGGGTATGTTTCCACTGAGTTTTCTCTCTGCTTCTCTTTACCAAGTTAAAGTAGTGCTGTGGGGAATAGCTTTATGTTGACGTTTTCCTCTAATCTCTGTAGATAGATTTCTTAATGATTGGGTCAAAGCAAGTGATGGCCTCACCATGGGGCATGCAGGATCTTAGTTTCCTGACCAGGGATTGAACTTGTGCCCTCTGCAGTGGAAGCATGGAGTCTTAACCACTGGACTGCCAAGGAAATCCCCTGAGTGAACATTTTTAAACCTCTTGATATATATTACCAGACTGTTTTCTGGAAGGGGTTTATCCTTCCCAGCAATGTGACTTCTCAGTGTACTCTTGTAGGACCGTGTATTGAAACTAAGTTATTTTTATGGCTTTGAGAGGCAGAAAAATAATACTCCACTGTGTTAAAAACAACACGTCTAGCAAAGTAGAACATTTCTTTGATATGTCTTTGCACAGGATTCGACTTTCCCAGGTCCATAGGAATGCTTTCTGACAGTGCCTGGGTGGCCAGCTGCCCATAACAGGTCTTTCAAGGTCATGCTCTGGTTATTGGTCATGCTTACCATGTCAGCTGGTGGGGTGTGGAGTTGCAGGCCTGTGCTTCTGGGAAAGCACCCGAAAGAGAGGCAGCTTAGAAAATAGGGCTTAAGGTCACCCAGTCTCACTGGTCTCCAACCCGTGCCCCTCAGACGCCTCTGTCCTGCACAGCAGCTTCCGGAGCCTCTTGGAGTCGGAAATAGAGGGCCTGTCTGTGGCAGAGCACCCCACATTTTTACATTTCGTGTTATTGATAGGAGGCGTAAGGTCACATTTGGAAAAGGGTTCTGCTGTTTATAAGAGGCTGGAAAACCCATCTAACCCCCTGAGCAGTTGAGCCCAGGAGAAGGGCTGTGACTGTCCCAGGATCATTGCATGTGGACCCAGGGGTGAACTGCCCGCTCAGGCTTGGGCTAGGCCGCTTCGTATTTCAGTGGGACTCAAGGGGGAGGAAATGGGTCGTCACATGTTGGCACATTGATAATCCCTCAGTCTGGGCACCAGTTTAAAACCACGCTCAGGGCCTTCTTCCTGGAGGCCTCAACTGTAAGGGGATCCACTTGTGTGACTCCCCGACTTGGAGGCCCACAGTTAGGCGGGATGAGTTTCACTCGGATTCCTGTGTCAGCTCAGATCTTGTTCTAAAGCTTTCCTAAATCCCCTAGGAATAGAAGGACTCTCAGACACACGTAACTCTTCTCTTTTGTGTCAAACACCTCTCTAGCAGAACAGCAGAGTCCTGCTGTGCCTTGGGACCAGGGGCCAGGAAGGGGTTGGTTGTGGCTAAATCTGAGGGAAGAATGAATGCAAGGGAAGGCAGGATGGTTTTTCTTGTGGTCAAGTTGTTAATACATTTTTAAAAGATAATTCTGGTCTGATCATCGTAAGTAATATGATCGTTGTAGAACATCTGCCAGTATAGAGAGAAGTAAAGAACATATATCCCATACTCAGCTCTATCGCCCCTAGTAACACGTCAAGAGTTGTTCCTTCCAGCCTTTAAGAATTCGCTCATATAAGGTAGAAAGAGCATGGGCTTCACGGTGTCACCCACTGGCCACCTGACCTTGAATACATTTTTATTTCTTTTGGCCTCTGTTCCTGCGTCTGTAAAATGGGGATAATTTCTACCTTCAGGGGCGATTGAGGGTTGAGAGAGTGGAATGACAGGACACTGGACAGAGAGCCTGCCTCGTAGTAGACGTTCAGTAAACGGTGCACCTGCCTTCCTGAGAGCACAGTGTGCGTGCTTACATACCCTGTGTTTTTAATTTGTCAGGAGAGTTATCCTAGGTCTGAAAGCCTTTTAAAGACTCACATTCCATCATTGGGATGTACCATAATTCATTTCAGAATTCCCTTATTCCATTATTGTATTTAGGTGGCCCCCAGACTGAGGCTTTTTTTCCCATGGCCAATTAGAATAATAGTTTTCATAATTAAGAGCACCCTAAATAGCCCCATCATTGAGAGCCAAAACAAATTAGGTTTTGAACTGCAGCTTGGGGGTGGCTGAGGCCGTAGCAGAGAATGGGCGCCTGGACTGGCTGCTGGGTGTGTGTAATTGCTGCCTTCGGGGGGAACAGCAGTGGGCATCCTGGGCCCTGCCCCAGACCCCTGGAGTGAAAGGGGCTCCTCCCTTGTTGTGTGTGTTTCAGCCCCTCTGGGATTTGGGGTGTTTGAAGAACTGCAGTTCCAGCTTTGGGTCAGCCTCGGCTCTGCCCTCAGGGAATTCCCATTAGGAGGGTTGTGGGAGGGGGGACAGACGCTGAAACCAGTGTGGTCCGGTTTGGATAAGCAGGATATGCAGTGAGGACGCACAGGTCTGGCAAGCACCTGGTCAGAGGGCTCAGAAGGGGGCTCTGGCTGAGCCTGGAAAGATGGGCAAGTTTGCTGGGGGCTCAGATGTGGAGAGGATGGGACTCGGGATATGGGTAGCAGGGTCCACGGCTGGGAGGCAGGAAACGGCTCCAGATGTTTTGGCACTTGCTGGGATTTGATGCAACTGGACAAAAAGTGGAGGTCTTGTATCAGTGGGGACAGTGACCAGTCACGGAGGGGCCGTGTGCTGGGTCTGTCTGTCTTTTTTTTTAAGGAATTTTATTAATAGTCTCAGGTGTACATGAGTTCCCATGAGAACCCCCTCCTCCCACTGGGTCTTTCTCATCTCTGGGTCTCCAGGACCCTGCCAGCCTGGACTGTGGTGTGCCTGCAGTCTGCAGCTCTAGCTGAGGTTCTCAAGCGGAGTTCTCAGGCTGTTTGGCAGACTTCTCCAAGTCGGTTCACCTGGGGATGTGTGGACATGCTGGAGCGTACCGCGTGTGCTGGTAACTGGGAGGCTCCCCCTCCGGCTGAGAAACGAGTGATGCCTGTCAGGAGGTGCTGGGGGAAAGTCTGGGCTCAGGAGTAATTGGCCCCAAAACCAATCCTGTGATTTGTACCTGGATGTCATTCCAGGGACCTCTAATTGCAGGCGCTGAGCTAATAAACCCTCCAGCCATCTCAAGGGCATCCCGGGTCTGGTTCTCCAGGGTGGGAGGTGTGCATCTGTTGAAGTGGTTGCAGCTCAGGGGCGGGCCTGGCTCCCCCAGGTGTGCTCAGAGTTATCTCTGGCCTGACTCACCGCCTGTGCTCTCAGCACGGAGCCGCCCTGGGCCACTGCTCTTCCCCCAGACTCGAGGGGTAGGCAGGGGTGGGAGGGAGGGGGCAGGGAGGCCCAGGCCTGCTGATATCTGCTGGTGCCTTAGCACACCTATCTGTCTGAGTCCCTGGAGAGTGCACTTAGAGTAGAGGGTGGTGTAGCCGTGTCCACAGGAAGTCAGGCTGGGAGGGGCTGGCCACCTTCACCAGAAGACAAGCGGAGCGCAGCGAGTAAGCGGTGTGTGGGCGCCAGAGCCCATGCCCCTTCCTTTCCACATGCTGCCCCAGGTCTGCCTTCCTCGTGGGGCAGATGGTCTCAGCCTTCTTACAGAAACCCTGCTGGAACGCGGTCTTGGGGACAGCAGCGGAAGCCCAGGGCCCCGGCCTCATTAGTGGCCATGTAAGCAAGTTTCTGAAACTTCCAGGGCCTCAGTTTCCTCGTCTGCTAAGTGGGAACAAAATTCGATGCCTGTGCTTAAGGGGGTTGTATGGGAACTGGAGCAGATGCCGTAACTGGGACCCTCTTGGCACCTGGGCCCTCTGAGGACATCACAGCTGAGGGTGCTCACGGCTGGAGACGCAGGCTCCTCTTTCCCTCCCCTTCTTGCCCCTTCCTCTCTTCCCTAAGCGGGGCCTGAAAGCAGAGCTCGAGGTGGAGCCCAGCTGAGCTTTCCCCGCTGAGAGAAAGGGCACTAGCTCGAGTTGATCTAGGCCTGCACTCTGTGCTGTCGCTCAGCACTGTATGTGTGCCCTTCAGTAATGCCTTGACTTCTTGGAGCTTTAGTTTCCTGTCCATAAAGTGGGAGAAATACTGCCTCGACAGTCTGTTCTGCTTGACTGAGACGAGTCCCTCTGGTGTTTGTCACTGAACATCAGCCCCGTTCCCCTTGCACCCCCGGAGCTGGTGCTCTGGGCACTGCCACTGTGTGAGTCCACAGCCCCCCTCTCCTTCAGACACTTGCAGGCACTGGAATCGTCATCTGCTCCTGAATTCAGCTGTGCTCGGAGCTAATCCCTGTCAAACTCATGCTGCATGACATGGCCTGTGCTGGGGCTGGTGATGGGGCTGTCGACAAGGCCGACTTGCGGGGTGTCTGCCGTCTGAGGGGGACAGAAAGACCGGGACCCCCATCACCCCTGTATATATTCCATGGTGCCGTGGAGAAGTTCATGTGACGGGTGGCCTGGGAAAACCCTGAATGATGCAACTAAGTGGGGGTGACTGGGAGGAGGCCTTGGAAAATGGGTGTAAAGTCTCTGGAATTGGCCGCTGGTCAGCGAGGCCTGGGACACGGGAGTGGGGCTCAGAGAGGCCGGAGAGGAAGGACCTCAGTGCCCAGGGATTTGGATGTCTGTCTTGGGCTCCACGGTTAATGGTGCGGGAGCCCAGGGGGGCCTGGAGGCCTGGGTGGGGCTGGTACCCACCCCAGCTTTGAGTCCGTGCTCTGCCATTGACCGCGGGCTGCCCTTGAGCCCCTGGTCCTTTCTGAGACTCTGTTTTGTTTTTTTTCTAATCTGTAACACAGCAGGTATTGTTTTGTGTCTTAACAAACCTACTTTGGAAACTGTGGCATCCCCACACAGGTGTAAAGCGTCCTCATGGCCCCAGTCCACGAAGGATTTGAGGCAACTTGTGAAATATGCTGTCAAAAGATACACTTAGTAGCTGGGCCAGAGGGAAAGTATTGGTAAAAGGACAGAAGCAGGGCTGATGGTTAGCACTGAGAATTCAGTCACTGTGTCTTCCTAGACATTTGTAGAGGCAAGAGCCCTGCTAGGTTGACGCTGGATTCTTACTGGCTGCCTGAGCAGAGACAGGGCGAGGTATTTGGTTCACGAAGCTTTTATGGTATTAGGGAAAAAGTGACTGGAAAAGCACGATCTTTTCCCTGTATCCAGACTGACCCAGGCAGTGCCACCGTGAGTGTTGGTAACCGCTTGTCTGTCTTGTTTACAGGTCTCCTGGCAGCACTGGGCAATGAACCTGAGACTCCAGCCCAGTGTGGTCTGAAGCTGTTGGGGAAGTCAGGGAGTCCTGGGGAAGATGGCCATGGCCCCAAGCCCTTCCCTTGCTCAGGTGTACCCCAGCCCGGTGGCAGTGGCCGTGTGGGAATGGCAGGACGGGCTGGGCACCTGGCACCCCTACAGCGCCGCCGTCTGCAGCTATATCGAGCAGCAGTTTGTACAGCAGAAGGGCCAGCGCTTCGGACTGGGGAGCCTGGCCCACAGCATCCCCTTAGGCCAAGCCGACCCCTCGCTGGCTCCTTACATCATCGACCTCCCCAGCTGGACGCAGTTCCGCCAGGACACTGGTAAGACCCTTCCTGCCTCTAGCGTGTGTCTAGGTGTCTCCTTCGGGCCAGGCATTGTGCTCTGTGTTTGGGTCACAGAGTTGACTCTCAGTGTCATCCTGCCTCTGAAATGCACAGGGTCAGGAGTCGACACTGAGTGATAGCGGGTTCCACGCAGTGTGTGAGGTATTGCTTTGTGGTACAGGGTGCCTTGAAACACAGTGCAGAGCCATCCCAGTCCCTTGCCCTTGTCTCCCAAAGCAGAACTGCCTGTAGAGATTCGAAGGTCTAGCAAGCAGCAGGCCAGCCAGCATGGGGGTGGCACACCGTGCTAGGGAAGAGGGCCTGGTGATGAGCTCTGGCTCCTGAAGGACAGCTGTGTCACCTGGGTGGTTACTCCACTCTCCTGTGACTCATGTTTCTTTCTTTCCTATGTGTATATTAATAGTAGGGGCTTCTCCAGTGGCTCAGTGGTAAAGAATCCACCTGCAATGCAGGAGACCTGGGTTCAATCCCTGGGTTGGGAAGATCCCCGGGAGGAGGGCATGGCAACCCACTCCAGTGTCCTTGCGTGGAGAATTCTATGAACAGAGGAGCCTGGCAGGCTATAGTCCATGGGGTTGCAAAGAGTTGGACACAACCGAAGTGACCCAGCAGCTGCAGCNCAGGAGACCTGGGTTCAATCCCTGGGTTGGGAAGATCCCCGGGAGGAGGGCATGGCAACCCACTCCAGTGTCCTTGCGTGGAGAATTCTATGAACAGAGGAGCCTGGCAGGCTATAGTCCATGGGGTTGCAAAGAGTTGGACACAACCGAAGTGACCCAGCAGCTGCAGCAGTGATCAGTGTCACTGAGAACGGGGCCGCCAGCTTTTTCCCAGAGCTATGCCTGTCCCCCTAAATCAGTGGTGCTCAGGTGACTGTCTCCTGGTACACTGGGCAACGTGTGGGGACATTTTTGACTGTCAGGACTGTGGGGTGGATACTACCAGCATCTGGTGGGTAGAGGCCTGGGATGCTACAAAATAAACATCCTACAGCATTCAGGACTAGCCCCACAACAAGGAACTGTTGGCCCAAAATAACACTGGTGCACAGCCTGAAGAATCCGGCTCTGATCCCATCGCAGCCTCCTCAGGGGTGTGAGGACTCGGGCTTCCAGGCAACGGATGCAAATAAAAGTCCCGGCCCTCATGACATTTGCAGTCACCAAGAAAGACAGCGAGCAAGATAAATAATTGGTGACCCATGTATGGCTGGGTCAGTGAGTGTTTATGAGGGTATGTAAAGTAGGGAGAGGTTACTCTGAAGTTAGAGCTGGCGTGGCCTGGTCACCAGGAAGGGCCAGGCACAGGCCCAGGGGAGGCAGCTCGTGCAGGGCTTTCCTGTTCCTTGAAGGGACTTCAGCTTTTCTTCTGGAAGGAGGAGGCCAGGGAGGACTTGGGCAGAAGAGTGACATTATCTGATTTGGGGGTTAAATGTATTGCTCTGGCTGCTGAGGTCAGGAGACCAGGTAGAGGGTAATCACAGTGATCATCTTTCGGCAAGTACTGTTGGAAGCATGGCCCAAATAGATTTTTTCCTTTCTCCTTTCCGTAATCATGCACTTTGGTTTATTCATATAAGCTAACCACAGGTGTTTCCTAATAGTTGCTGCCTGAGAAGTCCAAGGGAATCCAGGTACATCCATTTAAGAAAAGTCTGTAAAAGTTAATGAGTTTATGGGACTTATCTGGCTGTCCAATGATTAAGACTCTGTACTTCCACTTTGCAAGGGGTCACAGGTTTCATCCGTGGTGGGAGAACTAAGATCCCACATGCCATGGGGCCAAAAAAAAAAAGACAAAAAAGGTTAATGAGTTTCACAGTCTTAGAGATCTAAGAACTACTTACGGTATAGTACATGGAAATAGGAAAGGTTTTCACTATGATTGTCAGCTGCACCTAAACGTATGTGCTTAGAAGACTAGACGGGTAGGAATATATTGCAGCGTACGAAGTGTGCTTTCCGCTTGGTGGTTGGATTATAGATGATTTCATCTTCTTCAGACATTTTTGTTTCGGTTTCCTCGGTCAGCCCGCACAGGTTTCACCTTTAGGAATGTTTTGAGAAGCCTCGTTGAGCCTGAGCCACAGCTGGTCGTTAAGCGTCCAGCGTCCCCTAGTCCCGCTGAGGAAGGCCAATTCCCCTCTGCTACTTCATCCCTTTGGTCCGCAGTTTCTTTGCACAGAGAGTGCACTCTACCTTTCATCACAGATTTGGAGAGAGTCATCAGTGTCAGCCTTTAGGCCAGACAGCAGCATGACCCACGTATATAGACTGTGACCACATTATCTTATGTTGGCTGTAGGGAACAAAGAGAATTTTAAACCCCCCTGGTTTGAGGGTGGTGAGGGGCCGGCAGGTGAGCTGTTGACGTGCGTCCCTCCGTCTAACACAGGCACCATGCGGGCCGTGCGGAGGCACCTGTTCCCACAGCACTCGGCCCCTGGCCGGGGCGTGATCTGGGAGTGGCTGGGTGACGACAACTCCTGGACGGCCTACGAGGCCAGTGTCTGCGACTACCTGGAGCAGCAGGTGGCCCGGGGCAACCAGCTCGTGGACTTGGCACCCCTGGGGTACAACTACACTGTCAACTACGCCACCCACACGCAGACCAACAAGACTTCCAGCTTCTGCCGGAGCGTGCGGCGCCATGCGGGGCCCCCGTACCCGGTGACCACCGTCATTGCCCCGCCAGGCCACACGGGCGTGGCCTGCTCTTGCCAACAGTGCCTCAGCGGTGGTACCACTGGCCCCGTGTCAGGCCGCTACCGCCACTCCATGACCAACCTCCCCGCCTACCCTGTCCCCCAGCCCCCCCACAGGACCGCCATTGTTTGGGGGACCCACCAGACCTTTACTCCGTACAACAAGCCCTCCCTCTCCGGGGCCAGGTCTGCGCCCAGGCTAAACACCACCAACCCCTGGGCCGGGGCACCGCCCTCCCTGGGGAGCGCGCCCCTCTGCCGCTCCAGCCTCTCCCACCTGGCATCGCAGCACCAGCCCTCAGGACCGTCCGCCACCGGCGCAGCCAGGTATCTTGTGTTGCTGACGGCTGTTGTATCCAGCCATGTGCTTTGTCAGGGCCTTGGGTTTCCGCCCTTGTTTAGCTGGGAAGGCTCCCCCAGTGCCGGGAAGACCTGGTGCCTGCCTCCTTGGTGGTCCCCATTACTGCCTCATGTCCTTTGTATGCATCACGTGGTGCCAGGGGACCACGGCCATCTGCAGCCTTGTTTCCCCCTGACTTCCATGACCTCTGGCACGTGAGTGCTGGTAGTTGCCACGTGGGTTAACACCCAGTGATCCGTTTGTTGGCACAGGAGAATGGGGCTCTCTGAGCAGTTAGATCCTTTGGCTGTGCGTGTGTGCCCCAGCTGGGTACATGAGGATGTTTCACTGACTCCTGCTGTGTGCCCGGCCCTGAAATCACAGACATGGAAGGGCCAGTCCTCTCCCTGAGCCTAGCGGGGAAGGCTGGAGCCCAGTTTTGGTGTTTAACAGTTGGTTGAGGAAAGAGCAAAATGCTGAGCATGTTGGGTGGCAGCAGGTAATGTAGGCTGGCTGATGTGCTGACCCCTGGGGTATAGTTGGGTCCCTAGGGCACCCCAAGAAAGTGAGGAAATGGGCCCCATCTAAGTTAGGTGACACTTTAAAGTGGGAAGACCCTGGAGTGGCCAGCGGTGGATGCTTCTAGGGTGCTCAGACACCTGTCCCTGACCGGGGGCCTCAGCGTTGATCATCATTGAGAGTCTGGGGCCTGCAGAACGTTTTGAGGATTCACAGTGGTGGCCGGGATGGGGGCAGATTTCTGAGAGAGGGTGACCTCAGCAGGTGGTGACTGGACATGGGGATCTGTGGCTGCCCTGTTCCCCGGAAAGTCAGCGTCTTGGTGCCACCTCGCTCACCCATGCCAGCCCTCCTGACCACAAGGAGGGCTGAAGCTTCCCAGTGTGAGACCTCCTTGGCAGCTTCTGGGGCCTCTAGTGTTTTTTCCAGAGGACCCGTCCGGCTTCGATAAGACAATGACAGCTTTGCTCACCAAGCACCCATTACAGCCAGGCTCGGTTTTCCCGGATCCTCCCAATGGCCTATGGGGGGTGATGTCCCCAGATTCCAGGGAAGCATGTTGAGGCTGGCAGAGTTGGCAGCACAGCCAGGACGTGGCAGAGCTGGGTTCACACCCAGGCCCCCTGTGGGCCGCCTGGGGCACGTGGAGCTCTGGAAGCCATCTGAAAGACGGAGTGAGAGAAAGACAGGGGGTCCTGACGGGCGCATGCAGAGGCTGCCGCTGCAGAGAAGAAGGTGAGCCCACTGGGCCCCGGTGTCTTCCTATACGTCTTTTCCTTTCTGAAGTTGGGCTCATGGATCTGAGGTCTTTCTGAGAATTGGAAACATGGGTAAGGCTTGGGCCTTCCCCAGAGACATGAGCATGCTGGGCTCTGTGCCAACCCAGTCCTTCCCAGTGCCCTGCGAGGCCCCTTCCAGTACATGAGTCAGTCTGTTTTAGAGAAAAACACGTCACATCTGCCAGCCCAGAAGGGTTATCACTAAGGGTGAAGCTACTTTTACGACTCTGTCAGCTTTGCCCAGCCTCCTGGAGCTTGTGTGCTGACGCATTAACTGAGGCAGGTTTCTTGAAGGTTCTAGAGCTGGGATTCTGGGAGGAGCCAGGTGACCACTTGGGCTTTGTTGCTTTCTTCTGGCATGGGGCTCCCATTGGTCTCCCCTGAGATTTCTCTGGCATCTCCCCTCCACAGCCCGAGGGCCCTGTCCGGCAAGTTGCAGAAGGGAGGCTGCGGGGCCAGGGCGCCTCATCTCTGCTGCTTGGTCGTGCGTGTTGCTGCTTGCCTTGCCGCCCTGCCTTGTAAACCGGGTGGGAACTGGGCCAGCCACTCTGGTAGGTGAAGCAGGGTCAGAGGGGCCTGCCTCCTGACGGGGGGTTCACTTTGACCTTCTGGACCATCTCTTCAGGAGCGAGGAGAAGTGTCTTTCACTGGCAGGGGTCAGTCTTCTAACTCGTGCGGCCCTCTATAGTCAGCCATCTGGAACAGCTGTTGTAGAGCCAGAGGGGGTCTGATTAATCCTTGACCTCTTCACCCAGCCGGGCTGGGAGGATTTGAAAACACTCGGCACCTCTGTTCCCTAGCGGCTATGGTGCAGTTTCTCCAGGCCAAGTGAACATCAGCAGCATCAGTTGAAAGTCACCAGGTGTGAGGAGGGGAAGGCGATGGGGTGGTCAGCGCCACAGACTGGGGGAACCTGGGAACCAGCAGCGTTTAGTGGTAGCCCCTGGGAAGGACCTGTGAGTGAGCAAAATGAAAATTTATGGAGCCCCTATGGGTTCTTTTTTTGGAACCCACGTAGTTTCAAATCCCTTCCTGCTCAATCTGGGTAAAACCTCTGCTGACGGACCCACCTCGTGCCCCAGGAGCCTTTCTCTGAGTGAGTAATCCATCGGGAAGACACGTGCTTTGTCACTGAGCCGCTGGGTTTAAGTAAATTTCCTGGTAGCTGAAGTTTATCCCTTTAAGCACCAAGACTTGTGTTTCAGTGATGTTGGATGGAAGACTTTCCAAAATGTGTCACGCACACGTTGTTTAATAGCGGGTGTGCCACTGTTTAATAGAGGTGTTAGCTCTCTGCTGGCTCGGGGCAGTGATTACGAGCAGCCCTCTGTTGCAGCTTCACTGCAGCGAGGCCTCGGGGGTCTTTGCCCCTGCACTCACCTGGCCTAGGAAAATGGCTCTCATTTTCGTCCATCTACTCTGTTCTTGTCGCTGCTGTTCTCCCAGCCTCGGAAAGTTGCCCCCTGCTCCCTCCTGCTATCAGTCAGGCTCTTTAAACTTGTGGGATTGGGGTCCTGGACTCCAGTGGGACCTGACTCCTGACTTGCTCACTGCCCTTGGCTCAGCTCTGTTCTCTGTCTATGTCTCTCTTTTCCCCTTGTAAGATTACCAAGTTGGCTGGGGCAGTTGCAGAAGTTTCCCTTTGCTCTGACAGGGCTGTGTTGGTCAGGATTTGGTGAGGGCCCCATGACTCTCCACAACTGCCTTGCTCCACTGGGACACAGTGGGCGTTTGGATTGTACTGCACACTGAGCCTGGCAGCCACCCAGGGAGCCTTGGGGGATTATTCTCGTCTTACAGAGAGAGAAAGTAAAGCTCGGAAAGGGGACTCGATGTGCCCCACCATGGCCGCTGGCAGTGGGGTCCCCAGGCTCTGTCTGCACCTTAAGCCCCTTGTACTGCATGTGCTCAGAGGGTCCCCCGTGGGGAGCTGGAGGGAGGCTTTGCATGCCTTGCTCTCCTGCCTCCTGGCTCTGCCCCTTGTCCAGGACTGTCCAGTCCTGTTCAAGTAGAAGGTGAGAAGCTCTGTCTTGTGTCCTCACCTCCACTTGGAAGCTTCTGGAGGTGGTTTTTCAGATGGGAAAGGCAGGGAGGGCCTAGTAGGTAGACCCAGGAACCCAACAGGCAGGTGGGAGGCTGACAGGAAGGAATTCTCAGAAGGGTACTTCATGGGCAAATGGTGCGCACAGCAGGGAACATTCTGCCAGTCTAAGCTCTTAGCGGACAGTACAGGGGGATCTGTGACCTCCGAGGCTCTGTCTACCCCTCGGAGTCCCCGTCGTGGGAACCGCTGGATCTTCTCTCTGTCCTTTCTGATCACAGCAGAGAAACGTATGGGGGAGGAGCTGGGAAAAGTCACAGGGGAAGTGACACCCAGAGACCCCTAGGCAGATGGAACTTTGATGGTTCCTGGTCCCACTTCTCGGGTGAGCTGCCTGTTGGAAGCCTTACTGCCTGTCTGCTTTCTGCTCTCATTCTTGTGGTAGAACCTGAGTCTCGGCCTTCTCTCTCAGATACGGGCCTCTCGCCAGCAAGGGAAGACCCCGCTGCCCTGGCCCTGCTGGGCCTGTGGTGCCCAGCCCGCTGGGTCGCCCCTTGGAGCAACAGAGCCAGGCTTTGGCTTTCCCGCTTCTTGGCTCATTGCTTCCTGTTGAGTTGGCTTAGGAGGTGAAGGACGCCTCCAAGGACTGTATCTTCTCCAAGTCATTAACTTCTAGAACCTGAGAATTGAAGAAACGCACTCAGGAAGGAGGTGGGGTGTGGCTTCAAATTAAATAGCTTAGTGGGGCCAAAGCCTTAGCCTGGGTGTCCTGCACGCCCAGCCCTTCCCCCACTGCCTTAGCAGAGCATCCAGGCCTGGTTCCATTGTCCCCTTGGGGCTAACGGTAGACATGGGCGGCAGGAAGCGTAAAGTCCAGAAGTGAAACCTAGTACCAGCCAGTGTGAGATTTTCTGATGTGGACCAGAACCAGCCAGCTCCCTGTTGCGTCCACCAACGGCATCTATGCCCCGAGGCTGGCAGTAGGCAGGGGGCTGGAGGAGCTCCCAGAAGCATTTGCCACCAGCAGGTGGCTGGTGGGCTGTTGGCCGTTGCAAGCGTAGCACAGCAGGCTGGAGGCGTCCATCCTTTACTGAGTACCTTTCCAGCTCCTGGTTGTGGCCTGAGCCCAGTGAACCCAGGCCCTGTCGTTGGGGAGCTCCAGTTAGGGACTGTGGACCCTTCGTCTTGTATCATCTTGAACATGAGCAGGGCTGGAGGACACAGTCACTGGAACAAGGAGGGAGTAGCAGGCATCTCAGGCCATCTGCATCAGCCGTCTCCAGTATGGGGCTCCCCACAACCCATACTGGCATGGACTTATTACCATTTAAAAATATAATGGCGTCCCTGATGGTCTAGTGGCTGAGACCTTGAGCCCCCAGTGCAAGGGTCCCTGGTTCAATCCCTGGTCAGGGAGCCAGATCCCACATGCTGCAACTAAGACCTAGTACAGTCNTGGGGCTAACGGTAGACATGGGCGGCAGGAAGCGTAAAGTCCAGAAGTGAAACCTAGTACCAGCCAGTGTGAGATTTTCTGATGTGGACCAGAACCAGCCAGCTCCCTGTTGCGTCCACCAACGGCATCTATGCCCCGAGGCTGGCAGTAGGCAGGGGGCTGGAGGAGCTCCCAGAAGCATTTGCCACCAGCAGGTGGCTGGTGGGCTGTTGGCCGTTGCAAGCGTAGCACAGCAGGCTGGAGGCGTCCATCCTTTACTGAGTACCTTTCCAGCTCCTGGTTGTGGCCTGAGCCCAGTGAACCCAGGCCCTGTCGTTGGGGAGCTCCAGTTAGGGACTGTGGACCCTTCGTCTTGTATCATCTTGAACATGAGCAGGGCTGGAGGACACAGTCACTGGAACAAGGAGGGAGTAGCAGGCATCTCAGGCCATCTGCATCAGCCGTCTCCAGTATGGGGCTCCCCACAACCCATACTGGCATGGACTTATTACCATTTAAAAATATAATGGCGTCCCTGATGGTCTAGTGGCTGAGACCTTGAGCCCCCAGTGCAAGGGTCCCTGGTTCAATCCCTGGTCAGGGAGCCAGATCCCACATGCTGCAACTAAGACCTAGTACAGTCAAATCAATCAGCAAATATTTAAAGAATGAAAAAATAGAAATATAATCACACACACACACACACACACATATATATAATGGCTTAAAGCCAAGTGAGAGAGTTGGAATTAGTCACTGTGGGAGGCAAGACTTTCATTAAAAAATTTTTTTTCCTTTATTTTAAACTAATTTTGGATTTACAGGAAAGTTATGAAAATAGTGGAGTTTCCATATCTCTCTTACTTCTTGTGTTAACATCGTTCATGATAACTGTAGTGCAGTTGCCAGAACCAAAGACTCATCATTGGTGTGGGACTAAGGACTTTTCCGATTTCCATCAGTTTTTTCTGTGTTGTTCTCATCTTGATCCATGAACCCACTCTCCATCCAGTGGTCATCCCTCCTCTCCTCCTCCTCTGGATAAAACCGCTCCTCAGTCTTTCTTCATCTTCCATAACCTTGACAGTTTGGAAGAGTTACTTTTGTCAAATGGTCTTAATTTGGTTTCATCAAATGTTTTCTCATGATTAGACTGAGGTTATGCTCTTTTGGCAGAAACCACAAAAAAGGTGTTAATTTCCTTCTCAGAACATCTTTTCTTGGAGTTCCTGATGGTGTTTGGCCCATTGCTGGTGGTGTTGGTCTTGACCACTAGGAGTGGTTTCTGTTGGACTTCCGCTCTGGGGGTACCACAGAGCCCTCATTTTGGTGAAGCTGGTGAGCTCATAGTTCTCTTAGGATTTGTCTTCAGAGTCTTGGGATTGTCCGGGAGAGCATTTTGTGACAGCCAACGCTTCGTTCTCCATACCGTGTGAAAAGATGAGTCTTGTCCCCAGCCGTGTTCTTCCCTGCCCAGTGTTCCCTCCCCTCCCCAGTGCCCCACCTGGAGTCTGACTTTTATTGGTTGATTTTCACGGAGGAAGTGCTTTTGGGAGTCATGACCATCAGACCTTTTCACCCGCCCTTTGAGATATTCTTCGTTGAGATCTTTCCTCTTAAAAAGAAAAACCAGAAGCCCTCAGCACACAGAGGCCGCTGCGGGGAAGTGAGACCGCAAAGGGGCCTCAGCAGCACCAGTGTCTTCCTCACTGGTTGTTTCTGCAAAGTCAGCTCCTCACATTGAGCTCTGTCCCCTTCTTCTCCCCAAGTGCCTCCCTGCCCAGCGGTCCAGCGAGCAGCCCCCGGAGCGTCCCCACCACGGTGCCCATGAAGATGCCGAAGCCCAGCCGGGTCCAGCAAGCCCTTGCAGGTAGGCAGGTGATCTCTGGTCCAGACATGTCCGCCAGGGGGTGGGACTTGGGGGCGGGGAATGTGTGGGGCAGGGGGAGGAGATTGTGGCGAGAGGGTCTTCTGACCCTCTGTATTCTTGTGGAAGCCCATAGGGGCTCCTTGGGGAGCAGCGCCTTTTTTCACTGATGGTGGCCCACCCCCTGTGAGTGAGCCTGGGTGCCCCCTCATCTGTCTCAGTGTTGAGGGGATTATACCTGATGATGGTGGGCGCCCAGTACTGACTTTCTCCATCTTTTACATGTTTTCATCACCTTGAATTATGGTTCAGGAGTCGCTTTTCTGTTGCGACATGCTTTAGGCATTTCCCTACAGGGGCCCTTTGGGGAGTTCCTCCAACTTTTTTGGCTGGAGTTCACGTTTTGAGCAAGTGGCTTTTGTGTCTCACTAGGTCGTTTGTTACCTTTGAACTGTTTTCAGAATTCCCTCTATGGGTGATGGGAAGCCACTGAGAGTTGTTTTTTAACTTAGGGGAATGTAAACTATGGCATGAAGGTACACTGAGGCGTCTGGTGAACCACCATCATTTAGAGGCGGAGGCAGGGGGAGGGAGCTAGCCAGTCCATGTGCTGTGAGAGCACAGGGCGGGTTGGAGGGGCCCAGGCTGGAGGCAGAGAGGCCCTGTGGACCGAGGCTTCATGCCCCAGGCCAGCTGACCACTGACTAGGGCTGTGGCAGTGAATGGTGGTAAGGGTTTGTGACTCAGTGATTGGACTGGTTGTGAGATGGAAAGAATAGAATGAGGCCTGGTGTGTGCTGCTGACGGAGAAGTCCTCGTGACTAAGGAGGCGGCTCATTTCATCCCAATAGCAGCTCTGTGGGGGAGGAACTTTGATTCTCATTTTACATTTAAGGAAACTGATGTGCTAAGAATTCCAGAAACCTCCCAAGGCCAGGCAGCCAGTCCTGGACAGAGTGGGATTCAGTCCAGGCGTTCTTGGCCTCAGAATCGGGGCTCTTTGCTGTGACACTGTGCTGCTCCCGAGTCTGGTGGGTCCATGGCTGTGGCTGTGGCCGGTGGAGCTATCCTGGAGCCGGGGGAGTTTGGATGGGCAGCTCAGAAGAGCAGTGTGAGGTGGAGTAGGGGGGTGTCTTGCCCGCCCAGGAGTGTGCGAGCTTACAGAGACTGGCTGGACCACCAGGAAGAAGAGCACCTGAAGGACATGGAAGGACCAGTCAGAGATGTAGTGGAGATAAGAGAGTGGAGCCAGGAAGGACCCAGGAGGGGACAAGCTGCCCAGCAAGCCCTCTGGAACACACTTACCTGCTCAGCCATCAGCCCTCTGCTGGGGCAGAGAGAACAGCGAGCAAAGATGACTAGACAGTTCCTGCCCAGTTAGGTCTTCTTGTGGCGTCACATAGCCCAGGCACTTCAGATGCTGTGTGTGTGCCTGTGCACGCGCATACACGTACTGCTGGAGAGAGGTTGCAGGAGCAAGCCCAGCCTGCAGATGCCCAACCCCATTCAGCTCTGCGGTCACTGAGGGCCTAATGCCAGCATGGTCGCCTCTGCCGGCAGCTCGGCAGTGGCCGGGGTGCTGAGGAGCTCTCGGGGCCGGGGCCCTCTCCTGGCCTTGTTCTCTGGGTCCCCTGCTGCTTTTGCTCTCAGAGCGATCCTGGAGGTGTTTTAGCCTCCCATTTGCTTGTCAGGGAGACGGACCCCGAAGCTCAGGAGCGGGTCCTGGCGAGGAGAGTAGACAAGTTGGTGGCCGGACACTGCCTCCCCGGAACGCAGGCTGTGGCTCGCACTGTTGCTGGGTGGCTGTGTGGGGCGCCAGGGGACCAGGGACCCTGGCCTACCCCGAGGCAGCAGGGGCTGGAGAGACGTCTCAGCCGGGCAGTGGCTGTGGATTTGATCATGGATCTGGGAGTGGTCGTGCCACACTGAGGTGAGCACCTGGGCATGGGGGTTCTCAGGCAGGCTCCTGGCCAGCGGCCGTGCTTCCGAAGGGCTGCATATGCCCTGCACTGGAGGAGGGGCCGCCTCCCCGTCCGCCAGGCGCCTCGGGATGGCTTCACTGCCTGCCGCCTGGCCAGGGCCCCTTCCTCAGGACCGTGGGGAGGAGTGGGCCTCTCAGGCCTGGGCCAGGCTCCCAACTAGCAAGGGACAAGGAGTGTCTGCATTTTACGCTGCCAGGACCTGCCAAGGCCGATCAGCCCCAGGGGGAGGGGTAACAGCCTCAAAGCCTGGGCAGGCTTAGTAAGGGCAGGAGGAGGGTAGGCTGGCACCTTAGCCCAGTCACTAGATGAAAGGCCAACGCTGGACATCAGAAAGGGGGTGTTCGCACATCTATCTGACCGGGTGTGGGACCTGCCGGGGGCTCTGACAGACCAAGATGAGAACAGGAAAAGCTGTGCTTGTCCGCCCTGTTACAGTTGTTTGGGGATGTTAGGAGTTTTGGGGGGCGCATCCCTGAGCCCTGGCTCTTGGGGAAGTTGTGATGGCCCCTCGTGGCCCTCCCCCCATCCTCTCCGCTGGATGCCGCTTTTGTGACATGTTGGCTCCGGGATAACCTTCACACTTTTTCACAAGAAGGCAGACCGGCAGAGCCAGGGGTGCTGCTCTGCAGGTGTGTGAACTGAGACTCACTGTCTGTGGCTGGAATGAGGAGGAGCGGGTCCTTCGTTAGAAACAGCAGCAGCGCTGTCCACACTGGCCTCTTGCGGGGCTGATGGCGTGGCCTCAGGGATGTCTGCTCCCCAGCAGGCAGAGACTGGGTCTCCCCTATGACCAGGGAAGACAGTCACAAAGACAGAAGCCCACGTTAGGTCTGGTGCTGAGAATGGAGCAGAGTGAAGGAGATGAGCTGGAGGGGAACGTGGCTGTTCTAGATGGGTGGTCAAGGAGGGGCAGCTGGGAGAGGGGTCTGGTTGATGGCAGGGTCCGGTGGCTTCTGGGGGAATAAACCACAGTCGGCACACACAACTCCTGGGTTCCCGCCAGGAGCTGCTCTCTTTCCATCTGTCTGCACCCCGTGCCTGCTGGTCATCCAGGCCACCCAATGTTTACTTCCCAAGGGAGCCGCATTGGAGCCTAGGAACAACCTTGGGATGCTGTGGCATCGCATTGCCTGCTGAATGAGTGCCCAGCGTCCAGCCTCAGTGTTCCGATGGGCACTCTGGTGTCTCCTGTGGAGCCACCAGCACAGTGCGCCCAGCAGTGCCCAGGCTGCCACCCTCTGCTGCTGTCCTGTGCTGGGAGCGTGGGCTCTGCTGAGAACCTCTGTTCTCCGGTGGGGGCCGTGGTGGGGCCTGATGGAGCCCAGGGCCAGCTCTCCCCTGGCTGCTCTGGATTACCTCTGGAGTGGGCAGCAGGTCTGCCTGCCCTGTCCATGGTGCCCAGACCGCAGGCCAGATTCTGAACACCTGTTAGCTCCCTAAGCGGGTGGCGGGGGGGGGAGCCTAGAGCCCCTCTCCGGGGCAGGAGGTGCTCCAGGGACAGGGAGGGGAGGGTGGAGGCTGCTGTGGACCGCAGGGCAGCCGAGAGCGTGGCAGGAGCGGTGCCTTCAGCAGGAGGACGTGTCCGGTTCCAGGTCCTTAGGGAGCACGGGGCAGGGTCAGCTAGGGCGCGGGCGGAGCACCAGGCTGAGGAGTGGGGCGTCCGCCCTGCAGGCATCGGGGAAGGAGTGACAAGATTGGACAGTCCAGTCGGGGTGGCCGCCTGCTGCCGCTCCTCCCGCTGTGGGCTGCCCCTGTGCTCCCACCACGGCCAGAGGAGCTGTCTGAGCCTCGGCCGAGGGGACCGGAGAAGGGAGCTCCGGCCTGCGACCTTAGCTGCTTCTGAGGAGCAGTCCCGGGGGCCGTGGGGACATCTCGGTGAGGAGGCAGGCCTTGGGGCAGGACTCCTGTCTGTTTCCCCCAGTGATGGCTCTGAAGGCACCTAGACAGGCCGGGTGGTGCATGGAGAACAGGCAGTACCCCATGGGGGGCCAGGCGACCGGGGGCTGTAGGGGCTCAGCCAAGGGGACATAGAGGGAGGCCCATGAGCTCCGGACCATCCGCGTTTCCATGGCTTGGCTGCATCCTGCTGTGTTGCCCTCTGCTCTCCTTCCTCGCGCTGGCATGGAGAGGTGCCCCCCCGCCGCGCCCCCCCCC
>SJYA01002885.1:23065-33184 GCA_006410615.1 Neotragus moschatus
CCCCCCCCCGCCGCCCCGCAGAACTGCTCTGGACGCGTCTTGGGGTGGCGTTCTGCCCTCTGCCCTCCAAAGCCACGGCCTCCCCACCTGCATGCTCCGAGCACAGGCTGATGGGGTGCTTGTTCAGACCCTCCTGGCACTTGGGGCCGGGGCTCTCACGAGCCAGCATTTCACTGATTGCCGAGCTCAGCCCTGCTGGTCTGGGTGGGCCCTGGCAGCCTCGAGCAGCTGGATTCCCTGGGGTGATGGTCGAGTCCTGACGGCCATTGACAGTGCCACCTGGGCGCAGCCGGGGTTTGTGGCTGTCACGAGCCGGACGGCTCCTTCTAACGTTTCTCCCCTCTCTGCATGTCTGATCTCACACCCTGTGTAGGCATGACGAGTATTCTGATGTCAGCCATTGGACTCCCTGTGTGTCTTAGCCGCGCACCCCAGCCCGCCAGCCCTCCCGCCTCCTGTCTGGCCTCTAAAAGTCACAGCTCAGTTAAGAGATTGAGGAAAATGTCCATGAAAGGTAGTTCCTGCTCACAAATACTCTCTGGCCTCTGCTCAGCCTCCTCCGAGTCTCGCTGCCTCTGACTCTCCCGCACCAGCCGCTCTCCTCTGACCACCTCAGCCCTTCACCCTCCCCTCGCCTGCAGGTGGTGATGGGCTCAGTGGCCCGCCCTGCCCTTGGCAGCAAGACTGGCCCCTGGGCATCCACTCCCCTCTGAGGCCCAGAGTTCAGTGCTGCAGTGGAAGCATGAGGGCCTGTGCTTGAAGACTCAGTAACTGTAAACACAAATTCGAGGCAAGACGAGGCTCAGGAGGGGGGACAGCTCTGTCCCTTCCACTGGGGCCACCGTGTATCTCCGGAGGGGCCAGCCCATGTGGGGCTGCTTCGGAGGGGTCCCCAACGACCATGCCATTCCCGTCACGTGGCTAGGGGAGAAGGGGTTTCAGAACTGTTAGAAGGTGCCGTGTGAGTCGGACGAGAATTCAAGAGGAGGGGCTGCTGCATAGTAAGCTCTGCGCCTATCGTTCTCTGCTGCCATCAGTGGGCCAGAGAAGTGACGGCTTCGGGGACCTTCAGGATGGCATGAGCTGGGCTTTGGCCCGCCAGTCCCGGGTTTGCAGCACGTGCTCACCAGCTTTGTGATCTCATGGCAGCTTCCCCATTCATGAGCAGTGGGCCTTCTACCCGGCAGACCGGTTGTGGGAGGAAGAGGAGATAAACACACAGGGCAGTGCCTGGCACATGGTGACAGTTGCTCTGATCGAGTTCACTGCCTGTCTGACCGTCAGGAGTGGGGGTGAGGGAAGCCAGGGAAGGGCTCCCTAAGTGCCCGGCTGCCATCACCACCCCTAGCCAGCGGGCACCCTCCCTCTTCTTACTCTGCCTCAGGGCTGGATCTATGGGCAGGGCTGCTTCCTGAGACACTAGGGGTTTGCTCTGAAAACACACGGCGTTCAGCAGACCCTCTGGCCTTCCTGGGCTCAGATGTCCTTTCGTGGGGTAGGCGGTCACCTGGCTGGCCCTCTTTTGAGAAAAGTGGATCATGGAGAGTTACCGTCAGTTCTGAAAGGCTACCTGGACACAGGGAGGCGGGAGAGGAAGGGGTGCTGAGACAGGCCTTGCCGGAGGGGTTCTGGGATTCAGCTGGAGACTGGCCTGTCACCAAAGTGGCCTTCTAGACCAGGCTTTTCTGGAAGGTCTCGGCCCTCAGAGTAGAGTTCCAGGTACTAGGCTGGCTACCTGGTGCTGGTGGGGATCATGCTTTGGTCTGGCTTTCTCTCCAGTGAGCAGAGTCAGGGTCCTCGAGGTCTGTGTCTGGGGATGTGTGTGCGTGTGGCTGGGGGTGTCTGGTCTCCCTTGGCTTTTAGCTGCCTCTCAGGTCATAGCAGCTAATGCCTTTTCCGTGCTCACCCCTAGGGCTGGCATCGGGTCCACTTTTTAGATGAGTGACCTGAGACTCGGAGGTGACCTGATTTGGTCCCAGCCCAAGAGCCAGACTCCATCCTGCCCTCACCCAGCCCTGACCCCTCCGCTCCCTTCTGCCTGTCACCGGGCCTCCTCTAGTCTAGAAGGGGCTCCTGCTGTTGAGCCTTCAGACTTGTAAGTCTCTGTAGCCACAGGCTGATGGCTGGGAGCTTGGGCTTAAGCCAGACCCCCCCCCGGTCTCAGAGGCTAGGACCAGGAGTTCCCCTGGACTTGAAGCAGGCGGGCCTCCCAGCGTCGCCCTCCCAGACTGGGCCAGTCTCCCTGTCCCTCCCTCTGCTCCTGTTTTGCCGCCACTCTGTGACTCTGCTGATTGACTCTCGAGCTCAGGAGGGAGGTGGGGAGGGGGTGCTTGTCCTTGGGGTGGGGCCTGTTTGGTGCAGGGACTCCCCCTCCCAGCTTCATGCCCAGGTACACACAGAGAGGTGGGAGGTTTCGAGAGGAGGAGGCGGGGGGGATGGAGCTGTGGACAGCTGAGGAATCGAGGAGGCGGGTCACTGGCACCCCAGTCCAGGGACAAGCCCAAGAGCACCGTGGTTGGCCATGGCCTTGTGGCCATTCCCTGCGGCCAGTGTGCACACAGATGCCCCCGCAGGGTGGGCGTGCACTGTACACGTGACTCAGAACACTTATTTCTCTTACCCAGACTTCCTTCTGAAAATAATGAAAGTTGAGTAAAATCACCTGGCCAGAACACTCTCCAGAGCATTTGTTTAGAAGCTGCTCTTTGACCCTCCTGCATGTCCTTTGAAGCCTGGGTCTGGGTTCCTGAGTGAAGGTGCGCGGGGCCGTGGCTGAGGACCCGCCTGTGGCTCCTGAAGGCCGTGGCCAGTTGCTGTCTCTGCTTCTCTTCCTCCAGGGCTCCTGGGGCCGCCCCCTGCCCGCCCTGCCCTCGGTGGAGCTCTGGACTGTTCTGCGCCTGGCCTGTTCTCTCCTCTCCTGCACACTAACCTTCCCATCTGAGACATCCTAACCTCCTTCCCAGCAACTTGGACTGTTCCCTGTCCCCCTCTCCTCTAGCGTCTCCAGTTCGTTCTCCTCGGAACACCATTTATGTTCTTCTCTCTCCTAGGAGGGTCCCCAAAGCCAGAGCCAGAGCAGGTGGTCAGAAACTACACCGAAGAGCTGAAGACGGCCCCGGAGGAGGTGCGTGTCACTGGGGCCGCGCTGCTTTTGCTTTTGTTTGGTAACAAGGTGGCTCAGATGAGGTCCCCAGCCTGTCCTCTGCCGGAAGATGCCTCGTCCAGAGACCAATCCTGCCCCCCTGGCTTTGGGGCGGGCCAGCTGGGGTTCCTGCTGTTAACTCCGTCACAGCTTCACCTGACCATCTCTGCTGAGTCTCATTTCAGGGCTGTGATGCCACTATTCTCCAGTTTGAATGGAGAGCCCTGGGGAATCCTGAGGGGTGGGTTCAAGGTCATGCATGTGGTTCAGAGCTGGGGACTCTCTGGCCTCCTTCTCCTGCAAGTCGAGAACACAGGAAGCATCTGGTTGGTAAAGGTCTGGACAGAAACTTGGAAGTCCTTCTCTCCTCGGGCCTCCCCTCCTGCCCGCCCCCTTCACAGGAGTCTGTCTGTCCACCTCTCTGCCCTTGTGCTCACCTGACACAGCTGGGCTGTTTGGCCCCTGGCTGCCTCCCCACCAGCTGTTGATCACACAGCCAATGTGTGGCCATGATGGTTTAGTACCCACTGCTCATACCACCTGCCTGTTGCCATGTTGCTGTGCTTTTGGAAGCAAAGAGATGGCCCCAGCCTTTTCTTGAACCAGGGAGGGCTTCCTGGAGGCAGAGGCATCTTATACTGTGCAGAGTGCCCACAGGAGTCTAAGCAGGAGGAATGCTTCTGCTTACTCTGATGTGTAAGGCAAAGCCCCAGCCTCCAGTCATGGCCTTCAGGCCCTCCCGGGACCTGGTCCCCTCTGCTTTGGTCACCCCTGCCCTGTAGGTCACCGCCCCCAACAGAAACGCTGGCTCCTGCTTCAGTACGCTCTCCTCTCTCCTGCCCGCCTGTTGCTGTGCTTGTGCTTCTGACAGGTTCCTTTCCCTGGGAAAGCCCAGCGCTGCGGGCCCCTCCCACCCTTTCCTCACTGCCGGCCTCTTGCTGCCTTCTCAGCCCGGGCTCTAGGCGTCAGAGCAGCTCCCAGGCTTGGTACCGCCTGCCGTCCCCTCCACCGTGGTGACAGTGACTACTCTGAGACTGCAGACACCAGTGACCCCTTGCTGGTCCCAGCCTCCAGAACGGAGAGCTGTGGGGTGGACTTAGCTTGGGGTCCAGCATTTCCGCAGATGATGGCTCGTCCTCAGGACCCGCCCTTGTGGCGCAGGGGCCATGGGTGAGCCTGCCCCGTGTGGGGTCTCCCTCCAGGACTGCATCATCTGTATGGAGAAGCTGTCCGTGGCATCTGGGTACAGCGACGTGACCGACAGCAAGACCATCGGGCCGATGGCCGTGGGCTGCTTGGCCAAGTGCAGCCACACCTTCCACCTGCTCTGCCTGCTGGCCATGTACTGCAACGGGAANGCCCTCCCAGACTGGGCCAGTCTCCCTGTCCCTCCCTCTGCTCCTGTTTTGCCGCCACTCTGTGACTCTGCTGATTGACTCTCGAGCTCAGGAGGGAGGTGGGGAGGGGGTGCTTGTCCTTGGGGTGGGGCCTGTTTGGTGCAGGGACTCCCCCTCCCAGCTTCATGCCCAGGTACACACAGAGAGGTGGGAGGTTTCGAGAGGAGGAGGCGGGGGGGATGGAGCTGTGGACAGCTGAGGAATCGAGGAGGCGGGTCACTGGCACCCCAGTCCAGGGACAAGCCCAAGAGCACCGTGGTTGGCCATGGCCTTGTGGCCATTCCCTGCGGCCAGTGTGCACACAGATGCCCCCGCAGGGTGGGCGTGCACTGTACACGTGACTCAGAACACTTATTTCTCTTACCCAGACTTCCTTCTGAAAATAATGAAAGTTGAGTAAAATCACCTGGCCAGAACACTCTCCAGAGCATTTGTTTAGAAGCTGCTCTTTGACCCTCCTGCATGTCCTTTGAAGCCTGGGTCTGGGTTCCTGAGTGAAGGTGCGCGGGGCCGTGGCTGAGGACCCGCCTGTGGCTCCTGAAGGCCGTGGCCAGTTGCTGTCTCTGCTTCTCTTCCTCCAGGGCTCCTGGGGCCGCCCCCTGCCCGCCCTGCCCTCGGTGGAGCTCTGGACTGTTCTGCGCCTGGCCTGTTCTCTCCTCTCCTGCACACTAACCTTCCCATCTGAGACATCCTAACCTCCTTCCCAGCAACTTGGACTGTTCCCTGTCCCCCTCTCCTCTAGCGTCTCCAGTTCGTTCTCCTCGGAACACCATTTATGTTCTTCTCTCTCCTAGGAGGGTCCCCAAAGCCAGAGCCAGAGCAGGTGGTCAGAAACTACACCGAAGAGCTGAAGACGGCCCCGGAGGAGGTGCGTGTCACTGGGGCCGCGCTGCTTTTGCTTTTGTTTGGTAACAAGGTGGCTCAGATGAGGTCCCCAGCCTGTCCTCTGCCGGAAGATGCCTCGTCCAGAGACCAATCCTGCCCCCCTGGCTTTGGGGCGGGCCAGCTGGGGTTCCTGCTGTTAACTCCGTCACAGCTTCACCTGACCATCTCTGCTGAGTCTCATTTCAGGGCTGTGATGCCACTATTCTCCAGTTTGAATGGAGAGCCCTGGGGAATCCTGAGGGGTGGGTTCAAGGTCATGCATGTGGTTCAGAGCTGGGGACTCTCTGGCCTCCTTCTCCTGCAAGTCGAGAACACAGGAAGCATCTGGTTGGTAAAGGTCTGGACAGAAACTTGGAAGTCCTTCTCTCCTCGGGCCTCCCCTCCTGCCCGCCCCCTTCACAGGAGTCTGTCTGTCCACCTCTCTGCCCTTGTGCTCACCTGACACAGCTGGGCTGTTTGGCCCCTGGCTGCCTCCCCACCAGCTGTTGATCACACAGCCAATGTGTGGCCATGATGGTTTAGTACCCACTGCTCATACCACCTGCCTGTTGCCATGTTGCTGTGCTTTTGGAAGCAAAGAGATGGCCCCAGCCTTTTCTTGAACCAGGGAGGGCTTCCTGGAGGCAGAGGCATCTTATACTGTGCAGAGTGCCCACAGGAGTCTAAGCAGGAGGAATGCTTCTGCTTACTCTGATGTGTAAGGCAAAGCCCCAGCCTCCAGTCATGGCCTTCAGGGCCTCCCGGGACCTGGTCCCCTCTGCTTTGGTCACCCCTGCCCTGTAGGTCACCGCCCCCAACAGAAACGCTGGCTCCTGCTTCAGTACGCTCTCCTCTCTCCTGCCCGCCTGTTGCTGTGCTTGTGCTTCTGACAGGTTCCTTTCCCTGGGAAAGCCCAGCGCTGCGGGCCCCTCCCACCCTTTCCTCACTGCCGGCCTCTTGCTGCCTTCTCAGCCCGGGCTCTAGGCGTCAGAGCAGCTCCCAGGCTTGGTACCGCCTGCCGTCCCCTCCACCGTGGTGACAGTGACTACTCTGAGACTGCAGACACCAGTGACCCCTTGCTGGTCCCAGCCTCCAGAACGGAGAGCTGTGGGGTGGACTTAGCTTGGGGTCCAGCATTTCCGCAGATGATGGCTCGTCCTCAGGACCCGCCCTTGTGGCGCAGGGGCCATGGGTGAGCCTGCCCCGTGTGGGGTCTCCCTCCAGGACTGCATCATCTGTATGGAGAAGCTGTCCGTGGCATCTGGGTACAGCGACGTGACCGACAGCAAGACCATCGGGCCGATGGCCGTGGGCTGCTTGGCCAAGTGCAGCCACACCTTCCACCTGCTCTGCCTGCTGGCCATGTACTGCAACGGGAATAAGGTACCAGTGGCCCCCTGGCCAGGGGGGTGGATCGGGGTCACCTGCCCGTCCCAGTTGTGCTGCACCTGAGCAGGCGACTGGGGCTGCCCTGTGAGGAGCCTGGGGCCCGCCCAGAGACTGCCTTGAGATGTCCGCAGTCCTGGCCCTGCAGTGGGAGGGGTCTGGGGGTGGCAGGTGATGCCAGGCTGCCCTGCCTTTGGTGTAATTTAGCCAGAGCAGACAGAGATCGGGGAGCAGAGAGAGCCAAGGCCTGTGGGGGGTTCATGCCTGGGCTGTCCCCTGTGCAGCGTCCTGCCATGCGTACTGGCCAGGGCACCAGCCTCAGCGGTCCTTCGAAACAGGATTTTCTGTTCCATTTTAAATATGACTCAACTGTGTAGCAGAGAAGGCGATGGCACCCCACTCCAGCACTCTTGCCTGGAAAATCCCATGGACGGAGGAGCCTGGCAGGCTGCAGTCCACGGGGTCGCGAAGAGTTGGGCACGACTGAACGACTTCACTTTTTCACATTGGAGAAGGCAACGGCAACCCACTCCAGTGTTCTTGCCTGGAGAATCCCAGGGACGAGGGAGCCTGGTGGGCTGCCGTCTATGGGGTCCCACAGAGTCGCACATGACGAGCGACTCAGCAGCAGCAGCAGCAGCAGCAACTGTGTAGACTCTGGTTTATAACCTAGTTTTTCTGCCTGGTGCCAGTCTCTTGGTGCTTTGTCCCTTTAATGAATATCACATAATGAGTTTCTGGGGTAAAACTTGTCTTTCCAAGAAAATTGCCAGAATTGAATTTCTTTGCAAGGAGTCTGCCAAGGAGCTGGGCACCTGGCTGGGACCTGCTGGGTGACCAGGGAACCAAACTCATGTCCCTGCAGGTCTTGTTCCCATCTAGTCAGCGAGGTGGCTGGCCTGGGTACCCTCTCAGGGCCACTGGCTCAGTCCATGACCTTCTGCCCTGTCCCAGGATGGAAGCTTGCAGTGTCCCTCCTGCAAAACGATCTACGGGGAGAAGACTGGGACCCAGCCCCAGGGGAAGATGGAGGTGTTCACGTTTCAGATGTCCCTCCCTGGCCACGAGGACTGTGGGACAATCCTCATAGTCTACAACATTCCCCACGGCATTCAGGTGAGGGGCAAGGCACAAGAGGAGCCTCCTTGGATCTTTCTGGAATTGGCCCCTCTCCGAGGCTCTTCCTATACCCCTCTGTCCCCCGGGGTCACTGAGGGTGCTTGGCTGCCCAGTCAGACTCCCAGCAATCAGGAGGCAATCGTGCTGGGGACTCCAGCCAGCCCTTAGGGTTGTGGAAGCAAAGAGATGGCCCCTGCCTTTTCTTGAACCAGGGAGGGCTTCCTGGAGGCAGAGGCATCTTAGCTGGACTTGTACTGGGCAGAAGGCCCACAGGAGTCTAAGCAGGAGGAACAAGCGCTTCTGTTGGGCTGGCTGGTTGGCTGAGGAGCCCACAAGCAGGAACCCTCCCACGGGGCAGAGTGCAGGGCAGAGAGGTGCCTGCAGTGAGGCCTGACCACTCTTGAGGGACCCGCTCAGTGGCCTAATCCAGACCTGTGTGGGGTGTGGAGGAGCAGGGACCTCAGCTGCAGGTCCCAGAAAGTGACATTGTGCTCAAAGTGAAACTGGAAAAATTAGAAACATTCTAGACAGCAGTAGAGCCACAAAGCAGGAGAGGAATTTGGAGTGGTACACAGTGTGTCTCCATGGGCTGAGGGCAGCACAAGGGTCGAGCGTGGTTCCAGCCCCCGCCCTCTGTCTAGCCTGCTGCCATGGTCTTGGGGCCCTGCTCCATCCGGAGAGAGCAGTGGAGGCTCTGTGTGCCCCAGTGATGGTGAAGCAGGCCCTGCCATCCAGTCCAGAGACCCCTGTGCCCAGAGGGTTACCCACTGGTAGGAGCTTCCTGCCCGGCCTCTGACAGGTCTAGCTTCCTCAGGGGCATGGAGGCTGTTAAGGGGTGTAGTACCCAGCAGAGCAGCATGGGTTCAGGGAGGGCAGGCGTGGGCAGGCCGTGTGCATGCTGGGTCTTCAGAGCAGGATACCGGCAGCGGTTGATTTGGTCACTTGCGGGCAGGAGGAGCCCCACCTGGCAGGTGGCGGGGTGAGGCTGGGGAGAGGGGGCCCTGTCCCAGCAGCTCTACAGCCCGCGAGCCCCTTGGCTCCCACTCACCATCTGTGTTCCTCCTGCAGGGCCCGGAACACCCCAACCCTGGAAAGCCCTTTACTGCCAGAGGGTTTCCCCGCCAGTGCTACCTTCCCGACAATGCCCAGGGCCGCAAGGTAAAGGCCCGGCTGCCACCCCTGGGAGCAGCCTCCATGCCCCTCCCCCGCAGCTGGCAAGTCCGGCCTGGCTGCCCCTGAGCAGCAGGTGGCTGTTGGGTCGGGAGAGCCAGCTCTGCCTCTGCCCACCTTGCTGCAACAGGAGGAGGGGATGAAGCCTGTGGGCTGGTGGGGTGTGGGGTGCCCCTTCCTGGGGACCTGCTGCANCTCCATGCCCCTCCCCCGCAGCTGGCAAGTCCGGCCTGGCTGCCCCTGAGCAGCAGGTGGCTGTTGGGTCGGGAGAGCCAGCTCTGCCTCTGCCCACCTTGCTGCAACAGGAGGAGGGGATGAAGCCTGTGGGCTGGTGGGGTGTGGGGTGCCCCTTCCTGGGGACCTGCTGCAGGTTGGGCGTCCAGGTATGGGCATCCAGGCAGAGACAACCTGACCACAGGTGCTCTGGGGGGAGGACAGGGGTCTTCCTGCGGCCTAGCGTGATGGGATGCAGTGGAACAGGAGCCGCTTCACCCTGGGTGATGGGGGTGGTCTGTGGAGCCACCTCTGCACTGAGTCCTTGGGGCTTCCCAGCCAAGAGGAGGAGCTTCCTAGGTTGCTCAGCGGTAGAGAACCTGCCTGCTAATGCAGGAGACGTGGGTTCAGTCCCTGGGTCAGGAATATCTCCTGGAAAAGGAAGTGGCGCCCCACTCCAGTATTCTTGCCTAGGAAATCTGATGGACAGAGGAGCCTGGGGGCTACAGTCTATGGGTTTGCAAAGAGTTGGACACGACTAAAGAGCTGTGAGAAGGCTGGGAAAGAGCATTCCAGGCAGACAGAACAGCCAGGGTGGTAGCTTTGGGGTGGGGACAGCCCTAAGGGCTCGAAGAGGCTAAGGGAGGTGAGGGGAGTGTCAAGAGTGTCTGCCCTCCAGGCCAGCCCCTGCAGCCAGGGCTTGTTCTGAGCACTCCTTCACAGCCTTCCCCACCGCCCCTTCCCCCTACCCCCCTCCACATTATTCCCTCCCCTCCCCCCTCCCCTTACCCTCTCCTTCCTCTCCCCTCCTTCCCATCCCCTCCTCCC
>SJYA01002885.1:33284-73751 GCA_006410615.1 Neotragus moschatus
CCACTCAATCCCCTCCCCCTCCATCTCCTCCCCTCCTCCCTCCATCCCCTCTCCTCCGGCAGGTCCTGGAGCTGCTGAAGGTGGCCTGGAAGAGGCGCCTTATCTTCACAGTAGGGACATCCAGCACCACTGGGGAGACGGATACAGTGGTGTGGAACGAGATCCACCACAAGACCGAGATGGACCGCAACGTGACAGGCCACGGCTACCCCGACCCCAACTACCTGCAGAACGTGCTGGCCGAGCTGGCCGCCCAGGGGGTGACCGAGGACTGCCTGGAGCAGCAGTGACCCGCGGCCACGATGGCAGGCTCCATGTGGAGCACAGGCTCCCCATGCCCGCCCATCCCCCTCCCTGTGCCCGGGGTCCTGGGTCTCTGTGGAAACCCGGGCGAGCCTGGGAGTTGTACGTGTAGGGGCTTCAGATGCTGCTACCTCAGTGTGTGGGCCCCTCTGTCCTCGGCGGGCTGCGTGGGGCCCTCAGTGTCGGGGTGAGGAGAGGCTGCCTGCCATGTGCGCCGCCGGGCAGGCCTGGGTCTGGGTCAGCTGCTCATACCTCAGATGTTCTGTTTGCAATAAATGCCCTAAAGCCAAAGACCAAGGGCCCTATGAGTTTGCCATTGGAGAGGCTGCATGTGTACACGTGTGTATGTGTGAAGACTGTATGTATGAAGGCCAGCGCACACATGTCTTGCTGCATCCGAGAAGGAATGGGCCTGACAGGCTTCCTGTCCAACCTTTGTTTCTCCCTAAATGAGACACAGGCTGCGGGGAGGCCAGGAGCCCGGCGCTGACCCGAGCAGCTCCCCTGGCCAGTTCTTGCAGTGGGCCTTCAGCAGCTCTGCCAGGGAGACCCCCCCAGCTCCTCCCATTTACTTCCTTGGGGGTTCTGACTTTCTAAGTGCTGCTCATATGGGGGCATGTACTGCTGTGTCCACTTTACAGATGAGGAAATGGAGGTTTAAGGGCACAGTAGTAGAGCTGGGACTGAATCCCAGCCAGGTCTGGTCTGACCCCTACTCTCAAGGTTCTGATTCTTCCCAGTCTTCTTAGAAAGAGGATTCAATACTCCTAGGCTTCCTGAGGGCAAAGGAGGGTGGGGGTGTGTGCTTGTGGCCTTCATAAGCCCTTTTCTCCCTAAGAAAGAAACTTAAATTCTGTTTTATCATTTGTTGTTAAAAAGATCAGTGTATGTTAGAGTATTTACTTTCACCTAGAAGTTACCTTTTTTCCTCTTCTGATTGTGAAAAGAAAGTAAGGCAGCTTTGTGAGCCCCTGGCATCGTGCCCCCTGCCCTGTGGAGAAGCTGGTTTGGGGAGAGCCAGGAGGCTCCGATTGGAGAAGGAAATGGCAACCCACTCCAGTATTCTTGCCTGGAGAACCCAGGGACGCCGGAGCCTGGTGGGCTGCAGTCTATGGGGTCGCACAGAGTTGGACACGACTGAAGCGACGTAGCAGCAGCAGCAGCAGGAGGCCCTGATAGAGAAGCTGGACCCCAACTCTGTTAGGTTCCACAGTGAGACTCGCTCCAGGGCTCACGGGGCAGAGGGGTTGTGTGGGTCCTTGAGTGCCCCGCCCCCACCCTCGGCTCCCATACCACAGCTCAGTGAGAGAGCGGGAGCACAGTGTTTGCACATCGTATGCCTGATCAGACTCTCGTGTTCACAGTGTATCAAGAACTGTCACAACTCAACGATAAAAAAAATCTTCAATTTTAACGGGCAAAGGACTTGAACACACATTTCTCTGAAAAAGCTATACAGATGGCGGACAAGCAACATTATTAGGGAGGTGCAAATCAAAACCACAAAGTGGTACCACTTCATACCCACTAGAGTGGTTATTATAAAAAATATATATAGGAAATGAATATTGGTGAGGATGTGGAGAGATTGGAACCCTCGTCCACTGCTCGTGGGAATGTAAAATACATTCCCAGCTGCTTTGGAAAGCTGGTGACCAGTGCCACAAAAAGCAGTTCCCATATGACTCAGCAGTTAAACTGCTAGATAAATATCCAAGAACTGGAAGCATGGTCCCGGTAGCGTTCTTAACAGCCAAGAAGCGGGGACGACCCAAATAGTCATCACCCGAAGAATGGATGAACAAAATACAATCTGCCCATGCAATGGGATGCTGTCCAGCCAGAAAAAAAGAATGAAATGCTAACACATACAACATGGATGAGCCTTAACATTATATCAAATGAAAGAAGCCAGGCAGAAAATGACACATTGTGTGATTCTGTCTGTATGAAATATCCTGAAGAGGCAAATCCACTGAGACAAAGTATATCAGTGGTTGTCATCGGGGAAGGGGAATGGGAAGTAACTTTTAATGGGTACAGTGTTTCTTTTGGGGGTGATAAAGTTCTAGAATCTGGTGATTTATGGCAATGCAGTTTAAAAGGAAGTCTACAGGGCTTATGTTATATGGAAAGCATAAGGTTTTCCAGTAAAAGAGTTTGAGCAACACCTCTCTGCCCCCCCCTTCTTCCTACCTTGAGTGAGAACACGATGCCTGGAGCCACAGCAGCCATATTGCTGCAGTGAGGAAAAACACCAAGAGAGGGAGCTCCCTGGTTGCCTAGTGGTTAGGACTCTGCTTTCACTGCCCTGGCCTGGATTCAGCCCCTGGTTGNCTCTGCCCCCCCCTTCTTCCTACCTTGAGTGAGAACACGATGCCTGGAGCCACAGCAGCCATATTGCTGCAGTGAGGAAAAACACCAAGAGAGGGAGCTCCCTGGTTGCCTAGTGGTTAGGACTCTGCTTTCACTGCCCTGGCCTGGATTCAGCCCCTGGTTGGGAACAAGAATCCTTCAAGCTGTAAGGTATGGCAGAAAAAAAAAGGTCAAGAGAATCTTAGAGACATGGACCCTAATGTCATTTGACCAAACCCATACCAGCAGCCATCTTTCTCCAGAATTCCTGTAAATAAAAAATTCTTCTTATTAAAACAAAAACAACCTCCCCAAAAAACAACCCCACCAAAACAAAACCCCCTAAACTGTACATTTTAAAGGGACATCTTAGGTTATGTGAATAATGTCTTAATTTTAAAAATACATATAGGGAATTATCTGGAGAAGGAAATGGCAACCCACTGCAGCGTTCTTGCCTGGAGAATTCCATGGATGAAGGAACCTGGTGGGCTGTGGTCCATGGGGTTGCAAAGAGTTGGACACGACTGAGCGACTAACCCACTATAGGGAATTCCCTGGCAGTCCGGTGGTTAGGACTTGGTGCTTTCACTGCCAGGGCCTGGGTTCAATCCCTGATCAGGGAACTAAAATTCCTCAAGCTGAGTAGTGTGGCCAAAAACATTAATGAAAAATTTAAAAGAAGTCTAAAAAGTTTTAAAAAGTACATATATAGTGAGAACCCAAGGGAGTGAGGTAAGCAGGGCACTGGCCAGCCATCCCGGCTCTATGATCCAAGGAACCAAGGGAGGATGTGGCCTTGTGAAGGGAGGGCAGGACCACTGGGCCCAGAGGGAGCTGGAGCTGGCCCCTGCCTCCCCTGGGTGGGGATGGAAGGCCGGAGGGAGGCTCCTGGTACGCGGGGCGCAGGAATCTCTGGCATGTGGCCCTTCTCCCCAAGGCTGGGGGTCCGGGTGGGACCCAAACTCAGACATGGGCCTCTGGGGTGACCTGACCAGCACCCAGGGGTCCAGGGGCCTCTCTCAGCCCTGGCCTGCCCCTATCCAGCCCCCTCCCCAGGGTGGCCTGGGCTGGGAGGTGGAGTGGGGTGCTTTTGTTTTCAGGTCTTTCCAGCCCTTGGCCAGCGGGGCAACCTGACTAACCAGCTCCTCCAGGCCCACAGTGTGTGGGGAGGGGCGCCGCCCAAGGCAGCCAGACCGGCCCCAGGCTGTGGGTGTGGACGCAGGCCGGTAGGCGTGCTGCAGGCCATCATGGGGCTCCCCTCCAGGCAGCCTTGCCCCTGGCTGCTGCTCTTGGTGGTGCTGGGCTGGCCCCAGCCCTGCCTCAGCCTGGGTAAGTGGGGGTCCCAGCAGGGGTGCACCTGGCCAGACCCTAGGGGCTGGGGCACTGCTGGAGTGATTAAACCCTGGGACCCTCTGCCCCCCACCAACCGGGAGAGGCAGCCCCAGGGGCAGTGGGCCCTGGATCCTCACGCCTGTCTCCACGGCCCCAGAGCTCATCCCCTACACGCCGCAGATAACCGCCTGGGACCTGGAAGGGAAGGTCACGGCCACCACGTTCTCCCTGGAGCAGCCGCGCTGTGTCCTGGACGGGCACTCCAGTGCTGCAGACATTGTCTGGCTGGTGGTGGCCTTCAGCAACGGTAGGTTCCGGTGCAGGTCTGGGGCTTGGAGTGACGGGTGGGTCTGAGGACAGCTCCAGGGCCCTGGGAGCCCCTCTCAACTGGGTGTGAATGGGGAGTTTGGGCTTTATCCTGTGGGGTATCTGAGAGGTGACGTCTGATTTGTGTCTGGAGGGGCACTCTAGGCTCTTGAGGCGTGGAGGGCACGGGGCTATGGGAATGGACCGCCTGTCTCCTCCTGCCCTCTGGGCCCAGCTGCCTGTGCCTCCCTCCTGCAGCCTCTAGGGTCTTCCAGAACCCCCAGACACTGGCTGAGATCCCAGCCTCCCCACGGCTGCTGACCGATGGCCACTACATGACGCTGCCCCTGACCATGGACCAGCTGCCCTGTGAGGACCCGGCGAGTGGCAGCAGGCGCGCCCCCGTGCTTAGGGTGGGCAATGACACCGGCTGCCTTGCTGACCTCCATCAGCCTCGCTACTGCAATGCCCCCCTCCCGGGCCCGGGGCCTTACAGGTGAGTCGCCTGACCCGAAACCTGGAAAGGAGCTGTACTGGGAGATGGAGGGGTGGGGGTTGGGTACTGTGACCAGGGCTGCTCCCCACCCCACCCCACCCCCGCCCCAGTCTCTGCCCAGGCCTGTGTCCTGGCCCCGCCCCTTCCTGGCTGCAGGCCGAGCAAGCCCCTCCCATTCTCCAGCCTTGGTTTCTTCCTGTGTGGGGTCGGATCTCCTGGAGGGGCAGGTGGCCTCCACGAGGAGGTGTGCATCACAGAGCAGGTGGGGGAGGGAAGGGGTCTGCAGGCCCCAGCATAGGGGGAGGGGAATACTGGAGACCACCGTTCCCACAGGTGGGTCTGGCAGGAAAGTCAGCCTGGTGCTGAAGGTGGAACCCGGGTGGGAGAGCAGGGGTCCAGCAAGCAAGGGGACAAGGCCAGACAAACTCAGGGTGACTAAGTGCGGCTGGGGGAACCGGCAGGGGCCACAGGGACGGTGGGGCAGAGTGTAGCCGCCTTCCACTCCGGCGCCCCTCATCCTCTCACCCAGTGGCCACTCCCTGACTCAGCCTCCCACCTCGTCCCTAGTGGCCACAAGAGCTGGCTCCCGTCAATGGCAGATGCCAGCCTGCCTGGATCCCAGAGCCCCAACCCTGAACAGAGATACAGCTCAAGTTCTGAGTGGTGCCCTCAGAGCTCAGCCTGCCCATTCCCCTGATCCTGGTCTCTGAGCACGCCCTGAGCACACCTCTCCCTCTTGTCCTTTGCCTGGGGTGCCCGCTCCTATTGGGGGTCCTTCCAAGCCTCACAGACTCCACACAGCCAGCAGTTTTCCTCCGGAGAACAGGGGCTGGGGCCTCACACACCTTTGTGAGCCACCCTGAGACCCCCTGTATGTGGCATTTAGTCATGAGACCCCTGAACCAGAGAGGGTGTCTGAAGAGTAGTGGTTCAGATGGTTGAGGGCTGGTGGCAGAGGTTGCTGTGGCCAGAGAGGTCTCAGGGTGCTTAGCACAGGGCACCCCCTGCCCTGAACATGACAGGCCCACAGCCTGGCCATCACGAGCTGCCTGGGGCCTGGCCGAGGTGGGGGCCTTGCCCAGAGCAGTCAAGGCGCGGAGCCTCATCCCTGGTCCTCTCCCCCAGGGTGAAGTTCTTGCTGATGAACTCCAGGGGCTCACCCCAGGCCGAGACGAGGTGGTCCGACCCCATTGCTCTCCACCAAGGTAGCGTGGAGGGCCAGGCGCTCTGACTCCAGTGTGCCCTGTGGACCAGCCAACATCGGCACCCTGGTTTTGCTCAGCTGTCCCCTCCCCCGGCTACCGTGGGACTGGGGCCCCTGAGTCAGAGTCCAAGTCCAGGCCACCCCCTAAATAGAACCTCCCACTAGAGAGTGGGGTACTGGGTCAGCCCCATGGGCAGAGACACCAGCTCTGTGCACCCCAAAATGTTTGCCAACCCTTGGGTGCTCTAGGCTGAAGCCCCATCATGGACAGAAATAGTCTGCCCCTCCTTCAGGGAGCCAAGCCTGTGCTGGGCACTGCTGGGTGGAAAAGAGGGGCCAGGGCAAGAAAGAGGCTGGAGCCGTGGTCCTGGGAAGCCTGCTCTCAGCAGAGCACCAAGGAGCAGCGGTTCAGCAGACCAAGAAAACTGCACGTCAAAGGCCGAGTGTCCCATGAGGGGGTGCCTGGGAGACAGGCTGCAGAGGCTGGGGTCGGGGAGGGGAGGGGGTGTGGATCTTGACACATGAAGGCCTTGAATGACAGACTCCAGGGAGCAGGGCAGCACCCTGTCGGTCCTGAGCTCCACTGCCTCTCTGCCTGCCGTGGGTGGTGGGAACAGTGTGGCAGGTGAGACCAAGACAGAGGCTGGCGTGATGGGTGGTCCAGGCTGGCAGAGCACAAGTGCCCCAGCAGAGAGGGACAGATGAACGGGCTCAGGAGGCCAGCTGGGGACGTGCGGCAGTCAGCACGGCAGGGAGGTGACTGCCCTGGGGTCCGAGGGCAGCCTCTGAAAGCCAATGTGTGTGCAGGGAAGTCCCCAGGCTCCATTGACACGTGGCCCGGGCGGCGGAGTGGAGACATGATCGTCATCACCTCCATCCTGTCTACTCTGGCCGGCCTCCTGCTCCTGGCTTTCCTGGCAGCCTCCAGCATGCGCTTGTGAGTGGTGACCCCCGGAGGGCCCCTCGCCCCCCCAGAGCCCCTGCTCTCTGTCTGGCCCAGCACGTCTGGGAGCCCTTCCGGAGCCCTGTAGTTTTGAGTTGGTTGGTACCCCTTCCAGCGATGTGCAGGGAATTTCCACCCTGAGTGTCTCATCTAGGACCTCAGGAAGGCGATCCACAGGTCCTCTGATGACGGGTTCATAGACGGGGCCACCTTGCTCTGCCTGGGCCCTTCTCCCTGACCGTGCTTTCTCGCCAGTGAGCCCTCAGTTGTTTCAATGAACTGATACCTCGGGAGCCAGGGTGGCCACCTGGAGGAGGCAGGCCTCTAGCTGGTCCTCCCAGGGAGGAAAGGGACATCAGAGGCTGCAGGAGGAGGACTGTGGGAGCTCGGCAGCCTGCTCCACCCAGCAGGGAGACACTCCACCCACAGCCCGTCTCCCTGTCTCCATCCAGCTCCAGCCTGTGGTGGCCGGAGGAGGCCCCAGAGCAGCTGCGGATTGGCTCCTTCATGGGAAAGCGCTACATGACCCACCACATCCCGCCCAGTGAGGCAGCCACCCTGCCGGTGGGCTCCGAGCCTGGCCTGGAACACTTCCCCAGCCTCAGCCCCTAGCTTGGCCCACCTGGCTGGGGCTGGGGCGGTGGGGTCTGGGGGTGAGTGCACAGTGCACATATGTGTGTGTGTGCGTGTGTGTTCCACATTGCACCTCCCGCCCTGCCTGAAATCCCACTGCTAGCAGCCCTGCCTTGGGCTTTCTCATTTCCCCTGCCTCCAGGCAGTTGGGGGAGGGCAGCGGTCAGGCCAGGCATCCAGCCCCCAATGCCATCTGCCTCTGATCTGCCTGCCTCAAGCAAGGCTGGAGGTCATGTGGACACACTGCCCAAAAGGAGGCTTCCAGGCCCCAGGAGGAGGCCTGCAGCAGGCTGGGCTGGGCCGGGCCCATCCTGGGGTACATGAGGCCCCCGTCTGTCCCTCTATCCCTCCGTCTGTCCCTCACTGGCAGCCGGGGCTGCAGTGAGGCTTTCAGAGGTGCCTACATCTTTCCTGGATGTGGGCCCTTTCTGAGGGTAGCCCTCACTGGCTGGAAGGTCAGACAGTGTAGATTGCTGTGACGATCGGCTGCCACTTCTAACCTCCTTGCACATGCAGATGGCACACACACTCATGCACTCACTCCCATTCCACAAGCATTTACGGAGCGCCTGCTGCATGCCACACACACAGTGTTAGGCATGGGCCCTCACGCAGGGCTGCTGTTCTTGGGACGCTCACTCAACTGCTCTGGGCCTCAGATGACCACATGTCCTGATGCGACCTATTACTGTTGGGGGGGCTATCACCCCCTCGGACTGTCACGCACCTTCGAGCTTACACTCCTGAGACGATCTGCCCCCGGTGGACTCTCCTGTCCAGTAGCCAGCGCCTGCATCACCCAGCAGGAGCCACTTGACTCTCCAGCGTCCGTCCGCCTGCAAGGCCGGTGATTCCCACCATGGACACAAGGGGGCGCCGTGGTTGCCGAGTCCCGCGCATGCGCACGTCTGTGCACAGCTGAGCTTCCCGCCGCTGGACCCCGATGTCTCAGCGGCCGCCATGCAGCTGGGTCTCTGGAGGTCACGGCTCCAGTTTCCACCTCGGCCAAGCCAGAGGATGAGCAGTCACACTCTCGTTTGAGGATCAGCGGTGTGTCGTCGCACTGCACAGCTGTCACCGTTTTCTGGATAGAAAAACAGGCCCAGTGATCTGCCCACAATCCACTGTCCCCGCATCCCGTGTCCCCCGGCCGCTCCCAGGCCCTTCTAAGCCTAACTGCGGCTCCCAGCATACAGGCCAACCTAAAGAGGGCGCCAAGCGGGGAAATCTACCTCCCTCCCCTGACTTTGGAGATGAATAAATGCAATCTTGCTCCTCCATCCCGGGTGGTGCCCGCTCTGCAAGAGGGGCTGTTACGCGTGTTGCCCAGCCTGGCTCCGCCCTGTGCAGCCTGCCCCTGCCACCAGCCGGGCGCTGCCCCAAGCCTGTCCTCTAGATTGCTAGCCCTAGCTATGTATTGGGGTACCCCCATCTGATGGCCCCAGGGAAACCCACCCCAATGGGGTGGGGGGCAGGGCCAGGAAACCCACCACTAATGCAGGTGGATTTAGCAGTGCTCCTTCCCAGGTAAACGCTTCACAGGAGTCTGCTTTCAAAACCTATGCACCCCGGTCCCTGTGGTCTCTCTCCACACTGCCTGCATCCTCACCAGCCACAAGACCTGCTCCCAGTGCAGTTGGGAGCTCAGGCCCTGGTGTCCTGGGTTACACCTGGCCATGAGAACCAGCCCTGTCAGACTGCCACGTTTGGAATTCCACTGCCATAGAGCACAGGATCCTCTTGGATTCTTGGAATTGTTGTTTAGTTGCTCAGTTGTGTCTGACTCTTTGCAACTCTATGGACTATAGCCCACCAGGCTCCTCCGTCCATGAGATTCTCCAGGCAATACTGGAGTGGGTTGCCCTTTCCCTCTCCAGGGGATCTTCCTGGCCCAGAGATCGAACCTGTGTCTCCTGCTTTGGCAGCCAATTCTTCACTTCTGAGCCATCTGAGAGGCTCATTCTTAGAACTGGAGGAGGGTTAAAAGTTGGCCCTGCACTATGCCAGCTACCACCAGTGGAGCCCGGCCCACGCTGTCCCTCCTAGGCCTGGCCCCAATACCAGACAACAAGGCCCTTAAGACCCAGGATGCCTGGCTTGGGGCCTGCCCAGGAAGGAAATGNAGAACTGGAGGAGGGTTAAAAGTTGGCCCTGCACTATGCCAGCTACCACCAGTGGAGCCCGGCCCACGCTGTCCCTCCTAGGCCTGGCCCCAATACCAGACAACAAGGCCCTTAAGACCCAGGATGCCTGGCTTGGGGCCTGCCCAGGAAGGAAATGATAGTGAGAAATAGGGATCCACTGGTGTTTGCTGAGTGAAAAGATGAACAAACCTGCCCAAAGATGGAGGATCAGCCAAGAGCAGGAATTGCCCCTGGCTCTGGCATGTCCTGGGGTCCTTTGGTGGCTTGTTAGTGCCAGAATCTTTGTGGATTCTGAGTCCTGTGATGTGTGTCCCTGGGGCCTCCCCTCACTTCCAAACAACATCTTCAAGCCCCTCTGAGGAGCTGCTCTCATCGAGGTCAACCTGGGGCTTGACCGTGGAGATGAGCTCTAAACAGACATTGCAACATGATGAGTGAAGCCTGGGCAGGGGAGGCAACTGACCCCACCGGACGGTCAAGGGGATTAACTAGGGGTGAGACGTGTCTCAGGAGGCAAATGTAAGTCAGGTCAGAGAAAAAGAAGAGGGAAGGAGAAAGTGGGACTCGGGAAGATCAGACGTAAATAGTCTTGCCTTATGGTGACACAGGTGGTTCCTGGGGCCACGGCAACAGGGATGGGGGGGCCGGGAGCCTGGTAAGAGCGGGGGTGACCTGGTCTTCCAGGCATGTGGAATCAGCCCTGAGCCAGGGCAGACGAAGCAGGTTGGGGAGGAAGAGGTGGAATCTAGAAATATTGGGGAGGTGATTGGAGGAATCTGGCACTTCTTAGACATGAGAGACAAGCCAAAAGGGAGAGGCTGTGCTTGGATATCTTTCCTTCATTAAAATAAAAAATTTATTTATTTATTTGGCTGTGTCAGATCTTAGCTGTGGCTTAGTTGCCCTATGGCATGTGGAATCTTAGTTCCTCAGCTAGGGTTCAAACCCATGTCCCCCACATTAGAAGGCAGAGTGGTTTTTTTAATCTTTCTTTTTTAATTTTTAAATTATGAAAACATAGTAACACGTTTACGGGAGGCATGGAAAATACAGAACAAAGTTACATGTAGTTCCACTTAATTACAGTTGTTTTAGGTAGATAAATTAAGATGTTTAGTTAGAATTTCAATATCAAACTCTCAGAAATTAATAGAATGAATGTAAGAGAAGCAGAAGCATATAGTAGGCCTGAAAAGCGCTGTGAACCAATTCGACATAGTTAGGATTTATATAAGAAGGCGAATTCTCAACCACTGGACCACCAGGGAGGTCCCTCCTGTGCCCAGGTTTCTGATGTGGGGATGGGTATGAATGTAAACGGGGCCCCTTATGTTCTGAAAGTCGTCCTGTCACCCCAGCCTTAGAGCCGATCCCCAGAAAAAGGGGGTTCTGGGAACATCATCATAGGTGAGTGAATCCACACGAACACTAACAAATTGTTAGTATTTTACAAAGATGGACAGCCCTGGTCAGCGGAAGGCTGCCCAGTGAGCCTGCTGGGCTGTGGGCGTGCTGCCCCAGAGCAGGCATGCCTGGGCACCACAGAGTCCACACACAGTTGGGGCGGCGGGCCCCGTCATCAACCAGACCAGGCACCACCACACTGGGCTCTGGGGAGCTGTGCTGGGGCCTTCTGCCTCAGAGTCACACTCGAGAGGGTCACCAGCTAGACCCAAGCCCCACAAGGGCCAGCTCGTGACAGCCTGGAGCAGGGCGCCTAGTGAGAACTGCATTGCAGAGAACCTCTTTATTAAATGATGTTTTCCATTTTCTCCAGGGCTGTCCTTGGGGAGGTACCTCCAAACCCATTGGCCCATCACATTATGGCTCAGTGGTTAAAAACAAGTTTACTGTGAAGAAGGAAAAAAACAGCAGTGATTGTGGGGGCGATGACTCACAGATGACTCATTGGGCCAAAAATCAAAGGCAGCAGAATGACAGCAGGTAGAAACTGGCCAGCACCCCTCCCTCCCTCTCACCCTCAGGGTTAGCTTTATTCCTCTCATCTCTGAAGCATCTGTTTCTCTCCATCTTCCCTGCAGTCCCCCAGGCCCGCCACCCTGATTTCTCGATGGGGCGTCAGCAGTCGCCCCTTTGCTGGTCTCCCCACGTCTGCATCCCTGCTCCCCACCCCCACTCTCTTCCTGGCATCCAGAGGAACCCGATGATACACCTAGTGTGTCTCACCTTTGCTTCCCCCTCAGAGGTTTCCTCCCCGTGAGAGCAGGTCTTCTCATTTGCGAGGCGCCGGGATCCATCCCTTGCTCCCTGAATTCATGCCTCTGTAAGCCCCTCCACCCCATCCTGCCATCGGGCCTTTGCACCTGCTTCTCCTTTGATAGAGACCCTGCTGCCACCCCACGCCCCTTCCTCTAGATCGCTCCTCAGCTCCACTCACACTTCTTCAGGGAAGCCCTTCCTGACCCCTCAGCTCTCCTAGAGCCGTGTTCTTTTCCTCCTCAGCACCTTTTCTTTCTATGTTGTAATCAGACGTTTAAAACGACGAGCTTTTGCATCTCCTCCGCTAAACCCTCAACTCCAGGTGGGCAAGGACCACGTGTGCTTTGCTCATCAGAGCGCCCCCTAGAGGTAGCACAGTGCCCAGCTCCCAGTTCAGTTCAGTTCAGTCGCTCAGTCGTGTCTGACTCTTTGCGACCCCATGAATCGCAGCACGCCAGCCTCCCTGTCCATCACCAACTCCCAGAGTTCACTCAGACTCACGCCCATCGAATCAGTGATGCCATACAGCCATCTCATCCTTGGTCGTCCCCTTCTCCTCCTGCCCCCAATCCCTCCCAGCATCAGAGTCTTTTCCAGTGAGTCAACTCTTCGCATGAGGTGGCCAAAGTACTGGAGCTTCATCTTTAGCATCATTCCTTCCAAAGAAATCCCAGGGCCGATCTCCTTCAGAATGGACTGGTTGGATCTCCTTGCAGTCCAAGGGACTCTCAAGAGTCTTCTCCAACACCACAGTTAGGTGTTTAATACATATTTGTTGCCTGAATGTTTTATAAAAGACCCCTTCACACCGGCCAGAATGGGCTAATGTGGGTGCCCTTGGAGCCTGGCACATCCCACCCTCTGGGTAATGCAGGGGGAGGTGCAGATACAGGCTCCACCCACCCCACCATGGTGGGGGGGTGGTCCTGGGTAGAGGTGAGGGGACCAAGTCCGAGCAGAGACATCGCTTGGGTAGTGCTGGCTGGTGGGGGCACATAGCAGTCGGAAAGCCATGTCCCAGACGTAAGAAGGGCATTGCAGGAGGCAGTCAGAAGAGCAACCATCTGCCACACCCGGGAAGGTGGCCAGGCCCCAGGCGCTGGGGAAACACGAGGAGCTCCTGTTTGGCTTTGTGGTGTGTGTGTGCTAAGTCGCTTCACTTCTGTCCGACTCTTTGTGACCCCATGGACTGTAACCTGCCAGGCTCCTCTGTCCATGGGGATTCTCCAGGCAAGAATGCTGGAGTCGGTTACCATACCCTCCTCCAGGGGATCTTCCCGACCCAGGGATCGAACCCGTGTCTCCAGCAGCTCCTGCATTGCAGGCGGATTCTTTACCACTGAGCCACCCGGGAAGCACCTTCCTGTTTGGCTTTGTGCTCACGGAAAGAATTTCCTTTCATGTTGGAGTTCCTCGGAGCCTTGTTGGGGTTTGTGACTCTCTGCCTCCTAGGAAGGGCCCCCCAGGACCAGTGTCCCAGCCTGAGGGGCAGTTCATTGGTGCCTCCGCAGGATGGCGACTCAAGCACTTTCTGCAGAGCGCTGCCCCGTCCTGCTGTCCTTAGGAGGAAGCTGGAAGGCAGGGAGGGCCCATCCAGCTCCTGGCCCGCCCAGCCCGCTGCCTCCTGGGTTCCCTGAGGCCCCTCCTGTACTGCCCACAGCAGCCTGGGGAGCTGCCAGGCCCCTGGCGGAGGGTGGGGCGGGCACCACCTTCTCAGGAGGGGCCAACATGAAACAGGAGCAGATGGACAGAGCCACACCCTGCTGCTCACTCTGCAGCCTGGCCACTCCACCCACCCCCACCTGTCCCCTCAGAAGGGGGGAGGGGCAGCTGCTGGGCAGGACAATAGGTCCAGGGACCCAGCCCAGAGACCCTCCAGGCCACGCAGAGGGTCAGATCCAGTCCCACTCACAGAGGGGACTGGGGAGTGGACCGCTACAGACGGAACCGTGTTCCTCCAAATTCCTATGTTGAAGCCTCAGCGTGTGACTGTTTAGTTAGTTCCTAACTAAAACCTGTGCCCCCTGCAGTGAAAGTGCCCAGTCCTAACCGCTGGGCCTCCAGGGGGCTTCCAGAGTGTGGCCGTATTTGGAGAGAGGGTCTTTAAAGAGATAATGAGGTTAAGAGGTAATTAAGTCCTTGAGGGTGGGGATGTGACCACATTGGACTGGTGCCCTTATAAGAAGAGATTAGGACGCAGAGACACTGGGGTGCTACAGGGGACAGACCAGGTGAAGAGGCAAGACAGGGACGATCCAAGGAGAGAGGTCCAGAAGACACCAGCCCTGCCCACGTGATCTGGGCCTTCTGGCCTCCAGAACCGGGAGAATGTAAAGGTCTGCTGTTAAGCTGCCTGGTCTGGGGCGTTCTGCCCTGGCGGGTGGAGCGGACTGATCCACCCACCCTCAGAGTGTTGCAGACGTGAGCGAGGACGGGGGCAGAGTACGCAGGGCTGGAGGCTGTGGTGAGAGTTGCAGGAACAGCGTGTGCAAAGGCTTGGAGGCAGGAAGGGCCGGGCTCACGCTGGCCCCTTGACCCAGCTTTCCCTGCCTCCTCTCCTCCCCAGGGCCCACTGCAGCATGTCCTGGCCCTCTCCTCACCAACCACCACTGCTCCCAGCCTAGACCTCTAGGGACAGGAGCCCAGGGGTCACCCTTGATTCCTCCTCCTCTGGGTGAGCCCCACAGACAGCCCTGCCCCCTTCTGCTGGCCTCAGTCTCCCCTCCCCCATCAGATGGGTGACCATCTCTAAGCCCCTTGAGCACAGAGACTCCAGTCCCCACCTCCCCGAAACCTCACTCCCTGTGGGGTGACGCAGGCTGGAGTTATCCCCAGAAAGAATGTGTCGCCCTTGACAACCATTCTTCTCCCTGACTTCGACCTCTCCCAGCTGAGGGACAGACAGGAATGCCCCATTAATCATCCTGGCCTCTCTCTCCAAGTCCTCAGCCCCCCTTCCTCCGCTCCCCAGTGGAGGTATTGTTTCATGGAAGCGTCAGGCTCAGCTTCGCCCTCCAGTCCCTGTGCCTTGTCGGAGCCCTGAATATGGGCACCTAGGGCAGTGGGAGAGCCCTTGGGGCAGGGAGTGGGGAATGGGCTGAGAGTGGGCTCGGGTCATCTCTGGGCACCCCACCCTGTCCCATGAGTCACCCCAGGTACGTGGCCAGGTAGGTCCTCGGGAATAGACTATTCCCCTGGGGTTGGTGTGTCCCACCAGCCCCTGCAGCCCTCCCTGGCTCCCTCAGGCATTCTGGTCCCCATCCCCTTCACACCGGCTCGCCTGCAGAAGCCCCGGTTTGAATGCAGGACCAGGGGCACTCCTCAGGCCCTGTGGGTCTGGGAAGGAGCACTGGGCCTGGGGGGACAGATGGAGCCGGCTGGTGCCCCGGGGTGGGCTGTGGGGAGGATCGCCCTGGGGACATATGGGAACTTGACCTGGATCAAGTGAAAAGGGCACTGAGGGTTGCCCACGCCTGTGGCTTGTGATTAAAAACAGAACATTTCAGGGACTTCCCTGGTGGGCCAGGGGGGAAGAATCTGCCTTGCAATGCAGGAGCCGTGGGTTTGATCCCTGGTTGGGAAACTAAAGTCCCACATGTGGAGCAGCTAAGCCCGCATGCTGCAACTAAGGCCCGTGTGTCTCAGCTACTGAGCCCACGAGCCACAGCTAGAGAGTCTCTGGGATGCAATGGAAGATCCCGCATGAGTCAATGAAGACCCAACACAGCTAAACAGAGAAAAATTTTGAAAATAGCATTTCAAATCGGTAGAAATAGGGCTGGTTTTTCAGTATTTTAGTTTATTTTTCAATATTTGCTATTTTTTTGAGATTTCATTACATAGGCATGATTGATTACACCATCGGCAGTTGATTAATCTAACCTCCAGCCCCTCTCCCCTCTCCAGAGGTCAGGGGATGAAGCTGCAAATTCTTAATCACGTGGCTGGTTCCCGTGGCAACCAGACCCTGTCCTGTGATTATCTAGGGGCTTTCCAAAATCATAGCAACATAAACTCAGGTGTAGTTGAAAGGGGCTTGTTATAGAAAACAAAACAAAACAAAACACCCATTTCACCTTTGTCACTCTGGCGCTATTTCAGGGAACCAAGGATGCTCCTTTATAAGCTGTGTGCTGGGGACCACAAAGACCTTAACGCACATCACTGAAGCCATAGGTAAGTGACACAGAGGCACACGCCAAACTGAGGAGAGTCGATGCCCTGGGAAATGCAGAAATGGGATAGAGAAGGGCCGAGAGAGATTAGGGAAAAAAGCAAGACTTTGTGCAGAGCAGTGATGAGGGGGCCACAGACCGAGAGAGATGCATGGTCCTTTGCTCCTGCGGCCCCTGGGTTAAACACAGATAAAAAGAGGCCCGGTTTCCAACCCCACCACTGACCGTCCACAGGGCCAAGAAAGCTTCTCTCCCTGGGGGGCCCGGTGTTCTCATCTGTATGATGAGATTAATAATCAGGCCTGCCTCCCTGCTTCTGGGATCCGAGAAGATGAGTCAATGGGCAAGAATGTACTTTCGAAAGGTTAAAGCTGGCTCCTCCCATGTTCCGATGGCCGCTTTTAGCTGCCTTTCAGAAGACGAAAAGAAGAGGAAAAAAGTAAATCTATATACTTTTATTACTGCACATTATATTAAAATATGTTACATGTAAGCGTGATATATACAGCATAAACATATTTACACATACTTTTTGTAAGTATACATATATATGTTTTATATACATGTAGTTATATTTTGATGTATAGACAGTAACTTACTGTATACATACATATATATATATATACACACACATACTGTGCTTAGTCGCTTTAGTCGTGTCCGACTCTTTTGTGACCCATGGACTGTAGCCCCCAGGCTCCTCTATCTATGGGGATTCTCCAGGCAAGAATGCTGGAGTGGGTTGCCTGTTCCTCCTCCAGGGGATCTTCCTGACCCAGGGATCAAACCCGAATCTCCCACACCTCCTGCATTGCAGGCGGATTCTTTACCGCGGAGGCACCGGGGAAGCATATGTGTGTATACTATACACACATATAAACTATACTCTTCCATAGTGTATACACACACACACACACACACACACACACACACACACGGGAGAGGCTTGAGAACAAGCGTAGCATAATGTTAACCACTGTTGAATCTAGGTGGGGACTGCATGTAAGGGCATTCTTTGTTCTATAGACGTCCAACTTTCCCAGGTGTGACCATTTCTGTAATAACAGGCTGGTGAGACAGAGAAGCTTTTCCGGGGCTGGGTCTGCCCGGGACCTGCCGGCTCGCGTCCTCCTCTCTTCTGCCTCCGGGCCCAGCAGCACTGGTCATGGCCTCTGAGAGGCCCACACCTCTGCCTCAAAGTCTGTGCACGACCTCCGTGTCCCATGGCTAAACGTCGAGCACACGATGACCTGCACCTGAAGCCCGTCCGTGTAACCGGCAGCGCGCTGAAGTGGCTGCCTTGTGGAGGCCTCCTCCGCACCCCGTGCCAGACCCGGGAGCCCACCTCCTCCACCCAGCCAACCCGTGAGGAGGGAGGGGGACTCCTGCCTCCAGCAGCTTCCAGCGGGAGGAGGGCCAGGTGTGTCCAGAGATGCACTTGATGAAATATTGCAACAAGTATATAATAAGATGGAGGTACATGTCAGGTGCTATGGAGGGCATTAAGAGGAGGCACCGAGGCCAATCAGGGGAGTTTTTGGTGACGCCAGACCCTGGGGCCGAGGGACAAGATCTCACTGGGAATGCAAGGCAGTGAGGACCCTCCAGGGAGAGCCCGGCCTGAGCCAAGACACAGAGGCGAGAGGCCTTGGGAGAGGGTGTCTCAGCAGCTTTTGGTTGAAGCTCCCCATGAACACCTAGACTACCCCAACCTTGTCTGCCTCCCCTTCCTCTTTAAATACTTTTATTCATTTATTTGGCCGTGCCAGGTCTTACTTGTAGTATCGGGATCTTTAGTTGCCAAATATGGGACCTAGCTCCTCGACTAGAGATCGAACCCAGGCCCCTGCATTGGGAGCACAGAGTCCTAGACACTGGGAAATCCTGTTCCCTGAATTTTCCCCTCTGGTTTTGGCCCCCAGTCCCCTGGGGGGGGCGGAGCTGGGCTTCCCTAGTGGTTGAGATGGTAAGAATCTGCCTGCAATGCAGGAGACCCGGGTTTGATCCCTGGGTCGGGAAGATCCCCTGGAGGAGGGCATGGCAACCCACTCCAGTATTCTTGCCTGGAGAATCCCATGGACAGAAGCACCTGGTGGGCTACCGTCCATGGGGTTGCGAAGAGTCAGACACGACTGACTGACTATCACTCCCTTGAGGCTGAGTCAGTCACTGGTGAAATACAGTAGTGTTCAAGCCTGCAAAGTCTGTGACCATTTGCTAGCAAGTCCAAGTAAACAGTTGGTCGAAAAAAGTCTACTAGGTAATAACAGTGTGAGTAGGAATATTTTCCTTTTTTCAAGTTCACTGCAATAAACAATTTGCACATTTTAAGTATTTTGGGAAAGAAAGATAGTTCAGGTGGGCTGGCAATCAACTAGATTATATATTTGATTATATAGAGATATAAATCAAATGCATTATAATTACTAAAGAATATAATTAATTTTTTTAAAAAATTCAAGTGTCCCCCAAAGGAGTTTGAGTTTTAAGAGGGTGGCTCTGGTCAGGTGTGGAGCTAGGCTGAGTGGGGTCCCTGTGCTGGGAGCAGAGAACCCCATGAGGGGCTGCTACTCCAGTCCAGGTGAGAGGTGCTCGGTACATGCTCCGCCCACCAGCCCTGGGCCCCACCTGAGAACCTTCTGTCTGGAGGAGAGATTATCCTGCTCTGGCAGTGGCCAGAGATGGAGGAAGGAGAGAGGAGGTCACCTGGATAAGGAGAGGAGGGAGGATGATGTGGGGGAGCCCCCTCCCGGGGTGAGGCTGCAGGAGGGCAGCAAGGAGTCACCCCAGGCTTGCCTTGCGGGGGAGATCTTCCAATTCTGGAGTATATCCCAGCAATCTTGGACAAGCCCCCTTCCTCTTTCTGTACCTCATCCAGGAAATGAAGATTACTGCCTTCCGCACAGGGGGGCCATGGGGAGCCCCCTCCCGGGGCCAGGCAGCAGGGACGCAGCAGGGAGTGCCCTAAGTGCCCCCAGGCTTGCCTTGGGGGTGATCCTCCAATTCTGGGGTCTGCCCGGCTGGCTGGGTGATCTTAGACAAGCCCCCTCTCCCCTTTCTGTGCCTCATCCAGGAAATGGGGATTATTCCTTCCGCACAGGGTGCCCAAGGGGAGTCCTGGTGCCAGGTTGGAGGACTGTTTGGATGAGGAGATTCCGCAGGGCCTGGCAGGACCGCCACTGGGGCTCTCCCAGGGCCCCTCCCTGGCCTGGCCCTCCTGGAGTGCGGGTGGGGTGTCCAGGCTGGTCTGGCAGCACAGCAGCTAATTATTCTGTTCGACCCCTCCCTGGCGATACCAAATCCTTGGGGCCAACAGATTCAGCCCCTAAACCCGTCCGACCAGTTGTCTGGGAGAAGGGGGCGCCTGGGAGGGGCAGCAGGAGGTGCCAGAAGCGGCTGCCCCATCCCAGCACAGGGAGCGGAGCCTCTGGGGCTCTGGATGCTGCGGACAGACCTTTGGACAGACAGACGGTTGGACACTTGTTCTGGCCATGGGGCTTGGCGGGGGACAGTCTCCGCTGTTGATGGCACTGTTGCTGCTGCTGGCCTGCTTCCAGATGGGGATGAGCCTGGGTGAGTGAGGGTCGGGGCAGGGCGGGTGGGGTGGGGGTGGGGTGCCCACCACGCTTCAGGTTTCTGGAGGACAGAGCCCACCTCCTCCAGCTGCCTCCTGAGTCTGAGTCCTGAGTCTGGGGCTGGGTCCCAGGTGGGTCAGGGGAGACAGCCCACAAGAAGAGGGCACAAGGCAGACAACCTGTGCCCCAGCTCCCCAAGACAGGGGAACAAGGAACGCTTCCTCCCTCTATGGGCTTCTCATCCCCCTGTCTCCTAAGGCCAGTTGTCACCAAGGGGCTTCCCTCCTTCCCCTCCTCCCTGTCCCCAGGAGAGGTTTAGCGAGGACTTCAGAGGACTTACCTGTTGGTCCAGTGGTTAAGACTGCTTCCACTGCAGGGGGAGCAGTTTGACCCCTGGGTGGGGAAAGATCCTGCAAGAGTGGCCCCCAAAATAAGAAGTCTTTAAGGATAACACTCCAAAAGGAAGCTCTGCAAGGGAGCGACAGGCATTGTTCACGGTCAGGCTCTAAAAGTGGAAGAACTCACAGACGCAGCCCCCGACCCCCATTGCTGCTGCTCTGCGCCTTTCCCCTGTTAAGCACGAACAGTAAGTACCTGCTGTATGCGGGTGCTCTGGGCCTCAGTGTTAGAGCCGGGAACTCTGAGAGGGGAAGGTTCTAGCCCTGAACCTTTGGGGCTGAGCTGAATTTAATAGAAATGAATCATATTGAACTGAACTGAACCAAAAGAGAAGGAGGGTTCTGGAAACTTCCCTAGCCCATCTCGTCTTTCTACAGCTCTCCAGCATCTGGGGCTGGAGGGAGGGGGAGCTCTGACCTCAGGGGGCCTGGAGAGGAATTAGAGGTTCTGAGCTGTCTGAGCAGAGCCTGAAGGCTGGACAGGGCTGTGGGAGGCTGAGAAGGGGAAAGGTTTCCGAAGGAGAGGGAGTCTTGAGGGAGCAGGAGGTACAGAGCTTTAGGTGAGGAGAGGTCACCCTGCGCTCTGAGCCAGGACCCGTCCCCACCTTGGGGCCTGGGGCCTTCCTGTGTCACCCCCCCCCCACCAAGCCATTCACTCCTCCCATCAAACAGACCAACCTGAACCTGAATGTGGGTGGAGCTGGGGAGACTCGAGAGGTGGGTAAACTGAGGCCCAGAGGGTGTCAGAGCTCAAGGATACTGGGCTTTGCCAGAGTCCAGCCTAGGGTTCAGGCCTGGGCTCAGGCTCCCCCAAATCTGAGTCTCACCCCAGCAAGACCTAAGATGCCTCTCCAGAACTGACTATGCAGCTTGGAGAGGGGCCTCCAGAGCCTCCATCTGCCCTGCACTTCACTGAGACCCTGATGACTCAAGGGGGCAAGGCTTCCCCTGACCTCCCATTGTGCCCACCCCTAATAGGCTCCCAAGGCAGGGGCCAGGGGCTGGACGCAGAGTTGCCAAGAAGCCCTCCTGATTAATGCCTGATTAGAACTCCCAGGAAAAGCCCTAACTCCCACCTCAGACTGGGGCTTCCAGGACCTTGCCTCCCACCTCAGACTGGGGCTTCCCAGACCATGAGCCTCCAGACTAGACTGTGGGGAGTTGGTCACCGTGTTGAGCCTCTTTTCTCTGCCCCGGCCTGGCTCAGAGCGTATCAGCTACGTGCCCCAGCTCTCGAGCGCCACCCTGGCAGGGAGGCTCACCCAGTCCACCTTCACGCTGGAGCAGCCGCGGGGCCAGTTCAGCCACCTCAGCATCTCCGACTCTGACGCCATCTGGCTGGTGGTGGCCCACAGCAATGGTGGGTGCTGCCGGGGCTCGCTTGTCCCTCTGTGAAGTGGGCGGGCGGGCCTGGGGGAGCAAGGGGTAGGCGGATATGGCCGCCTCCACTGTCTGACCCTCGGTGCCACCCTCAGCCACGCAGAAGTTCACGGCCCCACAGAAGGTGGAGGACACCCCAGTCCCTGCCGACTTCCCCCAGGGGGGCTACTACCTCACACTGAAGGCCAGCCGGGCTCTCTACCCGGGCGGCTCGCCCACTAACCAGCTCCGGGTCCTGCGCGTTGGCAATGATACCCGCTGCTCCCTGAGGACGAGAGGCTGCAACCGCCCACTGCCGGGCCCCGGCCCCTACCGGTGAGCGCTGGGCTGGGGCGGGGGTGGATGGCTCCTGCCTATGTCCAGACCTTCACCCAGGTGCCTGGGAGCCTGGCTCCAGTTCTGCCAATGGCAGGAGGGGACCAAGGAGGCCGCAGTGAATTGTCCCGTCTTCTTGAGCAGAGCCCTCTCCAACTTGAGCCCCCACCCATGGGCCACCTGGACCACATGGGCGGGGTCTCCCCATCCAGTCAGAGTGGGCCCCATCTCATCTCACTCAGGACTTGATTCACTGATGTTCTGTGTTGGGGGCCCTAGCCCACTCCACACACCTTCCTAAGTGAGGACACTGAGGGTCCCAGAAAGGGCAGGCGGTGCACCCAAGGCCGCACAGCGGAGACAGTCACAACTGGGATCAGAGCCCCTTCCAGCGGACTCTAAGGCCGTGCTTTTAGCTCCAAGATCTTCCCCCCAGGTCCTGGGAGTCAGGGAGACAGACTGACAGGCACCAGGGTGGGAGGGTTTCAGGTCCTGGGGACTCCCACCCCCAATGCTGAATCTCCTGTTCAGAGTGAAGTTCCTGGTGATGAGTGACAGGGGACCCAAGGCTGAGACAGAGTGGTCCAATGAGACCCACCTGCAGCAAGGTATGAGGCCAGGTGTGCAGGCCCAGCACTAGGCCCGGGGGCTCTTGCAGACTGGGGGTGGGCTGGGAGGATGGGCCAGCCTCTAGTCCGCCAGAGCCCCTCTCCCAGCCTGTGCCCCGCCCCATTCTTTCCCGGCTGGGCTGGGAGGCTGTTGGTCTGGGGGCTGTTCCAGGCCTCTCTTCTCAGGTCGGATCTTTTTCCTCCTTCCTGCCCTACCTGCCTGTGGCACCCCCTGGTGCCCTCAGNATCCGAATCGCCTTGCCCATCGGATTTCTGCCACGTGACCGTTTCACGGGTGAGATTCCCACGCTGGCTTCCGGCACTTGGCGGAGCGCAGCCTCTGGCTAATTGCTGTGTTTTCTTCCCCCTTCCCATCCGTACTCACTGGGAGAGGTGCATACAACCTAGGAGGTCCAGCTGAGGTGGAATTCTGGGGGCACTGACCAGAGGTCTCCAGCTGGGATTGGAGCCTGCTGAGGTGTCGGCGCTATGAACTCCGGGAGAGCTGGCGGAGGAGCAGCGGCTGCTGCAGGCGCTTCACCTGGGCCTGGATCGGGCATTAAGGCGGCCGCCGGTCCTGGTGGAGCACTGGGAGGCAGGCACGTCATTATCCAGTATGAGGGAGGGGTCAGGTCATCCCCGCCCAAACCCTGTAGAATTTCCTTTTTTATCATCAGTCAGTTTTTGTGCCATTAATATTTTCCCCTTTCCCTTCTGAATACAGAACCTTGTCCAAGTAGGAGGGTCTTGAGCTAACCCTAGCCATGAGTCAATATATGGATATTATCCAGGTGTCCTGGCTCTCCTGTGACTACTCTATAGACTGCTTCCACTATTTTTAAGTTCATGGTGTTCTCTGGTGGCCATCCTACTCCCATGGGGCCACTCGACCTCATAGAGTATGTGGAGGCGGTTAGGCTTCATCTTCACCCCACGCTGCTGCAGCTGAGTCGCTTCAGTCGTGTCCGACTCTGTGCAACCCCATAGATGGCAGCCTACCAGGCTCCCCACTCCCTGGAATTCTCCAGGCAAGAACACTGGGGTGGGTTGCCATTTCCTTCTCCAAGGCATGAAAGTAAAAAGTGAAAGCGAAGTCGCTCAGTCGTGTCTGACTCTCCACCACCCCATGGACTGCAGCCTTCCAGGCTCCTCCGTCCATGGGATTCTCCAGGCAAGAGCACTGGAGTGGGGTGCCATCCAAATCCCTTCTTTAAATTTTTAATCATGCGCTCTAATACAGTTGCCTTAGATTCACTTCCCCTCGTCTTGCTTACCTTCTCGGACCTTCTTCTGCTTTTCCTTTTCATTCTGTCTACGAAGTTCTCAGTACCCTATGTACTTCTGATATTTCCACTCAGTGACACTTAAATTGCCATTCTGCCTCCTTCCTAATTGGGGTGAGAAGAGCCTTACCTGCCAGATCCCAGAGGGAGAAGGGGGATCGGCGTGGCTTCACCTGCTGGTCAGCACAGCCGAACCAGAACACCACGTGATCCAAGACTGTTTCTCCCCTAACGTTTAAAGTCCATTCTGCCTTGGTGGGCTTGATCAGGTGCAGATGAAAATACAGACGGGTTAAATGTCCCGCGTCCCAGGCCGTCTCTGGAAAAGCCAGTTCATACTCACTTATGTATCCCCTCCTTCAAGCCTGACAGTTCCCAGGGGGTCGAGAATTTCATAGCAGGTGGGACACCTCCTTGGGGAGGGCAGAACACGAGCACGCAAAAACCAAGTTTCTTCTAAAAATCCCCTGGCAATTGCTTGCTAATGTTAGGTAGGTAGAATAGGGAAAAGGAATCCAAAACGGCGGTGGCTACAAGACAAGGAAGGGAAAAGCCCGCGAAAATGAAACAAAAGAAGGTCCACGGACTGGAGTGAGGACCTCAGGTGAAACAAACAACTCTCCTGGCTGGCCCATTTTACATAGGGCAGGCCCAGGGAGAGATAAACATATAAATGCTGCTACTGCTAAGTCGCTTCAGTCGTGTCCGACTCTGTGCGACCCCATAGACGGCAGCCCACCAGGCTCCCCTGTCCCTGGGATTCTCCAGGCAAGAACACTGGAGTGGGTTGCCATTTCCTTCTCCAATGCAGGAAAGTGAAACGTGAAAGGGAAGTTGCTCAGTCATGTCCAACCCTCAGCGACCCCATGGACTGCAGCCTACCAGGCTCCTCCTTCCATGGGATTTTCCAGGCAAGAGTACTGGAGTGGGGTGCCATTGTCTTCTCCGAAACATATAAATAGAGGAGCCAAAGCCAGCTCTCTCTCTCCCCCACGTGCTGGGGCGCTCTTCTCCTCTTGTCTTTGGATCAACGTGCCCTCACGCATTGAAGATGGATTTTCCTGCTCTCTTCTAAATAAAATAGAGCTGTAACACTGAGCTGTAACACTGATTTGTCTAAGAGCTATAACATGGTCCATTCAAGACCTGAGAGCTATAACACGATCTATCCAAGACCTGAGAGCTGTGACAGGCTGAGGGGGCTTTAATGTCCATCACTCCAAATCTTTGTTGTGACAAGACAAAGAACCGAGGAACATACACTCGTGTGACAGGGATAATTTTCCTCAAGACGGCGTGGACACCACCTCCTAAATGACCTTCACAAATTTCCTTCCTAAGCCCTAACACGCTCACCAACCTGTATACCAAGCAATCGCTGCCATCTGCCTATTCCAGGCTCCTGTGGGTCTGTGCCCCTTCTAATCCCTCCCAGGGGAATGATCAGGCCCCCTCTTCCACCCTACAGGGTGGGTTCCTCCTCACCTGAGCGCTCAGTTCCCTGGCTGGCATCCACTACCTGCTAACATGAAAGGTCCGGGCATTGAGAAGCAGAATCCTTCCAGAAGGGCAAGGCGTCTTCCCCCCTCTAGAAGATTCAAACCACAAGGCCTCAGAGTAGTCCCAAATGGGACTTGTTTTCCTCAAAGTGAGGAGTTTCCAGCCCACGCACCAAATGTTGTAGCCACACGTTCTGGGCAACAAACTCACTCAGAAGGACAGTGCAGATAGTGGAGTGTGGTTTATCACACCGGCGGCCCAAGGCAGAGTCTCCTCTTAGCCAAGGACCCTGACCAGTTTTTCTGAAAACCTTATATACCCTAACTGTACATGACCAAACCCACCTCCCCAAACTCCCTGAAACTAGTCTGAACAAGGAAAAGAAAGATACAANACAGTGCAGATAGTGGAGTGTGGTTTATCACACCGGCGGCCCAAGGCAGAGTCTCCTCTTAGCCAAGGACCCTGACCAGTTTTTCTGAAAACCTTATATACCCTAACTGTACATGACCAAACCCACCTCCCCAAACTCCCTGAAACTAGTCTGAACAAGGAAAAGAAAGATACAATCAAAGTTAACCCGTGATTCATATGCCTTAAGCCTAGGTGGTTAACAGTGGACAATTATCAATAGGCCGGTGGTCATACCCCAATAAGCATAATATGAGTCTATTCGGTTACACAGATAATTAGGGTATTCTTTTAGGCAACAGAGAGTCTAGGTACGAACCCTAGGGCTCTTCCATCCAGGGGGCCTGGTTTTCCAGTTGGTATGTTGTTTCCGTAGATACTGGGCATAGAGCTCAAAGTCCACTGTCTGGCCCAAGATGGAGTCCTGTTTTCAGGATGGAGCCTGTTCTGTTTCCTCCTTCAACAGGAGAGGGCAGCCGGCCAGCACAAGGGGTGGAGGGAACGCAGAGGTCTGAGAGCCAGAGGAGAGGGCTTCCTGGAGAAGGGGTCGCAAGAAAGGCCCCAAGAAAGGGACCCAAGTGGGAGCAACCGAGTGTACAAAACCCTGGAAGCCACAGTGACTACTGGGTGGGCAGGGTGGGGACAGCTGGTGGGTGGGGTGAGGGACAGTGAGGAGGCCAGGAGACGCCCCTTGCTACCGGGCACCGGGCAAGGAAGAGGGCACTGGCTGGGTGGTGCAAACAGCCCTAATGGGTTTATTAAGGCACTGCAGACACATCCGGCCCCTAGTGGGGAGGAAATGCTCACGTGACCAGCCTGGAAGGGGCAGGGAGGGGAGGGGGCACAAGGAATTCCAGCCTCTGCCGAGCAAAGCCTTGGCCTTTCCAGAGCAGCCATGAGCCCCGACCCTGGGGCTGAGTGACCCTGGACGGATCACTTACCCTCTGTGGGCCTCAGTTTCCCCCTTATGTAAAAGCGAGGGTTGAGCTGGGTAACTGTGAGGCCCTGCTCTCCACCAGCACCCAGCATGGGTCAGCACTGGCAAGAAACAGATGGCACACTATCTAATGGGGCAACCGAGAGCATTTACAAGGGTGTGGGCAGCAAATCAAGGGGACCCAGAGCACCGATGGGGTCAACACTCCTGTCCCTGAAGGACTGGTGGGGTTTCCAGAGCCAGTGAGCAGGAGCCATGGGAAGGGTCTGCCCAGCAGGGATAGGGGGCTGTAGGTAGAGGGATTAAATACTCTGGTCTTCCCCTCTGGCCTTCTGATCATGCGGCTGGAGGGCAGGGGGGTCTGGATGGTGTGGTCTATGGGGAGTAGGGCTGAAACTTCCAGCCCTTTAGTCACATGGTTGCTTCCATCTTAAAGCCAACTGAGGGGACTGCCAGGGTGGTCCAGTGCCTGTGTGTGCTCAGTTGCTCAGTCATATCTGACTTTCTGTGACCCCATGGACTGTAGCCCACCAGGCTCCTCTGTCCATGGGATTCTCCAGGCAAGAATACTGGAGTGGGTTGTCATGCCCTCCTCCAGGGGATCTTTCCAATCCAGGGATTGAACCCAGGTCTCCTGCATGCAGGCGAATTCTTTCCAATCTGAGCCACCAAGGAAACCCAGTGGTTAGGACTCTGATTTCACGGCTGAGGGTACGGGTTGGATGCCTGGTGTGAGAACTAAGATCCTGCAAGCTCCAAATTTAAAAAAAAATTTTTTAAGCACTCCAGCGGCCCACCAGGAGAAGGCAATGGCACCCCACTCCAGTACTCTTGCCTGGAGAATCCTATGGACGGAGAAGCCTGGTAGGCTGCAGTCTATGGGGTCACGAAGAGTTGGACAGGACTGAGCGATTTCACTTTGACTTTTTACTTCATGCATTGGAGGAGGAAATGGCAACCCACTCCACTGTTCTTGCCTGGAGAATCCCAGGGACGGAGGAGCCTGGTAGGCTGCCATCTGTGGAATCACACAGAGTTGGACACTACTGAAGTGACTTAGCAGCAGCAGCAGCAGGGGCCCACCCAGAGTCACCTCATTAGCATAGACTGAGGTATGGTTGACAGGGGCTCCTTATGAATAACAAAATATGCTCCTCTCACCTCGGCACTCAGAAAATTCCAAAGTTTTAAGAGCTCTGTCCCAGGGGCTATACAAAGACCAGTATACAGTTCTTATTATATCACAACATCACCGAGCGGCACAGACCAACTTCGTGCCAATCCTGTGGACTCAGACCCGTCCCCACCTTTGGTCTCCAGACTGGAGAAATGGGCCACAAAGTCCTGTCCTAGATGGAGGGCTGCCTGAGGTCAGGGTGAGGGGCGTGCAGACAGGTATCTGCAGGAACTGACTGACCCCCGAGTCAGGGAGGTCAGGGGTCCTGGCTGCCTCTGACCAGATGGATGTCCCAAAGGACCTCAGGCCACCACGTTTACCCCACAGCCAAACCTAGAGCTGTCCCCTGGCCCNCGTGCAGACAGGTATCTGCAGGAACTGACTGACCCCCGAGTCAGGGAGGTCAGGGGTCCTGGCTGCCTCTGACCAGATGGATGTCCCAAAGGACCTCAGGCCACCACGTTTACCCCACAGCCAAACCTAGAGCTGTCCCCTGGCCCCCAGCCCCCTCGTGGTTCCCTGGGCCTCCAGCCCCCAAGCCGAGTTCTGGAGAAGACCCCGATCAACCACTGTCCCGGACCATAGGCGCCCACGGAGGACAAGCACCACTTTCTGTGATAGGCACAGCCCAGCCATGAAGTCTCAGCCAGCTCCTGAGCCCAGAGCCCAGCCAGGTGGTTGAGAGCCCAGCACGGTGTGGGTAGGGCGTCCCCCTACACACCCTGAACCCCACCCCAGGCTCTCACTGTAACCTCAGCCATGCCTGGGCTGGCTCTTCTGGGCTCTTTTGGGGCCTGGGAGTCCAGGACTGGGCTGGAGGGGAAGGCCTTATGAGCCAGGGCGGCTGGCCCATGGAGCTGCTGACTGGGATCCTGATGGAGCAGAGGGGGAGCATGAGCCCCAGAGCCGTGCTGTGATTCCTGCCCTCAGGGAGAGCCCCGCGTGGCTCTCCCGTGGAGCTCCCAGGGCCCGAGGAGTGTCCTGCCCCAGCCCCAGCCCTGGCGCCCTGCCTGCCCCGCTCAGTTCTCCCATGCACGTAAAGGATGGGAGAGGTGAGGGGAAGGTCCTCGGGTCCCTCGGCCCCTCCCTGTTCACTCATTCATTCGCTCATTTCCTCCTACACTCAGCAGACAGTCAGCGGCCCCAGTCCTGGCCTCAAGGCCAGTCCTGCATCAGCAGGGGCTCGACTTGCCCAGGGATGACAAGGAGGCTGGCGAGGGACGGAGGCGCAGACACTGTTGCCAGAAGCAGGGGCGGTGGGTGACAAAGACCACGCCAGCCTACTCAGCGCTCCAGCCCTCGGGCTCACAAACCTGGGAAACAGACTCAAGGACCATGACCTTGGGCCATGAAGCAACACCCAGTGGGGCACAGGGCCTCTGATAGATGGGCGAACAGATGAGGGCAGGGGACCTGCTGTATCCCGGCCCCTCTGTCCCTGATTTTCTGTCTCTTTCTTTGCATCTCCCATTCTTACCTTTCTCTGCCTCTCACTGCATCACTTGTCTCTATTTTTAACTCTGACAAGCCATGGGAACTCCCTCACTTCCTGGGGGGAAGCCGTCTGAGCTGGCCCGGAGATGGGCACGACCATTTCCCAATAAACACAAGATAAAATCAGAAAATGGGCTTCTGTTCCAGGTCTGGGCTCAGTAGGGGAAAAGGGCAAAATTGAAGCCAAAAGAAGAGTGAGAAAGACAAGGTGTGTCAGGGGCAGGGACAGTTCACGGCCCATCACTCCAACCAGCAGGTACGCGGGGGTCCTGGGGCCCTCCCTGGACCCCTTTGCAACCTCTCAGCCCCTCATCTCCGCACCCCGGCTCCTCTCCAGACACCCAGGTCTCCCCTGCAGCAGGAGCCCAGGTGGCCCCACTGAACTGTTGTGCCCCCTTTTCCCCACAAGTGTGTTTTGTCACTCCCTCTCTTTGGCATGGATCAGGGGCTCCACTGGGAATGCTGGTTCACATGGAAGGGTCTGAAGACATCCATCAGCCTAAGCTCTCCAGGGGATGTTTCCACCTGGGGCACCAAGATGCGAGGGTGTGACCTGAGAGAGGAGGTCTCTTAAGGGTCCTGTTGGGAGGTTCCTCCTAGGAAGGTAGTCCAAGCTGAGGGCATGGTCCTCCTGAGACCCCAGACCAAGATGCAGGCTGCCCCCTGGTGGCCCTGGGGACTTCTGCAGAGCTGCTGGGGACATGGTGTTGCCTGCTGGGTGGGTCTGAGCTGCCCAGAGTCGGCCGGAGGATCCGTGTCATTCTGGCAGCTCGGCGGCTCACAAATGCTGTTCCTTTCACTCTTGCTGCTGTTCCCACCTGCCTACCCCTCTACCTGGAGCCAACATCCCCCTGGTCCTTCAAGCCCACCTCAAACGTCACCTTCTCCTTGTGGCCGCCTGTGACTTCCTTCCATGGCAAGTCCATTGTCGGCGCTGAACCTCAAGGGCTCCAAGCATATCTCCTGGCTGCCCTCAAAACTGCCTCTCCGTGCACCCCTGGTAGGGTAGAGGCTGAGAGAGACCGAGAGCAGCAGAAACAGAGACCAGGAGACTCAGACCGCTCCCGCCTCAGTCCCTCCACCCGACCCAGTCACTCCAGCCCAACCCAGCGAGGGCCACACGCAGAGGGCACAGCGATGCCAAGGATCCTTGTCTGGCACCTACTAGGCACCAGGAACTGGACTGAACAATTCACGTATGTGAACCTCACATCCTTGGGGCAATCCCACAATTAGCATCATTTTACAGATGAATAGACAGGGATGTGGCAAGTGCCACCAGCTGAAGGTGGGACCCGGAGGCGTCTTAGAACTCTGCTGGAGGGGAGGGGAGGGGGCCACAGGGCTTGGTGGGGAGGCAGGGGTGCCCAGCCCCCGGGCCCCTTCCTCTGATCTGGGCTGCAGCCGGGGTGGTACCCTGCCCTTCTCCCACTCCCACCCCCAGCTTCCTCAGTGGGAGGATGTTTCCCCTCCTTTCTGGCAGGTTCAGGAGGTTAATGAGGCCAAAGCACGTAACACCACTCGAGGGGATGAAGTTCTGGGAAGAGAGGAACCTGGGTCTGGGCTCAGGGCCAAGGGCGGGGCAGGCAATGGCACCTCTGCTCACAGAGCCTGACCACAGCTGACCCACCTCCCCTGGTCCAGTCACCAGCCCCCTGAGGAGTCTCTGAGAATGTCAGAGAGGGGCCTCGACAGGACAGGAGACCCCTTCTCTTACCACCGTGGGCGTGGTCCAGCCTGAGCTGTTCAGGACGTGGACCCCTGGGGCCTGGGGAGGCTGGCCAATGTGGCTGTGGTTGTCCCCAGCTGGCCTGCCTGGAGTCTAAGTCTTACCTGGTGGGGGTGAAGGGAAGGGCAGGTTCTCAATCCTGCTTGGACCCCAGAGGGATGCCAAGGCTGCAGCAGGGCCCCTGGAAGTTAAAAGCTGCAGGCAGACTGGACCTTAAGCCTAAATCTCCAGGCTCAGTGCCCAGGGTAGCGACACTCATCTTGGGCTGCCTTCTCCCATCCCACCTTTCTGTGCTTCCTCGCCTGCCATCATCCTCCCCGGGCTGTGTGCTGGGCACCGGGGACAGGAACAGCTTGGCCACAGCCCCTGTCCTATGGGAACAAAGTGGCCAAGACAGAGGGACACACCCCAAGTAGATGGCCCCAGAGTGCCATGGGAAGCGCTCCCGGTGCAGGAAGAAAGTTCTGTGCTCTCATGGGGGAAAGGGCTCTTGGCTTGCTGAACCCTGTGGGCNGCCCCTGTCCTATGGGAACAAAGTGGCCAAGACAGAGGGACACACCCCAAGTAGATGGCCCCAGAGTGCCATGGGAAGCGCTCCCGGTGCAGGAAGAAAGTTCTGTGCTCTCATGGGGGAAAGGGCTCTTGGCTTGCTGAACCCTGTGGGCCCTTCTGCTGTGAGAGGGGCCCCTGGGCCCACGAGGGTAGGGGCAGTGAGGTCAGGACAGCTGTCCAGCTCTCCCAAATAAGACTGAAGAGTCAAGAGTTTCAGCTACTGGGCTGCTGGAAGGAGGTAGGGGAGCCCCCTAGTGTGTCCACTGAGGAGAGGGTGGGGACAGGTGTGACATACCTGCAGAGGGACGGCAGGGGTGACCAGGCTAGGACCTAGTGTTCTGACGTCTCCCCTAGGACCCAGCAGTTCTGCTCATGGTATTTCCTCTGTAGAGAGAAACACACGCCCTCCTCCAAGAGAAGTCAGGTCTGAGAACACTCACAGCAGTCTTGTTCGTAACAGGTCCAAACTGGACACAATACAGAGTACAGGTGTCTGTCCACGGGCGGAGGGCATTGTGGGAGCTCCGTCCACACCGTGGAAGGCTATTCAGCTATGACAGGAGCATGGATGGTTGACCCAGGCAAGGCCGTGGGTGACTGTCCTGGATGTTATCACACTGATCAAGAGAAGCCTGAGGCAGAGGAATCCATGCTATGTGATCCCCTCCGTAGGGAGGTGAGAAGTAGGCAAGAGTAACAGAGGGTGATTGACTTGGGGTAGAAGTTGTCCCCAGGCTGGGGCTCGAGCAAGCTTGCTAGGGGTCACCAGCAAGTGACCTAGCTCTCCATTTGCACGACGCAGTGTGTTTGTAGTTGCTCAGTCGTGTCTGACTCTTTGCGACCCCATGGACTGTAGCCCGACAGCGTCCCCCGTCTATGGAATTCTCCAGGCAAGAATACTGGAGTGGGTTGCCATGCCCTCCTCCAAGGGATCTTCCCGACCCAGGGATCAAACCCACGTCTCTTGCATTGGCAGGCGGATACTTAACCACTGAGCCACCAGGGAAGCCCTACCCAGGTGTATGCATGTGTAAAACTGCATCAAGCTGTTCACNGCAAGAATACTGGAGTGGGTTGCCATGCCCTCCTCCAAGGGATCTTCCCGACCCAGGGATCAAACCCACGTCTCTTGCATTGGCAGGCGGATACTTAACCACTGAGCCACCAGGGAAGCCCTACCCAGGTGTATGCATGTGTAAAACTGCATCAAGCTGTTCACTTAAGATGTGTGCATTTTACTATAAGAAAAGGAGTCTGCATTTATTCTGCAGGCGTCTGCCACTGCGTGTCATCATGGCCACAGCAGGGAACAGACAGAGGCCTCTGCCCCAAGGAGGTGGGGAGGCCTGGTCCCCCAGTACCGGGCACACTGTCAGTCTGGCAGCCCCTCACTCAGGCACAGTCCAGAGAGACATGGTGGAGTCCAGCAGGGGAGGGAGTGGTCAGTCACACAGAAGGTACCAGACTGAGCAGAAGCAGAGAGGCTAGGAGGGATAGTGGGGGTCCTGCTGGGGGCGGCTAGGGCAGGGGGGACCCTGGTGAGTTGAGGGCACCCAGAGGCCAGGGTCCCAAGTGCCCAGGTAATTGGGAAGGACCTTCATATTCTGACAAGTTAATCACTATTGTCCATAAGTTTTCTTTATATTTATTTACTTATGCTGAGTCTTAGTTACTGCCTGTGGGATCTTTAGTTAGGGCTCTAGTTCCATGACCAGGAATCCAATACCAGGCCCCCTGCATTAGGAGGGCAGAATTTTCGCCACTGGACCACCAAATGAAGTCCCACCTGTAAGCTTGTATTATACATAAGGAACCACCTCTGGGAACCCTGCCACTGGTAACGAGCGTGAAGCTAAAGTACCTTAGATTAGCTAATGGGACGGAGCCTGACCAGCCCCACCTGTGAATGGCAGCAGGGGAGGAAGAAGTGAACACATCCCCTCTGGAGTCTGGCCGGAACCAGGACTTTCTCTTCCCTTCTTAGTATGAGAAGCCTGGATTCTAACGTGGGGAAGACGGTTCCCTGCGACACTAGTCTCCCATCTTCTCCGTCTGCCGCCTTTCCGAATAAAGTCGCTATTTCGCGCCCCAACAGCTCTTCCTCTCGATTTATCAGCCTGCCCTGTTGCGAGCAGTTGGAGCTTGGACTGGAAACACCCACAGGGGACCAGAAGCTGTGATGTAGTGAAAGCAGAGAAGTTGGTGTCCGCAGCGGTGGAGGGGCGCCCTCTGAGCAGGTGCGAAGGGTGGGCTGGAGCCCCCTGGGCAGGAGTCAGGCTGAGAACCGGGAGCTGCCCCCACGCCCTGTCTCCCCCACCGTGGCTCCAGGACCCCTGGTCCCTGTCAGCCCAGCCGGGGCTGGCCACGGGCAGGAGCCCCCTGGGCAGGAGTCACGCTGAGAACCGGGAGCTGCCTCCACGTCCTGTCTCCCCCACTGTGGCTCCAGGATCCCTGGCTCCTGTCAGCCCAGCCGGGACGGCTGCGCTGGAGCAGGCAGCGGCGGCGCCAGAAGCCTTGACAGGTTTACGCTCCAGCTGCGGCTGCCCTGGCCTCATGCTGAGGCCCTGGTCATCCTCCTCCCCCAGGAGCTGGGAGGCGCTCAGCCAGGGGTCTGGAGACCAGGGTCTCCTGGGAGCCGCACCGTCCCCTCCCCAGTCCGGGGCCATCTCTGCCTGAAAACGATGCCCGTACCCTTGTCCCCCACCCCCTTCACCCTAGCCCTGCTCCTTCAAGTCCAGCCTGGTGTCACCTCTTCCAGGAAGCCCACTTGGAACATCACCCTCTATGGGTAGGGGATGCCTTGGGTGGCTCCTAGAGGCTGGGGCAGAGATCTAGACCCAGACTCTGGATTCCCAACCTTCCCCTTTCAAAACCCAAGACTCCTGGTTTTTCACTTGCCTTACCTCAGTTTCCTGCTTTGGGAAGGGGCAGTGGGCTGGAGCTGAGGGGCTTAAGTGACTGCAGCTGTGGGGAGGCCTCAGAGAATGGGCACCTCTGGGCTCCCTTCTGGCTGCCCCGCTTGGCCACTGTTGGGGCCCCACGCTCACAGGGCACCTCGGGGACAGTGGCCAGCGCTGCGTGCCGGCTCTAGGCTTCTGCTCAAGCCCATTCTCCCGGCCACCTTGGGGCTCCCCGAGGGACCTGCAACCTCTCCCCTGCCACACACAAGGGATCCCTGGGGAGAATCGGGGGGCCACATTCCCCTTAACTCTGTCCCTACCTTAGTCAGGGTCTAGAACTTTCCTTCTGTCTCCGCAGTTTCTCCCTCTGACTTCCTGTCTCCCTGCTTCTGTTTCTCTTTCTTTCTGAGTGGGGTCTATTTTTCTATCCTCCAGGGAGGGTGAAGCTGTGCTAGGAGAGGGCGACTTCATCACAGCGTCTCTGCAGCGTCTTGTCTACAAAGCGGACAGACACCAGCCTTCTGTCTGTGGCTTCCTTATCCGTATGAAGGGGATGATGGGAGCAGCTCCTGGTTCCAGCAAAGACGAATGAGAATCTTCCCGAAGTTCTCAGCACCGAAAAGTGCCTCTCGAGCTCTGCTGACATCAGCAAGCTCTACTCACAGCCACACTATGGAGGGGGTGCTCCACCATTGCTCCACTTTACAACGTAGGCAAATGAGGCCCAGAGAGGCTGAGTTACTTGCCCATAGTCACACAGCAGGTCCTATTGTGGTCATGAAACTGATTGCTGTCATTCCAGGGGGGGTCCGAAGAGCCCCGGTACCATCTTGCTTTATGTCTCAGTGCAGTGAAGACCTCAGCGAGAGCAAAGTGGTAGATAAGAAGTGACTTATCAGACTAGGATGCTTGTGAGGCCTACACGCCAGTGGGCGAGATGCCGTGCCCCAAGAACTTGGTGGGGCTGCAGTTTTATAATGAAAGGAAATGTGGGGAGAGGAGATCTTGTCTTTCTTGGGTAGACGTCATGCTTTCATCATCGGTTCCTCCTCCAGGTGGAGCAGGGGAGTTTTCTTGTCCCTACATGGTCAAGCGAGGTCCACAAATTACTGTTTTATATGTGCAGAGAGCATGTCCGAGATCATTAACTTACTGAGCTCACCAGGCAGGAGGTGGCTCTCACGCCACCATTGTTTTACTGTTTGGAGGCATGTCCCGTTGCATGGTTTTGTTGCTAAACAAGCCTGCTTGGTTTTGCAGTTAAGCAAACCTGCTTTCTCGAGTAATCATTAACTTACTGGGGTCTCCCATATCTTTCTACTTATAGTCCCCTAGTGGGATTAACTATTTAATCACCTTTCAATCACCTGTTTTGGAGCCAGGATTTGAACTTGGGGATCCGGCTCAGGGCCCACACTCTTTACTGTGGGCCTCAGTTTTAAAATTGTATTTAATGCTGTCTAAATGGGGCGGGGCAGGGGGGAGCTGGGAATAGAACCCGATCGGCCTGTGAACGCCTCTTGACCTGCCTCCTCCAGGCATCTCACAACTGGCCTGTCCAGACCTCGTGGCACTCTGCTGTCACTTGGTCTGGAGCCTGCCAGGGCTCCCCGGGGCCCTGGGCTCAGTCCAGAGCTCTGCACCCAGCCTTTGTGGGGCCCCAGCTGGGCCCCCCCCCGCCCCCCCCCACCGCTGACCTCTGTGGGAGGGCTGCCCTTCCCCCCTCAGCACCTCCGCCCAGCTTCCTCCCCACACCTTGCTTCTCCCTCTGATCCACTTCTCTGACTTTCTGAGTCAGAGTAATACCAACCTGCCCTTTCCTTCTGGGGTCTGTTTCCTCTCAGAAGTCCTCTCTTGGGGGCCAGCCGAGATTTGGCACTGGGGGTGGGGAGGATAGAAGGGGAGGCCTCTCCCCTGAGCAGGGACAGCTTCGCTGGGAGACCCTGTGGGTGAGGGGCTTCTAGTCCTTAGGTCTGGGGGAGGGGAAGGTCACTGGCCTCAAAATACATAAGCGCTCCAATTTTTAAAACTATGTGTTTGTTTGGCTGCACCAGGCCGTAGCTGCAGCATAGTGGGATCTAATTCCCCAACCAGGGCTTGAACCTGGGCCCCCTGCATTGGGAACATGGAGTCTTAGCCACTGGATCACCAGGGAACCCCTCCCCCAATTATACACATGGTAAATGTTTCTTTAAATATCTTCTACACGCAATGTCGTGTCAGCTTCACAAATTTAGCATTTTAAGGTGTGTCACTGTGCGTGAAAACAATCGGTAGGTCACATTTTCTCACTTGGGAAGGATTCCCAAGATTCCTAAGAGTGGACGACATTTGTGGAGAAATCAATGTCAGCAGCAAGTCAAACGAGTTCCTGGAACCCGGAGAACTTCCAAAACTAGGTTATAAAATTCTTTTTTGAATATTTTTACAGGCACAGAAAGGCATATAAAGTTGAGGGATATTTGCATTTTTTGATTGTGGTTAAAAAAAAAATGTAACATGAAGTAAGTCGCCGTAGCCATTTTTAGGGGCACAGCTCAATGCTGCTGAGCACATTCACGCCCTTGTGAGACACATCTTCCCAAGTTCATCATCTTGCAAAACTGAAACTCTATACCCACTAAACAACGAACACCCCATTCTCCCTCCCTGAGGCTAGAACCCTGGCAACCACTGTTCTACTTTCTATTTCTGAGACTGACTGCACTAGACAGCACACAGCAGCGGAACCGTAGAGCACGTCTTTTGTGACTGGTTTATTTCACTGAGCATAATATCCTCCAGGTTAGTTCATGCTGTAGCGGGGGCTGGATTTCCTTCTCCTTTTTTCAACCTTTCATTTTAATATTTGCTTTTATTTATCCGGCTGCACTGGGGCTTAGTTGCGGCATGCAGGATCTTTAGTTGCAGTGGGTGGGATCTAGTTCTCTGGCCAGGGATCAAACCTGGAGGAGTGCAGAGTCTTAGCCCCTGGGCCACCAGGAAAGTCCCTGAATTTTCTTCTTGTTAAAGGCTGAATAATATTCCACTGTACGTGTAGAGACCACCTTATTCATATATCCATCAGTGGACACTTAGATCGCTTCTATCTCTTGGGGAGAAAAGCTGTGATGAACAAGAATATGCAAATATCTTTTCAAAACCCTGTTTTCACTTCCTTTGGATATACCCAGAGGACTTCCCTAAGGCTCAGTCGGTAAAGAGTCTGCCTGCAATGCAGGGGACCCAGGTTCAGTCGCTGGGTTTGGAAGATCACCCCAACAAGGAGATGGCAACCCACTCCAGTATTCTTGGCTGGAGAATCCCATGGACAGAGGAGCCTGGTGGGCTACAGTCCATGAGGTAGAAGTGTGATTGCTGGTTAATTTTTTGAGGAATCTGGTATGGATGCATTTTTATTTATTCATTTTCCAGTTTTACTGAGATATCACTGACACACAGCACTGTTGCGAAGCACAGCTCTAGGCACGAAGACCTCAGTGGCTGTGCTGCATGGGCTCAGCTGCCCCACAGCATGTGGAATCTTCCCGGACCAGGAATTGAACCCATGTCCCTTGCATTGGCAGGTGGCTTCTTATCCACTGTGCCACCAGGGACATCCCCAATGTAATTGTGATTAGACCCTCACTTCTCATCTCAGCCAATTTGGCTTCGACCCTTTCCCTGGCGGGTAGCACCCAGGGGGCTCACCTTTGTCTAAGGCTCTTTCCCCATCTCAGGTGGAGGCTGGAGGTGTAGCTGGTCCTCTTGGGCCTTCTGAGTTTCCTCTGATGCTCAAAAACCCAGATTCCACAAACTCAAACACTTTTCAGTGTTACTAACCTGTTGTGAATTTATTCTAGACATGCTTTGAAGCTCAAGAGCTGCCTCGTCAATGTGCCAAGAGCACCAAGGCTTTCAGGAGTCCTTGGCACTCCTGCTGATGCGGGTCAAGATCTTAACATTTACACTCGCTTTGGTGCAGAGACGGATGTGATCCAGCATGGCTCCACTGTCACACATTCATTACTATTGCGCCCACTTTTCCTTCTGATTCAAAAGAAACTGAAACATTTTGTAGTTCCCCAAAAACATCCGGAAAGGGGTACTCTGTTCAACTGACCATGTGGGTTAGGGGCACAGTGAATTCAGGGTGGTAATGAGACTCACTTGCCAATACTTCGAAATGTGGACTCGCTGAACTTCCAGTACCCAGGTCCATCCATGTCATTCTTCGGCTCTAAACCCTGCCCAGGAAAACATCTGAGCTGCCAAGGCCCTTCACTGGCTGGTTTCCCGCTGCCCTTCCAGTCTCAAGTTCCACAGGCCTCTGACACCTCCCTCTTGGATATTTCTGGAACACTGCAGCCTTCATCATGCCTGCACGCCTTTGTTCAGGCTGCCCCCTCCACTGGGAGCATCTGCTCCCACCTGGACCACCGTGTGCATCCTTTGAGAGCCGGCTCAAATGTCACTTCCTCTTTGAAGATCCTGGGCCCCCCTCCTGCTCTGGATTCCTCATTCATCTCTCCTCTTGTAGCATTTACCTGCCCTTTTGTGTCTTTCTCTTCCCTTCAACTGTGAACCCCTCGATCCCATGGATCCCCAGCATCAGCACAAGCCAGTGATGCNATGTCACTTCCTCTTTGAAGATCCTGGGCCCCCCTCCTGCTCTGGATTCCTCATTCATCTCTCCTCTTGTAGCATTTACCTGCCCTTTTGTGTCTTTCTCTTCCCTTCAACTGTGAACCCCTCGATCCCATGGATCCCCAGCATCAGCACAAGCCAGTGATGCTGAGTACATGAGCAGATGACTGACTGAATGTGTGAGGAAGATACGGACTGAGAGCAGGAGTCCGCTCAGGAAAAGGATCCCCTCTGTAGCCCCCTCTAGACGGAGGGTCTGGCCTGATGGCAGAGCCAGAATGTGCTCTCCCCCCGTCCCACCCTCTGTCTCACCCCCTCCCCAGAGACTGGTTTCTGGGAATGTTCTAGAAGCTGGGCTTGCCTCCCTGGCTGAATCCTGTGTCAATCCCATTCTGCCTCAGGAGTCCCTGTGGCCCCAGAGGTTGCACTCTGAGGCCACCAGGCCAGGGAGTGGGCAGTGCAGAGGGAAGGGCCTCTTGTGGCAGCAAGGATGTGGGTGGGTGGGCGGCAGCCCTTGAGCCGCCTCCCTTCCTTTTGAAGTTGAGCGATGCAGGGTGCCAGGCGCCTACTCAGGACTGTCACGGGAGCCAGATGACAGACTCTGTGGGCGCTCGGAGTCTAGGTGGCATCTACTGGGTGCAGCGTGGAGAAGTTCAAGGCCCTGCAGGGTCCACTGTCACCCTTCTGGGTGCCCAGCACCTGGACCCCCTTCCTCTGTCTTCCATCCCCCCACCCCACCTTTGGAGGCAGGCCCCCTCCCCTCCCCAGGCACAGACAACCTCCCAGCTTCGTGGGCAGGCCAGGGTGTGGGGGGTTGGCCACATAGCAGTGTTGCTGTGAGATGAGGGGTCTGGCCAGGGCAGCAGTGGGGTGTCCACACCAAGCCACTTCTGGCATGTGATTTGGGGCGTTGTTCCTGGCTGGGTGTGGCCTTTGGACCTAGTTCTCTGGCTCTCCCTGAGCATCCATGACACAGTCAACAGCCTCTAATGAATCCCTTTCTGTCTGTATTAGTCAGAGCTGGTTTGTGTTGCTTGGAATCAGAAACCAGGGAAGTGTGGCCTCCCCCAAAAGCTAAGGAGATTGTGGGTGATATTATTAAAGGTCTAGCACCCAGAAAATGGGAGGATCTGTTCATGTCTGCTCCATGGAGCAGAGAACACAGAAGGGAGGCCCAGCTCTCCTCTGGAAGCTACATTCCAGAAGCTCTTGTGACAAAGTGGAAGTTCTCTGGGGGACAATTCTGGCCTGGGGTCTAGAATTCATAGTAGGGGACGGGAGCCTGGCCTGGAGATGAGTAGGCTAAAGGCTCTGGGGAGAACAGTGATGCTTTAGGCCCCAAGGACCACTGTGGCAGCTCAGGGAGTGGGGGTCCAGGCCGTGCTCACTGCTGGAACAGTTTGACGATGGACAGAGCTGCCTTTGGAGTCGGTATGATCGAGGGTAGGTGGAGAAGGGGGCAACAGAG
>SJYA01002886.1:0-55703 GCA_006410615.1 Neotragus moschatus
TCGTGTTGATGTGTGGCAGAACCAATACAATATTGTAAAGTAATTAGCCTCCAATTAAAATAAATAAATAAACAGTGCTGTGATGAACATTGGGGTACACCCCCCTTTATATTTAAAAAATAAATAAATAAAATTTTTAAAAAAGGAAATGAAGATTAAAACTCATCAGATAACATGATCATGTATACAGGGAATCCTAAGGACACCACTAAAAACCTATTAGAAAAAATAAAGAAGTTCATCAGGGTTTCAAGATACAAGATCAAAATACAAAATCAATTGTATTTCTATACACGGCAATAAATAAAATGAAAGTGACATTAAGAAAAGAATTCCACTTATGGTAACATCAAAAAGAATAGAGTAAGTAGGAATAAAATAAAAGATATGTAAAATTTACACTCTGAAAACCACAAAACCTTGTTTAACTAAATTAAAGAAGATGTAAATAAGTGAAAAACAATCCATGTTCATGAGTCAGAACATTTTTATTGTCAAGATGGCACATCAAGAGATATAAGACATTCCGTATCAGAACCTTAGCTGGCCTCTTTGAAGAAACTGACTATCTTATATTAAATTCATATGAAATTGCAAGGGGCTCATAGAAGACAAAATATTCCTGAAAAAAATAATAAAGTTATAAGACACACCTTTCCTGATTTTAAGACTTACCTTAAAGCTACATTAATCAAGGCAATGTGGTACTGGCCTAAGAATGAACATATAGATTCATGGAATAGAATTTTGAGTCCAAAAATAAACCCACATGGCTATGGTCAACTGAACAGTGAAAATGTTTCCAAGACCATTTAATGGAGACAAAATAGGCTTTTCAACAGGTGGTGCTGAGACAACTGGATAGCTATAATCATATTACACCAGAGGTATTTATTTATGTAATAACTGAAATTTGTACCTTTTGACTACCATCATCCAATTCTCCTATCTCCCAAACCCTGTCTCTGGAAATCAAAAATCTGACATTGTTTTTCAATGAATTTGGATTCCTTTTTTTTGATTCATCATGTAAGTATTTGCCTTTCTCTGTCTGACTTATCTCACTGAGCATAATGTCCTCCACTGAGATACAGCCACATTGCTGCAANTTTGTACCTTTTGACTACCATCATCCAATTCTCCTATCTCCCAAACCCTGTCTCTGGAAATCAAAAATCTGACATTGTTTTTCAATGAATTTGGATTCCTTTTTTTTGATTCATCATGTAAGTATTTGCCTTTCTCTGTCTGACTTATCTCACTGAGCATAATGTCCTCCACTGAGATACAGCCACATTGCTGCAAATGGCAGGATTTCCTTCCTTTTAATGGCTGAATAGTATTCTGGTGTGTGTGTGTGTGTGTACTCCACATTTTTCGGATCCACTTATCCATCAATGGACACTTAGTTGTAAAAACCATTGAACTGTACATTTTAAGTGGGTGAATTGATGGTATGTGAATTATATCTCAATAAACCTATGAAAAAGAAGGAAGGAAGAGAGAAAGAAAGAATGAGAGGGAAGGAGGGATGGAGGAAGGAATACAGAAAAAGAAACGTAGTAGGACACTTACCTACTAAGAGAAGAAATGGATCGAGGATACTAAATCTTAAGAACTTCTGGACATTCTCCACAAAGGGATCTTGTGGGTTGCCAAGGGAATCAATATTCACTCCAAATGATGTGCTAGTAATCACGTCCATGCTGTAGGCCCCAAAGACGCTGAGTAGAGAAAGACACACACAGTTAAAATCAGGACCAGCTGACTAACCATATCCAACACAGTCAACAAGAAAATCATATAAAATTAGATGCCCAGGCAAGACAGGTCAAGAGCCACACTCTCTGAGAACCACCTATTAGATCATGGAAGACTGTCTGCTACTATCACTCACTCCTGAGGTGTGTATGAGGTGTGAATGATGCAACTGCCCCTGTGCTGGGGGGTTGGGGACACTAAGGCAAGTTAGACCCCCCTACCCCCACACCACCAAACTCAAGGAGCTCAGTCATAGAAGGATAGAACCCATAATCAGACAAAGGACAGTAGTGTGCTTTGACTCTGGGCAATAAAATGTGTACATGGACTGTGTCTGAGCAGAGCAAAGGGAGTAAATGCACTCTTCCTGGGGAGTCAAGAAAGGGGACATTGATCTGGGTCTCAGCTCACCACAGAACCTGTACTCAGAGCTGATTCTCCTTTAGCACAAAACCAGAGTTGATATACAATATCACATTAGTTTCAGGTGTAGAAGAGCAATTTTAAATACTTCATTTAAAGTTATTATTAAATATTGGCTAAATTCCTGTTATGTACAATCTATCCTTGTAGCACAGTTATGTTATACATTGCAATTTGTACCTTTTAATCCTCTATCCTATCTTGCACTCCCCTTCCTACTCCCCACTGATGACCATCAGTTTGTTTTCTACGTCTGTGAGTCTGTTTTGGCTTTATATATTAATATTTATTCATTTTATTTTTAGATTCCACATATACATGATAACATGCAATACTTTTCATTCTCTACCTAATTTCACTTAGCATAATACCCTTTAGGCCCATGTATGTTATTGTCAATGGTAGAATTTCATTCTTTTTTTATGACTCAGTAATATTTCTTGAGCTTGAGTGAACTCCGGGAGTTGGTGATGGACAGGGAGGCCTGGCATGCTGCAATTCATGGGGCTGCAAAGAGTCAGACATGACTGAGCAACTGAACTGAACTGAATATTTCTTGTGTGTGTGTGTGTGTCTGTGTGTGCACGTGTATACTTGTACACATGCCACATCTTCTTCATCCATTCATCTGTTGGTGGATACTTAGGTTGTTTCCATATCTTAGCTATTGTACATAATGCTGATGTAAACACATACATTTTCAAATTAGTGTATTCATGTTCATTGGATATATACCCAGGGTGGAATTGCTGTATCATATGAAAGCTCTTGGGCTTCCCAGGTCTCTGAGTAGTAAGGAATCTGCCTGCAACGCAGGAGATTTGGGTTTGATCCCTGGATCAGGAAGATCCCCTGGAGAAGGAAATGGCTACCCACTCTAGTACTCTTGCCTGGGAAATCCTATGGACAGAGGAGCCTGGTGGGCTACAGTCCATGGGGTTGTGAAGAGTTGGACATGACTGAGCAACTGAGCACACACAAAACAACTCTCTTTTTAGTTTTTGGAGAAACTTCCATATGTTTCCCCAGTGGCTACATCAATTTACATGTCTACTGATCTTATACTAGGGTTCCCTTTTCTCCACATCCTCACCAACATTTGCTATTTGTAAAACTTTCTAATGATAGTAATTCTTACAGGTGGTGGGTGATTTTGTGATTTTGGTTTCCATTTCTCTGATAATATGCCATGTTGAGCATCTTTTCAACTGTATATCTTTCATGGAAGAAATATCTATTAAGATCCTCTGCTCATTTTTCATTGGGTTGTTTTGTTTTTCAGATTTTGAGTTGTATGAGACATTTATATATTTTTGATATTAACCTCTTATCATATCATTTGCAAATATTTTCTCCCATCCATTCACCAGGTTGTCTTTTCATCTTATTAATAATTTACTTTGTCGTGCAAAAGATTTTTAAGTTTAACTGGGCACCATTTGTTTATTTTTGCTCTTGTTTTCTTTGCCTTTCAAATCCAAAAATGTACACTTATGATTTATGTCAAAGAGCATTCATTCTCCCTATTGTTTCTTCCATGTTTTTATGGTTTCCAGTCTTACAGTCAGGTTTTTAATCCATTTTGAGTTTGTTTTTGTATAGGATGTGAGAAAATGTTCTAATTTCATTCTTTTTGCATGTAGCTGTCCAGTTTTCCCAACACACTTATTGAAAAGACTGTCTTTAATCCATTGTTTATTCTTGCCTCTTTTATCATAGATTAATTGACTATAAGTATACAGGTTTATTTGGGGGCTCTCAATTTTATTCAGTTGATCTTTGTGTCTGTTTTTGTGCCCATACTCTTTTTTTTAATTTAAATTTATTTATTTTAATTGGAGGCTAATTACTTTACAATATTGTATTGGTTCTGCCACACATCAGCATGAATCCACCACGGGGGTACACGTGTTCCCCATCCTGAACCCCCCTCCCACATCCCTCCCCATACCATCTCTCTGGGTCATCCCAGTGCACCAGCCCCAAGCATCCTGTATCCTGCATTGAACCTGGACTGGCGATTCATTTCTTATATGATACTATACATGTTTCAATGCCATTCTCCCAAATCATCCCACCCTCTCCCTCTCCCACAGAGTCCAAAAGACTGTTCTATACATCTGTGTCTCTTTTGCTGTCTCGCATACAGGTTCATGTTCATCGCAGCACTGTTTATAATAGCCCATACTCTTTAAAATCAGGAACAAGACAAGGATGCCCACTCTCACCCCTTCTATTCAATGTAGTATTCGAAGTCCTAGCCACACGAATCAGACAAGAAAAAGAAATAAAGGGCATCCTAATTGGAAAGGAACATGTAAAACTATCACTATTTGCAGATGAAATAATACTTTTACATAGAAACTTCTACCAAAAAACTAGAATAAATGAATTCAGTAAAGTGGCAGGTACATGGTTAATATGCAGAAATCTGTTGCTTTTCTATACAATAATAAAGAACTACCAGAAAGAGAAAATGATAAAACAATCCTGTTAAAATCCCATCAAAAAGAATAAAATACCTAGGAATAAACTTAACCAGGGAGGTGAAAGACCTATACTATGAAAACTATAAAACAATGAAGGAAATTGAAGATGACACAAAGAAATGGAAAGATATCTCATGCACATGGAAAGGAATAATTAATGTTGCTAAAATGTCCATATTACCCAAACCAATCTATAGGTCTAATGCAATCCCTATCAAAATACCTGTGTTACTTTTCACAGAACTAGAACAAATAATCCTCAAATTTATATGGAACCATATAAGACCATAAATAGCCAAAGCAATCTTGAAAAAAACAACAGAGATGGAGGCATCACACTCCCTGACTTAAGACCAAACTGTGTATTTTTGTTTCCCAGAATATCCAAGGTTGACAGTTAAGCAGATAAGTTAACCCTGGCTCATGTACACAGAAGATACCTTCTGATATTTTCATGAGCCACCACTCATTCTCAGTGGCCAATCAGAGTTGTAAACCATACACTTCTGTTTGGTCACTAGAGTAACTCAGCAGTAGGAATTTGGCTCCAAGGCAGGAAACACAAGGGTCTCAGTGGAGTCAGGTACAAACAACTTCACCCCTACTTACTCTTTCATGTCAACGGACGTGCCTTTCTCTGCTTCCTTCCTCAGGTTCCTCACCAACACATCTCCATACTTCCCAATGATAGGGAACATCTAGACACAAAACACAACAGCACTGGAAGTTAAATGTGGAGACTCAAGTTTTAGAAGAACCTGATTTTTACGGGCATGGAGGCATAAGTGACATTTTATTATGACTCTGACGAGGTCTCTTTTAGGATATGAAGATAAAAACCATTTTAGGAAACTCAAATTTGGCACACCACTCCTTGAACAGGGACTATGAATTTATTTTCTACCTTATTCTTTAAGTTGCTCATGGAAAACCCTCTTCTTTTACCTCCTTGAGCTTCCCACTGGTGAAGGTTGGAGACAGCAATGTCCGTATTCTCTTCCATTGTTCATCCTCAGCCACAGTGATGGCATTTTTCATAATTCCCAATGGACCAAAAACCTAGAGTTGAAAGCAAAACACATTTAACCCTACCTAAGTTTTGGAAGTCTCAACAGTTGTGGAAAATGTGTTAATAATTTGGGGACAATGTATTCAACAAATCTTTAGTGACTATCTACATAGTACCAGGCCCTATGCTAGATGCACAATAAACATTTATCCTGAATGTCTAGGTTCCCACGAAGGTGGTAGACATTTGGTCACTTCACGTGGTTTCCAGCCTTCATGTTCCAATCTCCTTTTAAATGCAAATGACCCATGTAGTGCAGAAAGGGTTCTTCCAGGGGGATAGAAGGGAATAAGGTCTAGTTCATCTTCCTAGGATATGAGGAGAAGGGATTGGTGATAGCCAGCCAGATAGCCTTGGCAGACTGTATTTTGCCTTAGATTACTTCTGTATTTACATATATTTACAGGCTGAACCAACTTGAAAAGGAATGTGCTGATATGGTGGGGTTTTTTTTAGTACTACCTACACAAAAGATTAGGAATCTACTTGCTATTCTGAAAAAATTATGCAGTGATATGGAAAATATTTTCCCCTACATTTCCCCCCAGGAATAGAAGGGTAAAGAAGATAACTCTATTTCTCATCTTGGAACAGGCTTATGAAGCCAACCTGTTTTAAAATTTCCTCAATCTTTCACATTTATATTTTGTTTTAAAATGGATACCTCCATCCCTCGTTCTTGACAAAGCTCACAAATGAGAAAGACAAATTTCCTTAGCTTGATAAAGAGGATCTACAAAAAAACCCTACAGCTAACATCTCTGTAATGATGAAATACTAAGGTGACATCACCAAGATGGCAGAGTAGGAGGCCCAGCCTTTGTTGTCTCACAGTTGGACAGCTCACAGTAAATGGAAATAGGTCTAAAAAGTGTCAGCAATATATCAGACCACACTTGAAAATAACTGGCAGAAAGAGTAAGAAGAGTTACATTTTGTTTGTATCATCCCTTCCCCTAGGCCAGCACTGCTCAGCAGCAAGAGGAAATTCCCCAGCCTGAGACATTTTCCCTTGCTGGAAAAAAAAAAAAAAAAAACTAAAACAGACAACAGGATCAGTGACCAGTTTCTCCAGCCTTTCAGAACATTGCACAAATGACCTACTTTTCTTTCACCCCACCCAGAGACGAGCAGAGCCAAGACATCTAGAGACAACTAGGAACAAAGAAGAAAGGCAGGGATTACCAGTGTCAACCACGAAGTAGGAGTGACTATGGTTCTCTGTACCCTGCTCTGCAGAAAACCCCAGAAACTTTGCTATGATGAAACCAAGTGCCAGCATAGTCATCGGAAAACCTCTGAAAATTTTGGTGCTGATCACTCCCCAGGGTTCTACATTAGCAGACTCCAATTTCCTGAGTCCTGTCCTCCCCCTCAACTCCAACAGAACTGCTCCAGCCAGTGACGCCCTGAGACCCAGGGTCCACACCGGCTGCCAGCCCCAATCTTTTGGGCTGGGCATGTGCAAAAACCCCATCCCAGACCCCTGCAGCTGCCTCAGGTGTCTATACTACATCAGTGGAAAGCAGTAGGTATTATGCACTTTTGTAGCTACACACACACACACCTGTCTGTCTATATCTGCATCTATCTGGCATCAGTCTATATCATCTGGCCTGATATCATCTATCTACACAGAAAAGCATGGATGTACATGGATAGTTCAGTCAGTGATTTCATGGGGTTTAGTCTAGTTCCTCAGTCTCTGAACCTATGACTTTCTCCAACAGTGAGAATGCTGGCTCCCATCATCCTTTCTGTATTACTTGATCAATCCTCCTTTATGGGCCCAATCTATGATCCATCCCTTTCCACTCATGATGCCCCCTCACCCTACAGGGCACCCCCACAAGTGAGCATTTTGGGTTCCCTCACCCGTGCCTGGCTGCCATCCCTGTGGACACCCTCCCCTCCCTACATAGTCTCTGACTTGGAGCCACTCTCCTCCTTCTCTGGCCCCGCCCTGACATGTGAGGCTGCCCACCTTCTGTGGCCCACCTCCGGGTTTAGGACTGGAATGTCCAGGAAGAGATGGCAGGCAGGGAAGGGAAGGGGCAGGAAAGGGAAAGGAAGAGCCATGTGCAGCTTCTGATCCCAGTGAAACTGACCAGTGCGTGTAGTCTTTCCCCCAATCAACTGATCAATCAGCCACTTTTAATTTCACATTCATGGTGTTAAGGCAGTTGCATGAATCCTACCCTACTGCCTCCAGCCTCACTAGAGCTATCCAGTTAGTGCCACCACTGATGCTATGAGACCCAGGGTCCANACTGACCAGTGCGTGTAGTCTTTCCCCCAATCAACTGATCAATCAGCCACTTTTAATTTCACATTCATGGTGTTAAGGCAGTTGCATGAATCCTACCCTACTGCCTCCAGCCTCACTAGAGCTATCCAGTTAGTGCCACCACTGATGCTATGAGACCCAGGGTCCACACCAGCAATCTTTTTCAACGCGCATGTGCAAAACACCAGAGGCCCCTGTAGATGCTCAGATGCCTAAAGCCAGTCCTTACTACTGTCACTAGACTGCACTGACATACCTGCCCACAGCTAACCTCTGCAGCCACACACCTGCACACTACCAGGCTCAAGCATAAGCACAGCAATGAAGACCCAGGGGAGCAAAAAATAAAATAAATAAATTACTTTTCATGGATAGTCTTTTCATAAATGGTGCTGGAGCAAATCAGACATTTAGATGCAAAAGAAGAAGAAGAAAAAAAAAACACAACTTCATACATTACACAAAACCTCACATAAAATGGATCATAGACTTAAATGTAAAACATAAAATGATCTAATGTTTAGGAAAAAATATGAGATAATCTTCAGGGCCTGGGGCTCGGTCAAGATATTTTGGACTTGACAACAAAGGCAAAATCCATAAAAGTGAAAATTGATAAATCATTTATCAAAATTTAAAGAACAATGTAGGCAAAATCCATAAAAGTGAAAATTGATAAATCATTTATCAAAATTTAAAGAACAATGTTTGCTAAAGACCTTGATAAGAGGAGAAAGCAAGCTACAAGCCATGACTATAAAAGAATAGTAAGAGGGAGTCTCGTAGGGATGGAACAGTTCTATACCTTGGTTGTCGTGGCAACTACACAAATCTACATCTAGGACACATTTTCATAGAGCAAAACATACACAAATGAGTGAACATAAAACTGATGAAATCAGAATAAGCCCCATGAATAGTATGAATGTCAATTTTCTGCTTTGAAATTGTATTCTAATTAATTAGTGTATTGCTGTTGGAGAAATTAGGACAAAAATTACATGACATGCAGTCTCTTTTTCTCTTTTGACAACATCCTATGAATTTATAATATATTTCAAAATGCATATCTAAGAAACAAATACATTTTAAATTAAAATAAAAATGGATGCCTACCCTCCGGTTTGTGAAGACAGAATAACATTCTTTCACTAGTACTGTTTTGATCACGTCTGGATCTGTGATAACCAACAGAGGTTGTTTACCTTCAAAAATCCTGTGTAGGGAAAACAGAGTTTATTAAACTTAAAGAGCCATTTTGCAGGTGAAACCACACCTGGAAGTCCAGATGTTCATCCTAACATTACATCATCTATCCTTCCAAGGTCATAGTTAAAATTACCATGAAAATACTGTTAATTGTATGTTGTAGGGACATGGGTATTTCCTATACCATTCTCCATAATATTTATAGGTTTAATATATTTCATTATTAAAAAGGAAGTTATTTTAGTAAATAATTGAAGTAAATTATTTGAAAATTAAAAAATAATTAAGGAGAGTCAATCTACTCAGTCATTTTTCAAGATATACCCAAAGCATGAAAATGCATATAATATTAGATGAAAACTGTTGACACATTGATTATAAATATGTAACAAAGTATTTGCAGATGGAGGGAGATTTGGAATGTTCTACAAGTGATAGTGGGATTATGAAAGTTTTCTTGCCCTATTGTCTAAAATTTGTTTACTAGTTTATAATTTTAAGGAAATATTTTAAATAATGAGATATCCTTGGTAGCATCAAGTTAGGGTAATTTGAACAAAAGGAAAAAGAGAAAAAAAACTTTCAGAGGAGCCTATTTAATTCATTTTCTAAATATTTTCTTTCATTACATGGGTCCTGTGGGCCTTGGGCTTCATGTAGGTGACATCCATCACCAGCTCGGCAGGCCCACGTTTGACCCACCTATCACACAAAGCTGACTCCTCAGATGTGACATGTCACTGTTTGACCTGGTCTCCTGACTGTCAAGATGCCCGTTCATGGGAATGGGCCACTGGCATGAGGTTTACTCTGAGTTATTTACACTGTCTTCTGACATTTTATTTCACTGTCAATCACTTGCAATGGCTATAGCGAATTGGAAGATTTTCTCCATGTTCCCTATTCCTCCTTTAACTCCACAGAAGAATTTCAAATGGTTTTGTGATTACATGTAAAGATTGCAGAGAAACACTGTACTTACTTCTGCCCATTTCCAAAAGCTGTTCTAAAACTCAGAGGGTGTAAGTGGGTGTCAAGAGCACTTAGTGCTGAAGCAGTGATAAGAGGGATTGAGGAGGCACTTAATCTGCTCTTCCACCTGACTGACCAGGATGATTCCCTTGGATGAATCATTACTTGGTCGATTCCCTTCTTCCCATCTCGGTTTTGCAACAACACTTGGGTGGAGAAGAGATAGTGGTTTGGGGTGACCCTTTATATTCGTGATGTCACTCCAGCCTTAATAATTTCTCTCACTACCAGTTACAATTCAGATTTTTGAACCCACCTCAGATCATACTGATTTGCTATACTGATGAGTGGGGTTAAAGTCTGTATTTATAACAAGCTCTCCCAGGTGGTCCTCATTCATGTCCAACATGAGAATCATTTTGTAAAGAGAGAACTGGGATCCACCATGAAAACGCGACTCCATCCAGAGCTCATAGGTACTAACTGTTGGAGGGGCATTTGGAGCTGGGCCAGTAGTGTCCTAGTGCTATGTATTCTTTCCACTCAACCAGGTTGAGTTTTGGGGCCATAACAACTTGGCAGGGTCCCATGGTTTCTGAGGACCTGATAAGAGAAGATGAAGAGGTCTGGACAAGTAGAGCCTCTGCCATTTGCTTTTGGCAAAGCACCACCACATGACACCTCTCACTCTGTTCTCATTAAACCTCCAATAGCTCCTAAAGCCCACCTGACACACTCGGGTTAGATATATATACCCTACATCTCCTCAAAGTCAGAGAAAAACAGTAGATAAAACAATTATTGAATACAATTCTATCAGAAAATCTTACCTGAAAATTAAAAAAACAAAAACTCTGTACTTGTAGAGAAAGTGAAAAACTGAGCAGAAACGATCCCCATTATGTTTACCTATAACCCTCATCTCCTTTCCCAAAGGACATATTAAAGCCAAAATTTAAATAAAGGACTTTGGATTTTAATTAGAAGAGAATCATGTGATCATACGGGGGTGGGGGTTAGCCCTTATTTTACAAACTCATAGTACTCATAGAGCTGCCTCATTTTTCTGGAGCAGGAATAAATGTCCTTATACAGATTTACTTATGCATGTGTGCAAGTATATCCATGAGATAAATTCTCAGCAATGGAATAACTAGGTCAAAAGAAAAGTGCAGGCTTCCGATTCAGGATGGTGGAGTAGAAGGACGTGTGCTCATCTCCTCCTGCAAGAGCACCAAGTTTGCAATTAGCTGTTGGAAAACCATTGACAGGATACTGGGATCCACCAAAAAAAAGATACCCACATCCAAAGACAAAGAAGAAGCCACAGCGAGAAGGTAGGAGGGACACAATTACAATAAAATCAAATCCTATACCTGCCAGGTGGGTGACCCACAGACAGGAGAACAATAATACCAAAGAAGTTCTCACACTGTTGCCAAGGTTCTGAACCCAATATCAGGCTTCAAGCCTGGGGATCCGACAGAGGGACTGGGAATCCCCAGAGAATCTGGCCTTGAGTGCCAGTGAGATTTGATTATAGGACTTCTGGAGGACCAGGAGATAAAGAGACTCCAGTTTTGGAGGGCACAAACAAAATTTTGTGCACACCAAGACCCAGAGAGAAGCAGTGAACCCACAGGAGACTGAACCAAAACTATCTGCTAGTATTGTTGGGCTTCCTGTGGAGGAGTGGGTTAGCAGGGGCTCACCACAGGGACAGGGCCACTGGAAGTTCCCCTTTGGCATAAACCCTCTTCAGTTCAGTTGCTCAGTTGTGTCCGACTCTTTGCAACACCATGAATCACAGCANTCACCCATGGGATCTTCCAGACAAGGGTACTGGAGTGGGGCACCATTGCCTTCTCTGATGAAAGAAAGTGTGGAGATTCCTTAAAAAACTAGGAATAAAACATGACCCAGCAATCCCACTCCTAGGCATATACCCTGAGGAAACCAAAGTTGGAAAAGACACATGTATCTAATTCTTCATTGCAGCACTATTTACAATATCTAGAACATGGAAGTAACCTCGATGTCCATCGACAAATGATTGGATAAAGAAGTTGTGGTACATATACACAATGGAATATTACTCGGCCATAAAAAGGAATGCCTTTGAGTCAGATGTAATGAGGTGGTTGAACTAGAATTTATCATACAGAGTGAAGTAAGTCAGAAAGAGAAAGACAAATATCGTACACTAATGCATATACAAGGAATCTAGAAAAATGGTACTGAAGAATTTATTCACAGGGCAGCAACAGAGAAANATATTACTCGGCCATAAAAAGGAATGCCTTTGAGTCAGATGTAATGAGGTGGTTGAACTAGAATTTATCATACAGAGTGAAGTAAGTCAGAAAGAGAAAGACAAATATCGTACACTAATGCATATACAAGGAATCTAGAAAAATGGTACTGAAGAATTTATTCACAGGGCAGCAACAGAGAAATAGATATAGAGAATAGACTTATGGACATGGGGAAAGGGGAGGAGAGGGTGAGATGTATGGAAAGAGTAATATAGAAACTTACATACCACGTGTAAAATAGATGGCCAACGGGAATTTTCTATATGGCTCAGGAAACTCAAATAGGGTCTCTGTATCAATTTAAAGGGGTGGGATGGAGAGGGAAATGGGAGGGGGGTTCAGGAGGGAGGGGATATATGTATGCTGCTACTGCTGCTAAGTTGCCTCAATCATGTCTGATTCTGTGCGACCCCATAGACGGCAGCCCACCAGGCTCCCCTGTCCCTGGGATTTTCCAGGCAGGAACACTGGAGTGGGTTGCCATTTCCTTCTCCAGTGCATGAAAGTGAAAAGTGAAAGGGAAGTTGCTCAGTCGTGTCCGCTCTTAGCGATCCCATGGACTGCAGTCTACCAGGCTCCTCCATCCATGGGATTCTCCAGGCAAGAGTACTGGAGTGGGGTGCCATCGCCTTCTCTGGAATAACACACTAGAAGGAATTAATAGCAGAATGACTGAGGCAGAAGAACGGATAAATGACCTGGAGGACAGAATGGTGGAAATCTCTGCTGCAGAACAGAACATAGGAAAAAGAATGGAAAGAAATGAAGACAGCCTAAGACACCTCTGGGACAACATTTAATACACCAACATTCATATTATAGGGGTCCCAGAAAGAGAAGAGAGAAAGAAAGGGCAAATATATGAAGAGAAAATAGCTGAAAACTTCCCTAACATGGGAAAGGAAATAGTCAACCAAGTCCAGGAAGCACAGAGAGTCCCGGTCAGGATAAACCCAGGGAGGAACACACCAAGACACACAGTAATCAAACTGATAAAAATTAGAGACAGAGATAAAACATTAAGAGAACAAGGGGAAAATGACAACTAACACACAAGCGAACTCTCATCAGGCTATAAGTAGATTTCTCAACAAACTCTACAAGATGAAGGGAATGGCATGATACATTTAAAGTGATGAAAGGGAAGAAATTACAACCAAGAATACTCTACCCAGAAAGACTCTCCTTCAGACTTTATGGAGAAATCAAAAGCTTTCCAGTCAAGCAAAAGTTAAGAGAATTCAGCACCACCAAACCAGCTTTACAACAAACTCTAAATGAATTTCTCTAGGCAGGAAACACAAGAGAAGGAAAAGACCTACAGAAAATAACCCCCAAACAATTAAGAAAACAGTAATAGAATCATTCATATCAGTCATTATCTTAAATGTAATGGTTTACCTTAAATGTCAATGGACTAAAGGCACCAACCAAAAGACACAGACTGGCCAGTTGGATGAAAACATATGCATGTATGCACTTCCACGTACCACATCACTCTGCTTGACACTCCCCCCAAATTGTATGTAATTGTTTTATATTTTTTATTTAATCATGTTCCCATTATGGCTTGCAATGGTAATTATCTTTTATTTTTGTCTGACTGTTGATTGTGAAAACTCATAAACATCTTTTACTATTGTGATTCTGATACTATTACTCACTTAATAACACTATATCTTGACTGATCAACAGAAAAATAATAGAAGTCTGTATCACCAAAACTAGGATCTAATAGAAAACCCTGTAATCACTTTTTAAAATCCAGAAGCATATCAGAATTATCTTGAAACTTTTTGAAAACTACAAATGCTCAGGTATTGCTTTTTTTCCTCCAGAGCTCCACATGTTTCTAATGAGCAGTCATGTTTAAAAACAAATGGACTATATGATGATCTTTTACTTTTATCTAGTTTATTTCACTTTTTCTATTTCATATTCAGTGCTCCCATTTCATTTAGTTTATGTTCTCCAGTTTTTCCATCTTTTCTTCTTTTTTTTCCTTTGATGTTCTTTCTTGAACCTTTATCAAGTATAGTAGAAAAGCATTTGTATACTATATATAAATATGTATAATATATAAAGAAAACATGAATTTTTGCCTAACTAAAAAAATTATGACATTTCAATTTTACTTGTTTGACTTAGTATGAATAGAATGCTAGATTTCTAATTAAAAAATAGACATGCAACAAGTAACAAAGGTTTATGGTATGAAATAGGGAACTATAGTGAATAGCTTATAATAACCTATGATGGGAAATAATTCTGAAAATAATATATGTGTATTTGTATAACCAAATCACCTTGTGTGCACCTGAAACATTGTAAAACAACTCTACTTCAATAAAAATATATATATTTTAAAGAGAGAGAGAAATATGTGGGAAAGGGTCATAAAATGCACTTTTAGGCACATATTAGAATGTTCTGGAATAATGCATTTTATGCAATTAAAAGCAACCTAAGGAGAGAAAAAATGGAAAAGAGGGGAAAGAGTGAGACATTGACAGAAAGTGATGCTATGAGTCCGTGGGTGTCAAAGTCTGGAGAAAAATGATGACCTGTGACTCTCCAGGCCTGATTCAGACTGTGGACCTGCATACCTGGTGGCTTCTAGGATCTCTGGGCAAAAAAGTCTCCAAAGCTTTACAACAAATGACTTCACTCCAAGAAGCTCTGGAGTGAGACTGTCCTCCATACCAAGGGGGGAGGGAGAGTGGATAATTATAACAAGTGTATCCAACAGAAGTTTCCAGAATACTCACCCCCAAATTTTCCCATACTTTTTAAAACATTCTTCATCAAACTCACATACACCCTGCAAGGAAAAATAAAATTACATTATTAATATACTGTATTGAACCCTACCTTTAAGTCACAAAACTATCATTTTTTCACTGGCAGTTGGAGGGAAGTTCTTATTCACAAACATCTTAAGGGAAAGGAGAGAAAATAGAGGAGATATTTGAAACTGACAATTTAAAAACACTCCTGTTATACAGAGTGAAGCCAGAAAGAAAAACACCAATACAGTATACTAACATGGAATATGGAATTTAGAAAGATGGTAACGATAACCCTGTATGCGAGACAGCAAAAGAGACACAGATGTGTAGAACAGTCTTTTGGACTCTGTGGGAGAGGGAGAGGGTGGGATGATTTGGGAGAATGGCATTGAAACATGTATAATATCATATATGAAATGAATCACCAGTCCAGGTTTGATGCATGATATTGGATCCTTGGGGCTGGTGCACTGGGACGACCCAGAGGGATGGTATGGGGAGGGAGGTGGGAGGGGGGTTCAGGATGGGGAACACTTGTATACCTGTGGTGGATTCATGCTGATGTAGGGCAAAACCAATACAATATTGTAAAATAAATTAACCTCCAATTAAAACAAATTTATATTTAAAAAATAAAATCACTCCTAAATTTTCTTTGAATATTATAGATACTAAAACACTTACTCCTGTCAATGAATACTACTTACTCCTTGTCTTTCTGAAGGCTTTTCTTTGTGCATGTGTTGTCTAAAATCCTTTCATCTCAAATCCCCCATGGACATATGAGAAAACTGAAGCTGAGAGAAGTAAGAGTTTTCTACACACCCTTTCATCTCCTAGTTAAGCAGCCTTTTCATTTACCTCATGTGAATTCTAACAGAATAAGGAAGTTAAAGCACCAGTGATGTATTTTAATCTCACAGATTTAAATAAGTCTAAGGAGTATGTGCTGAATGAGAGAGTGAGTGAGTGAGTGAATGAATGACAAAGTGGACTTGCCTTCTAGTTTTCCAGCTCAACACAGAAAAAAATGGGAAGATGCCACAACTACACAAAGGACAATGCAGTCTACATGCCTGGCCTGAGCTTTTACTTCTATAACTTAAAAAAAAAAAAGCCTTTTGCTAAGTTTCTATTGTGATATTTGAACTGTGGTGTTGGAGAGGACTGCTGAGAGTCCCTTGGACTACAAGGGGATCAAACCAGTCAATCCTAAAGGAAATCAACCATGAATATTCATTGGAAGGACTGATGCTGAAGTTGAAGCTCCAATGCTTTGGCCACCTGATGCAACAAGCTGATTCACTGGAAAAGAACCTGATACTGGAGAAGTGGGCGACAGATGATGAGATGGTTGGATGGCATCACTGACTCAATACATCAGTTTGAGCAAACTCCAGGAGATGGTGAAGGACAGGGAACCCTGGTGTGCTGCAGTCCATGGGGACACAACTGAGCGACTGAACAACAAACAACAAAGCAAATGAAGTTCTCAGAAATGTGGGGTTTTTAGGTGCATCTACTAAGAAGTTCGTCTCAGAAAGGTTGATAGGAGATTACTGCTTCTTCAGATGGAAAAATATTCAGGAAGTTACTAGGCAGTAATGAGATAATGACAATCTCAGTTGGGAGAATGGGGATTTAAGAAACAATCCTCAAGTCTGCTGGAAAGGAAATCTGAGTCAGACAGCAGCCGGCATACAGGGCTCTGCCCATGGACAGCTGGACATAGTTCGTAACCTTCAGTTGAGGGACCGGGCCCTGGAGGAATCATCAAAGCATGATGAATATTAACGTTCAGCCAGAATTCGCAGTCCATCTGCCATCTGGTACATTTCCTCCAGTTAAGTTAAACATTAAATTAAATTTTAAATAATTTTTTCAAATCATATCCTTTCTAGTGAATTTCATATGTGATTCTGTCTTATTTTTAAAAACTCCACAACTTGTTTGGTCATTAAATATCTGAAGCAAATAGACAACCACCATGTTGCCTCAGTTACACTGATTCCCTGCTCAAACTCACCCGTGAGGTGCCTGCTCTGAAGGCACAGAAAAAGTAGAAAGCTTTTGTTCCTTCTCTCAAATCCCCAAAGATGTCATGTGTAGCAAGAGGTAGAGCAGAAAAAGGAAAAAAAAAAAAAAAAAACCCACAGGCATTAGCAGTTCCTGAGAGAATCCAAGTATGTGCAAATTACCTGATACATTAAAAACTAAAGTGTCCAAGCAATGCAGGAAGAAAGAGACAGAAGGGTACCCAGAGCTTACGCTACCAATAAGGCACATCTGACACTGGTGTATGCAGGATAATGAGCCACGACCAGGCATCCCTTCATGCTTTTCTCCTGACAATTAGTAGGGCTGTGCCTTGCTGGGAGTCTGCACCTGGCAGAAAGAAGATCCTCTCCACAAAGCTTAAAAGATGGAACTTCAAGTCCTGTTCTGACTCAGCCAAGAGAGCTCGACTGTCTGAGGAGGCAAACCTGAGGCTCTTGAAAGCTGACAATAGAGGCCTCAGGTAAAAAGGTCATGTGTGGTGGGGTCTACGATGTCATTTCTGGGAAGTAAGAAAACTCTCAACTGCCTCCTGAGGAGGAGAATTTTTACTAAGGAACTCAGCTGGGATTTGCAACCATAAGAAGCAAAAAAGAGACATCAAGCAACACGCACCTTTCGGTAGGACAGAACGTTTCCAAAATAAGGTAGAGGTCTTGGCCCAGGAACTCCCAACTTCTTAAAAAGCCCATAGGAATATGTTCCGTATCTATGAATTGAGAGAGAAAATCCAGGTCACGGACTGTGGAATCAGTGCTGGAGCTGGCCAGTCACTAACTCGAAACTGGAACCATCAGCCTAGAGAGGTAATATATAGGTAATAAACAATAACAGCAATTCCAAAAGCAATAATTACTTTCACTCATCTTTCCCTCCTCCATAGTGAGACCACAAATAGCAGCTGAAATCCTGATGGTCCCAGTCCTAGAGTGGATGCTTGATAAATGTTTACGATTTGAGAGCTCCTGGGAGGTTTAGGCTATAATTGCTCCAAAAAAAAAAAATCATTCATATGTATTTAGTAAGTTGACTCTTCCGTGATTTAGAGATTCTCATTCTAAGTACATAGGGGAAATTTTTTTTTCTGTCTCAAACATGAGATTTTGGATAACTGCATCCACCCAATGACGGAGTTACTAGAGCATAACATGGCATTGTTCTTATCCTTACCCTTTTCCTTCCCTTTATGCTGCTGCTGTTTAGTCACTCAGTCATGTCTGACTCTTTGTGACCCCGTGGACTGAAGCATGCCAGGCTTCTCTATCCTTCACCATCTCCTTGAATTTGCTCAAATTCACGTCCATTCCATCAGTGATGCCATCCAACCATCTCATCCTCTGTCACCCCCTTCTCCTCCTGCCCTCAATCTTTCCAAGGAGTCAGTTCTTTGCATTGGAGCTCCCGCCATGATCTGACCTCATTTTAAGATTTGATTCTTCTTAACTCTGTCTTCACAAGCAGGCCTTAAAACAAGCACTGCTTTTTATTTTAATTAAAATAATATTAGTTTATTAAGCGTAACTTGCTTTATTATTTAATGGCAGTTCAGTTCAGTTCAGCCACTCAGTCCTGTCCGACTCTTTGCAACCCCAGGGACTGCAGCACACCAGGCCTCCCTGTCCATCACCAACTCCCGGAGTTTACTGAAACTCATGTGCATTGAGTCAGTGATGCCATCCAACCATCTCATCTTCTGTTGTCCCCTTATTCTCTCGTCTTCGATCTTTCCCAGCTTCAGGGTCTTTTCCAATGAGTCAGTTCTTTGCATCAGGTAGCCAAAATATTGGAGTTTCAGCTTCAGCATCAGTCCTTCCAATGAATATTCAGGACTGATTTCCTTTAGGATTGTCTGGTTGGATCTGACTCTCAAGAGTCCAACACTACAGTTCAAAAGCATCAGTTCTTCGGTGCTCAGCTTTCTTTATAGTCCAACTCTCACATCCATACATGACTACTGGAAAAACCATAGCTTTGACTACATGGACCTTTGTTGGTAAAGTAATGTCTCTGCTTTTTCATATGCTGTCTAGGTTGTTCATAGCTTTTCTTCCAAGGAACAAGAGTCTTTTAATTTCATGGCTGCAGTCACCATCTGCAGTGATTTTGGAGCCCAAAGAGATAAAATTTCTCACTCTTTCCATTGTTTCCCCATCTATTTGCCATGAAGTGATGGGACCAGATGCCATGATCTTCGTTTTCTGAATGTTGAGTTTTAAGTCAGCTTTTTCACTCTGCTCTTTCACTTTCATCAGGAGGCTCTTTAGTTCTTCTTTGCTTTCTGCCATAAAAGTGGTGTCATAAGGGTGGCAATATGTCTTTACAAATTATCTAAACAATTAAAATGAGCCAGTTATCTTAACTCCCCCAAACATGGGAAATGCAAACTTAATGGTTATTATAGTGACACATAGACTTGAATTACATCAGTGGTTGTGTAACTGCTTAACACCTGGAGCTAAAAATGGAACTATATTTTGCCTACCTACCTGAGACAACTATATGATATCCATGAGTATATCTGGGCTTCCCAGGCAGCTCAGTCACAAATAATCTGCCGACCAATGCAGGAGACCTGGGAGATACTGGTCTGATCCCTGGCATAGGAAGGTCCCTGGAGGAGAAAATGGCAACCCACTCCAATACTCTTGCCTGGAGAGAATCCCATGGACAGAGGAGCCTGGTGAGCTACAGACCATAGGGTTGCCAACAGTCAGACATGACTGAAGCAACTTAGCAAGGATGCACAAGCCAAGTGCGAACCACCTGAATTAAGAGTATTTTTTTTAAATTTAAAACTTTACCTGTTAACAAAATATATCCTTTATACTCATTTTCACTCCATTCTTATCATCTTTCCTATCTGTAAGTGATCAGCTTAATATGCTCAGTGTCTATTTTCTGTATGTGTTCTTAGAAAACATATAATCATGCCTCATGTGCAGATGCTTTTATTTACTCTCTACCATTTTTTTTTGACTGCACTGAAGAGTATGCAGGACATGCATTATCTTTGTTCCCAGACCAAGGAATCAAACTTGGGCTCTTGGCAGTGAGAGTGAAAAGTCCTAACCTTTGTACCACCATGGAATTCTCTCTTTAATATTTTTTTATTTTGAGATAACAGTACATTCATAAGAATTTATAAGAAATAGAACAGAAAGATCTCATTTACTCTTAACCCAGTTCCACTCAATGGTGACATCTTTAAAAACTATACAGTAACCCAATACACACACACACACACACACACACACACACCTAGGTACAGTTTGCAGTCTATGGTTTGTTACCCATGATCTATGTGGTGAACATATTGGTCTAAAAATATTAAGTGGAAGATTCCAGAAATAATTTACAAGTTTTAAATTGTGCATTGTTCTGAGCAGTGTGATGAAATTTTGCTCCATCTGACAAAATGTGAACCATCTCTTTCTTCAGTTCATCATGCCTGTTAGTCATTTAGTAGCTGACTTAATCATCAGATCAACTGTCATGGTATCACAGTGCTTGTGTTCAACTCTTATGTTGTAATGGTTGAATTCTTGAAGCACAGTGTTCTTGTCTGTAGAATGAAAACTCTGCTCAAGGCTTCCACTGCCATCATAGAAACTGAGCGCCTTTCAGCTACACCCATGGCTCTGTCGTCAGGCAATTGGGTTGATTTGGACTACAAAGAAGGATGATTGACCCTTATGTTCCCTGAAACTGTAGAAATGACCCAATGACTAAAGGATCCATTTCCAGACCATTCCCCACCTCATGGCATCTGGTCCTCCAGCCAGTGATACTCACCTGCTAAGAACAGTGCCCCAGGTACATTCATTTTCCTGAAGATGCTCAATCACAAAGCAGCTAGATTACTGCCTCTGACTTCAACTATCTTATAAACCAATTGAGGCTGGTACTCCCTATAGCAGGCCTGCCTGTAGGTTATCCTTCGTGTATTATGTGTGCAAGCCCATGACTCAGGGTTCTGGATCTTTACAAGTCTGCTCACTCTAGTGTTACTGAGAGATGATAGAGCACAGGAAAAGAGAGGTTGAGGGAAGAGGCTGCCATCAATGGTTTAAACATGAACTTGCTAGACCTCCAGGGCTAACTCTGTAGAGGCAAATTAGTAAGGTATGGCTGAAAAGCAGGCTGTGTGTAAATGGTTCAAAATGCCCAATAGGCATTTTCACCAGTCTTCAGTAACTTTCCCGTGGAGGCAAAAGACACTTTGTATGACCAAAAATGAGTGGCCATAGACTGTTCCAGAATATTGGATTNCACATTGCAGGTGAATTCTTTACCAGCTGAGCCAGAAGGGAAGCCCAAGAATACTGGAGTGGGTAGCCTTTCCCTTCTCCAGAGGATCTTCCCGATCCAGGAATTGAACCAGGATCTGCTGCATTGAAGGCGGATTCTTTACCAACTGAGCTATCAAGGAAGCAAGTCAGGTAGGAAGTCTGAGGGATTTTGATACATTTCTCCCCTCTTTTGGTGCCTTCTCTGGGTACCTTTGGGGTTTCCCTAGTGGCTCAACTGTAAACAATCTGCCAGCAATGCAGGAGACCAGGTTTGATCCCTGGGTCAGGAAGATGCCCTAGAGAAGGGAATGGCTATCCACTCCAGTATTCCTGTCTGGAGAATCCCACAGACAGAGGAGATTGATGGACTCCTGTCCATGGTGTTGCAAAGAGTGGGACACAATTGAGCAACTAAGCACATACACACACTGGGTGCCTTTAAGGAGGGTCATGCTAAAATCCCCCATGTACATATATAGAAAGTGAAACTCAGTGACTGCAAATGGCTTCCTAACAGCTATTGATCAAAACATGTTATAAATAATATGAAGAAAGATGCCAAGTGTTCTGCTCTGAAATGTCAATATTCAAAGTTTGCAGTTTCATGATGAGGGTCACTGTGAAATAGTGAGACTCAAGGTTGAAGCAGCAATTTGGTTAAAAGTTTGGCTCCTCTCTCCATGTCTAACCCTGCCCAGGGGCTCCCTCCATGGGTCTCCAGAATCAAGGACTTCATCTCACCTCAGGAGAAACAAGGACAGATGTTTGTCATGACAGGTGCTTGTCACATGTCTATACTCCCCACTAAGAGAAACACAAAATACATCCCCCAGGAAGAGATTACAGTGTTATCTGATAACTACTGACAACTTGATTCACTCAGCTAAACCCACAGCCTTTCTTATTCTTCTTGGAAACAAATTCCTTATGGAAACTATATACTTTCACCTTCCTCCAAAATGCATATGCCAATATGATGGTTTTCTCATTGAGCCTTACACGCCATCACCTTCCCAATTCACCTCAGGGCCTGGTCCGGCTGGTTGGAATCTATCCCAGGGGCAATAGTCTAGTCAAGTCCTGAGACAAATGTGTAGCCAGAGCCACGTCCTAGCAAAGGCAAATGGCCTGCTCTGTAAGGGGAAATAACAGAAGGCATGATCTTTGTGCCCTTCATTCCACAACCAGACACACTTGGCTTGAACAATCTCACTTATGAAGACCATGAAGGAAGACGTGTATGCCTGAAGAGCGCCCCACACCTCACGTCTCTCATCTGGTCATTTGTGTACTGACGGCCTCAGCATGGTCAAAGCTCTATCCCAAGTGCTTCATGTGCAGATGTGACTAAGAGCCACATATTACTCGGTGGAAAATAGAAATAGACAATTATAGTACTGCCAAGATAAACTAATTATACATGTTTTGAAAACACAGTGTCCTCATCAACGATACACAGCTTACCTTTTCAGACTGTAGCAATCAGTCAGAGATGGAAATCAAAGAACACTCATGGAATTGGGCATTAGGCTCAGATATCAGGAGAGGTGAGCAGGGTGTCATGGACTCAGTGATGCAAGAGGGACTGTCAGTCTGCTATTGCTCTCCTTTTAGAGGTGACTCTTCTTCTAGGAAGCCTGTCCTGACTTCCACTGGCTGAGAGAATTGCTCAGGGTATGAGGAGGCCGTATTTCTCTGGATTGATGTGTGTGTTAGTTTCCAATTTCACAGATCACGGGTTTGTAACCAGAGCTCTGCCCCAACACAGACAAGCAAGCCAGTCAGTAGGGGCTGGGATGAGGTAGTGGGATGTTCTTTCTAACCCACACACATCCCACCATGAAGAAACACACACACATGTGCCCTTAAGCAGAAGCACTTCCATGGACTTCACAGCAAAGAGAAGAGAAAGACCTCATCATGGCTGCTCACATTCTACTCCATTCCTGAATTTCTCTCTCTTGATAAATGAATCACTAACATCTCTGCCACACTGTACACGTTAGAAAGTTCTTTCACATCTCTCAATTGATTACCCTGAAAACTATGTGAGATAAGCAGTGTTGGGGTTATTTGAGTCCCACTTTACAGATGTAAAAACAGAAGCTCCGGGTGGGGAAGGATCTTGCCCAAATATTGAACAATAAATGTAGAATGTGGAGCTAGATCTCATAATTCTAAATTGTACCAGTGACATGCTTGCCTGGATTCCAAGAGGCCTCCTGAAATAATTTGGCAGATTGTGTCAACCTCTTATGGGATAAATATCTCCATCATGCTACTGTTGTTATAAATGCTAGAGCTGTTTGTGGCCACAAAAGAGAGAGCAGATGACTAAACTTTATGTATTCATGAACTCATAGTGTTAGCAGATAAAGGATGTTGCAAATAGTCCTGACACGTCACAATCAGAATCATCCGGGTTTCCAAGAAAGCAGGAAATGAAAGATGAATGAAACCAAGGAGTGAAAGAGGAATCAGAGGAGGCGGGCAAGTTTCAGAAGACCATGAGGAAAGGAATTAATGACACAGGGGGTATAAAATGAAAGAAAAGATCAGCATCACAGGTTAGCTGCAAAAGTGGAGCAAAGTGTTGGCCGTCTCTCCTAATCAGTACAGTAACCTTCTAAGGAGTTTTTTTCTGACCCTAGACTGGCCTCACCCAGGAAATTCCCTACTCTGCCACCAGACAGAGTCTGGTAAAACATGAGTCATGCATCATTCCTGTATTACTCAAGTCTTTCCGACCACTTCCATCATCCACAGAATTAAACCAAAATGCCATGGGGCAGCTATTCAAAACCCATGTGGGATGTTTAGATCACTTTCATATCTTGGTTACTGCCAACAGTTCTGCAATGAGCAAAGGGCTTCAAAGTAGCCCTTTCTTGAGATTAATGGCTAGAGGTAGAATTTCTGAATTTTATGGTAGCTCTCTTTTGGCTTTTTGAGGAATCTCCATGCTGTCTTCTGCTGTGGCTGCACCAAGTTACATTCCCAGCAACAGTGCAGGAAAGTTCCCTTCTCTCCACATCATTGCCCACATTTGTTGTTTCTTGTCTCCTTGATCGTTCTTCATTTGGACAGGTGTGAGGCGGTATCTCATTACGGGTTTGACTTGCATTTCCTGATGATGAGTGATGCTGAGCACATTTTCGTGTGCCTGTTGCCATCTGTATGTCATCTTTCAAATGTCTATTCAGGTCTTCTGCCCACTTTTCAATCAAGCTGTTTGGTTTTTAAATATTGACCTGGGGTAATACACTAAGCGAAATAAGTCAGAAGGAAAAAAAAGAAACAAATACTGTATGATTTCACTTATATATGGAATCTCAAAAACAAAGTAGAGTACAGAAAAAGACTGTATTACAAAAATACAAAAAAATACAGAAAAAGACTCGGAGATACAGAGAACAAACAGGTGGTTGCCACAGGGGCGGCGGGTTGAAGGACAAACAAAATGGGTGAAGGGAATTAAGAGGTGCAGACTTCCACATAGAAAGTACATAAGTCACCGGGATATAATGTTCACACAAGGAATATAGTCAATAATATTGTCACAAATGTATACGGTGACAGGTGCTTGCTGGTCTTACTAAGGTGATCAAGTTGCAATGTGTTAAAATATAGAATCATTATATTGCATACCTGAAACTAAGTAACAGTGTATGTTGATAAGAACTCAATTTCTTAAAACAATTTAAAAATGAATTAATAAATAAATGGTGAAAAAAAGATCTGTGTGCATCTGGCCACAGCTGACTTCTTCAGGCTTGTCTCAGTTCACTTCCAGTGCAAACATGATGTTTTAAGAAAATGGTATGATGTGCTGTTCCCAAGCCCCCTGGACGACTGGTCTTCTTGCATATCTACACAACCATTCTTCCGTCTGAAATGGGCCCAATCCATTTTCCATCGTGAGTTCTGAGACTTCCTCTGGGAGTCGGCCAGGGCACCACCTTCCCCAGTGCCCCTTGTCCTGAGCATGTAGGTGGTGGGGAGGGTCCCATTTCTGCACGACCACAGTTCTCACAGTTATCACGTGGGAACATACTAACTCTCAGACCACGATGTCCATTGTAATTCATGTGCAGGGGGAATGTTAAAAACTACACAAGCCTGGGTGCACCTGAATATCTGAAGTTCCTGAGATGAGGTCAAATACAAGAAAATTGCATCTATTACCTTAATTGTTGCTAAGAATTGTGAAAAACATTCGTTGAAATATTAAAGGCAATAGCCTAGATCCTAGGGAACATAATAGAGCAAAACCAGCCAAAGAATAGAAAGCTAAACAGTCTCAAAATTCATTTAAAAAGTAAGTGGAAGTCAAATCTTCTTACAAGGAAACATCACATTCAGAGACTTTTATGGTAATCTTCAAGTAACACATATGTCTTAGCCTGCTTTCCCAAGAAAGAAGAGCTTCAAATACGGGCTTTCGTGGCACTATCTTCTGGGGAATTTGATCCAGGGGAGAAAGAGTGAAAGAAAATAGGAATATAGCATGGAAGAAGCATGTATACCAGATTCATTACCAATCTGGCCAGCATTTGGTATCAAAAGCAACCAACTCTCTGATCAGCTGACCATCTTCTGAGAGCCATGAAATTAAAAGACCACTCAGAAGATGCAGCCATCCAGGGAATTGAAGAGGGAAGAGGGCACTCACTGGTTTCCCTTTCCCTTTGGGAAAATGTTCTTCCCACAGGGAAGTAATTCTCTAAAACTTCTGTTACAGAAGAATTGCTAGGTTGAGAGGCACAGTCAGGCTTCACTGCACAAATTCAGTTGGAATCCGGGCAATGATGGTCCCTGCAGTTGTGGCATGAACAGAGACCAGGGCAGGTACACTAGTTCTCTGTGCTGTCTAGCAGATTATCCCCAAATACAACCCCTTGAAACAACAAGCATTGACTGTGTCACAGCTCCTTGGGCTGGGAGTCCAGGTGTGGCTTACCTGGGTATCTCTGGCTCAAGCTCTCTCCTGCTATCAGGCTGGGCTGCCTCTCATCCAAAGTCTCACCTGGGAAGGACTCACTTTCAGGTCCTCCAGGTGGTCTGGCAGGGTTCAGATCCTCACAAGCTCGAGGATTCAGTTCCTCACTGGCTGTGGCCCAGAAGACCCTCAGATCTCTGCCACCAGGGTCCCTCCAAAGAGCAGCTCACAACATGACAGTCACTTCCCCCAGAGTGAGGGAGTGAGAAGGGGCACCCAATTAATATTCTACTCATTAGAAGCAAGTCGCCTATCCCGGCCTCACCAATGGGAGGGGGTTAAATGGGGCATAAGTACTAACAGGCAGAGCCATTGGCGGCCAGCTGAGAGGATGCCATCACAGAGGTGAAGCTGAGATTCTGAGTTGTCACATAAAATCAATCCAATCATGCCCAGCTCACTCTATGAGGACAGTATGAACTTGATCCAAATAGGACAAAAGTGAGACAAGAAAGAAAGACTACATTTCACTCTCACTCACAGGCTTCAACACAAAATTTCTGAGCAAAATAAAGCCAGTCAAATCCAGCAACAATGATACACCATGACCAAGTTGGATCTTCAAGGGATGGGAATACCAGACCACCTGACCTGCCTCCTGAGAAATTTGTATGCAGGTCAAGAAGCAACAGTTAGAACCGTACATGGAACTACAGTCTGGTTTCAAATCAGGAAAGGAGCACGTCAAGGCTGCATATTGTCACCCTGCTTATTTAACATATTGCAAAGTACATCATGCAAAATGCCGGCTGCATGAAGCACAAACTGGGATCAAGACTGCCGGGAGAAATATCAATAACCTCTGATATACAGATGACACCATCTTTATGGCAGAAAGTGAAGAACTAAAGAGCCTCTTGGTGAAAGTGGAAGAGGAGAGTGAAAAAGCTGGAATAAAACTTAACATTCAGAAAACCAAGATCATGGCATCCAGTCCCATCACTTCATGGCAAATAGATAGGGAAACAATGGAAACAGTGAGAGACTTTATTCTGGGGAGCTTCAAAATCACTCCAGATGGTGACTGCAGCCATGAAATTAAAAGACACTTGCTCCTTGGAAGAAAAGCTATGACCAACCTAGACAGCATATTAAAAAGCAGAGACATTACTTCACCAAAAAAGGTCCGTCTAGTCAAAGCTATGTTTTTTCCAGTAGTCATGTATGGATGTGAGAGTTGGACTATAAAGAAAGCTGAGCACTGAAGAATTGATACTTTTGAAGTGGTGCTGGAGAGGACTTTTGAGAGTCCCTTGGACTGTGAGGAGATCCAACCAGTCAATCCTAAAGGGAATCAGTCCTGAATATTCATTGGAAGGACTGATGCTAAAGCTGAAACTCTGATACTTTGATCACCTGATGTGAAGAACCAACTCATTGGAAAAAAAAAAAAAAAAAAGACCCTGATGCTGGGAAAGATTGAAGGCTGGAGGAGGAGAGGACAACAGAGGATGAGATGGTTGGATGGCATCACTGATGCTATGGACATGAGTTTGAGTAGGCTCCAGGAGTTGGTGATGGACAGGGGAACCTGGTGTGCTGCAGTCCATGGGGTTGCAAAGAGTTGGACATGACTGAGCAACCAAACTGAGTTGGATTTTACCCTGAAACTCAGGGGTAACTAACAAAGAACAAATATTAGTATTAGTTATCAGGTTAACTGATTAAAAGAGAAAGGTCTTATCCCAATAGCTTCAGAAAACACATTTATTAATATTCAATATATCATTTATGATAGAAGAATGCACTACTAATAGCAAAGAATTTCCTTAATGTGATAAAAGTATCTACCAAAACCACCTAACGAAACATCATTCTTCATAGTATAAAAGCATTATCTGCTTATGCCATTTTACCACAGGCACATACAGCTTTTTCAAAATCTGTAACCTCTTTAAGTACCTAAAATCTCATCAATTAATTTAATGCTGGAAACAAAAAAAATGTCATTACTTGTTTTTGTCAGAAACCCAGTTTGTAGATCCCAGGTGAACAATTCAAAACAATCACTGAATATATTAAATATTTTTTTTACCCTTTGAGAACTGACCAACATGGGTTCATTCAGAGGGTTCATTCAACTGAGATCAGCTGGGTTCAAAAACTGAGTTCTTCACCTGTAGTTAGAACATAGGCTCTTATGATACTCAGATAAAAAAATAAACCACCTCCCCAGAAAATAAACAAATGCTTCTCATTGGTGCATTCAGTACCAAGAGTTTTCTAAGTAGACATGTCAGCACATGCCTGCCAAGCCCAGTGATTTTTTCCAGGGGCCCTGCCCAGCCAATTCCAGCCCACACCTTGAATTCAACACAAGATGCCCTATTCTGACTGGTCACACAGTTATCTCCATGGTCATATGCCCTGTGTATCAGTCTGAGCTATGCCTGGTACTACGACACAACACGGGGACAAAGTGTGAACAAGACTGTCACAAAGGGCGCTTACCTAGGTGGGGTGCTCCATGCACGCAGACACCTCCAAAGGCATCGAGAGGCTGGGAAAGACAAAGATAGGTGGGATCCAGAGCCTCTGTAGGGATGGGTGGGCTTCCTAGAAGAGGTGACACCAATGCAATACCACGGACAGAGCAGAATTTGCTTAAGGAGAGAAGGAGAGAGGGCATTCAGGCTGTGAGAATGGTTCATCTTATCAAAATTATCATTGTTGAGTATGTTTGTTATTTCTTGGTTGCAGGTACAATGTCTAAATCAACCAATTTTTATTACTGCAATAAGGAAGTGATCAGATCACAGGCCAAGTTAGAGATCCTGTAATTCTAGGGCCAAGGTTCCACCCTGGACAGCTCAGCAGGGACCTGAAGGCTGTGCAGGATGTCCGGGAAAAGCCACAGGGCTTTCTGGCATTACAGTGACCTGTCTTGAATTTGTTAGGGTGCAGTCCTGAGATTAAAAACATTTACCACGGTGACACTGACTCGGCATAAATCCACCATCCGGGGCCATTTAGCCACCACCTCCTCTAGTTCCAGCACGCTCCCATTCCACCAGAGGGCACTCCTGAGCCCATGAGCAGCTCCGCCCCACTCTGTCCTCTCCCAGCCCCTGGCCACACCACTCAGGTACATGCTGACTTCATGGATTTGCCTCTTCCAAATGCTTCATATAAATGGAATCATGTAATGTGTGGCCTCCTAAATTCTTTCATTTATGCATTTTAAAAGTTAATCTCTCTTGTACCCTGTATTAGTATTTCACATCTGTGATAACTGAAGAAGCAACTATTGTATGGATACATCATGATCGGTGTATCCATTCATCCACTGGTTTGCCTTGTGTCTACCCTTTAGCTATTGTGGAGAGTGGTGTTATGAACATGCAAGCATATGTCTTTGTTTGAGAAATTGTGTTCAGTTCTCTTAGGCATCTACCCTGGTGTGCAATTGCTGGTAATTCTACGCTCAACGACCTGAGGAGCTGCCAAACTGTTCCACACACTGGCTGCTTCGTTACATCCTCACCAGCCAGCAACAGCTGAGGTTTCCACATTTCCTCTACATCCTCACCAACACTTTAGTTTTCCCTTTTTACAAAATAACCATCCCGGTGGTTGTGATGTAGTAAAATTTCTGGGATTTTGTCTTTGTGCTACCAACATTAGTTAATAATCTGGGGGAATTCAACCAGAGGCAGAGAGGGCAAATGAAGGGTGTAATTGGGAACCTGGTCCACCAGGTCCCGGAGGCTTCTCTGGGCTCCCGGGACACCTATTCTCTTTACTGTGTACACAGCTGCCTAGAAGGCATCCACAGAATGTGACTAATGTGTGGGCACTATGTGGATCATTTAAACCTTCTCAGCCTCAGTTGCCTGATCTTTAGAAACAGGGTTAATAATTATGTCTTCCCCTTCCTATAGGACCCCAGATCAGAGACCTGAGGGGCTTGGGGCCTGAATTTGCGATAAGAGGCCTGGTGTCACTGGGGGAAGAGAACACGTGACCTTGCCCATCACACACCTGATCCTTAGCAAACCCTCTAGAAGTGTTCATTCACAAGAGCTCACATGAGTTCAAGTAGTAGCCAAAAGGGACAGGCATTATAGAGTAAGCACAAGCTAGGAACTGAGGGAGACATGAACTCAAGTTGTAGTTGAAAAATAAATAAAAGGTTGGGTGTTTGCTGACTGAATCTTTCTTTTCCTTCTAATTATGTTTAAATGCCTCCTTTTCCACCTGCTGTGTGAGGAGCCACTGAGTCATAAATGTTCAGGATGTCATGTCTTGGATTCTCACTGGGGCTGGGGCGGGGGATCTGTCCAGCTGTACGAGCTCAGGGCCCTGAGCAGGACCTCCAACCCTCCCCTCCCCACCCACCACACAGATGCATGTCACCTGTCTCTATCAGCCATCTATCTGTAGTGTATCATTCAACTAATTAGCTGTCATCTGTCTACAAAGAAAAGCAGGATGTTCACTGATACATGCAGTTCCAGTCTCTGACTCCACAGGGTTTCTTCTGGTTTCCCCTTTCCTGGACCAGGGACTCCCTTCTCTAACAGGAAAATATGTGTCTTCCATTATCCATAGTATGTTTATTTGCTTAATAAATCTCCCTTTATGTAGCTACTGCCACTCAGTCTCATTCCACTCCTGATATACCCCTCACCCTCCGTGGTTCTCCACACCCTATTTAGGCTCTGGATGCCCTGGCCAGGCCACCCTTCTGAGCAGACACTCTGCTCCTTGCCTGGACACCCACATCCAGGCTAGGCTGCTGTTCCTGTGGACACCATCCCTCCTCAATCTCCAACTTGGAGCCACTGAGCCCCCCTTCTCTGCCCACACCATGGAGGTTAAGGCTGTCAGCCTTCTGTGTGCCCCTAAAGGCTTTAGGACTGGACTATCCAGGAAATCCCTAGCAAGGAAGGGGTTGTGGATGGGAGGGGCAGAAAAGGGAAAGGAAGGGCTGTGTGCAGCTTCTGATATCATCTGAAACTGACCAGTGACTATAGCTTTTCTCCCCAATCAACTGACCAATCAACCATCTTTTATTCCACATTCATTATGTTAAGACAGTTGGGAAATGAGGGTAGAAAACAAACACTTCAAGAAAACCTGTTTCCTGCCTTCAAGAAATATTAGGGGAGATGAGATGAAAACTTGTCATTAAAACTAATAACATAATTATATGTGCATTTGTTGTGACATAAAATATGTGCTCAAAAAAAGTAGATTTAAACCATGAAAGATAGCTCAGTTGTTAAAGAATCCACCTGCAATGAAGGAGACCCTGGTTCAATAACTGGTTTGGGAAGATCCTCTTGATAAGGGATAGGCTATCCATTCCAGTACTCTTGGGTTTCCCTTGTGGCTCAGCTGGTAAAGAATCTGCCTGCGATGCAGGAGACCTGGGTTCGATCCCTGGTGTGTGAAGATCCCCTGGAGAAGAGAAAGGCTACCCACTCCAGTGTTCTGGCCTGGAGAATTCCATGAACTGTATAGGCCATGGGGTCACAAAGAGCTGGACATGACTGAGCAACTCTCACTTTCATACTTTCTGAGAAGTGGGCAAAACACTGTGGATTAATTCTTACCTATGTAATATATCAAATAGCAGTTTTGGAAAAGACCCCGCCCACCAGGAATTGTGGTGGCCAAGTGTTTAGTCACTGGCTCTCCCTGATTCAGTTGTACATATTCCCCCTAAAGTGCAGGATGGTATCCTAATACTTGTGTGAAGAGAGGCTTACAGAGTTCCTCAATAGAATATTTAGTTTGAAATATATAAAATAAAACCTGTGATTTATTAAAACATGTCAGAACTTTAGTCACCACAATAATTCTTGTTTTCGTTAATTCACTGATAAAACTGTTGAGACACTTTCTTTCTTGATCGTTGCTCTGAAGGAGTAGATGTTACTAACTCGATATGAGTGGAGATGGTCCTTTGAGAATCAGATAAGCTGAGTGTACGTATCTGGCCCTCATTAGTCACCTCTTTCATGTTACACGATATATAAAAACACAGACATCGAGAAAGCTAAACAAATGTGCAGATACCCTAGTCATCCAGCAAGTGCAATAGAAGAAGCCCGTCTTTATTTCTGAGTTTTACCACAAAGTAAATCAAGTCCCCTGAAATTCTGGGACACAGCTCCTTGAAGAACAAAGCCCAGGTCCTTAGGGGAAGTCAAGCTCCACTTATGGTCTCATCTCTGAGCACAACCTTCAGAACAATGGGTTTTTCTGGTCTTAAAAGTCCTTGACTTTTTATCTTCAAGGGGATCTGCAACAGTTAAGAGAACCAAGGAATGAAGCACCACCAACGAGAGAAGCAAAGTAGTCAAGATACATTACAGACAACAATGCTTTACAACAATACACAAGCTACTTTTAGCATCGTGTATCTTTGTTTTTTTTTTAAACTTCCAATTCAATATGTTTAAAAGCTATAGGGATGGACAGGCTGTCAATGTTTCCTTGATTAAACTTTAACAGTTTATGACTTTCAGAAAATTGGTCTATTTAACCACTGCTATAAAATATATGGGCAAAAGTCATTTCTAATACTCACTATTCACTTTTTTTAAAATTTTTATTTTTACTATATTTTACTTTACATTACTGTATTGGTTTTGCCATACATTGACATGAATCCGTCTCAGGTGTATGTGAGTTTCCAATCTTGAACCCCTCCCCCAACCTCCCACCCATATCAACTCTCTGGATCACCCCTGTGCACCAGTCCCAAGCATCCTATATCCTGTATCGAACATAGACTGGCGATTCGTTTCTTACATGATAGTAGGTTGCTTTAATTCCTCTTTTACTGAGATATAAATGATTAATGGTAAAAACATTTGACTTACATATATGTGAAATTACTACCACAATAAGTTTAGTTAACATCCACCACTCATAAGAGACAGGAAATGAAAAAATACTGTTTTCCTCTTTTGAGCACTTTTAGGATCTACTCTCTTCTACTATATAAAAATGTCAACTATAAGCATTGAGTTTTACATGATATCCCTGTACTTATTTGTCTATAACCAGAAGTTTGTACCTTTTGATCACTCGTATCCAGTTTCCCTTCTTTATCTTTGATTCTCTGTACTTTGTAATTTTGTCAAGACTGGATAGTGAAAGCATTCATCCATCATTCTTACACAAAATATTATTTGAGCACTATGCCTATGAAGCATTTTGCCTGTTTTTTTAAACATACCCTGGTTCCAAGGGCAGGGCAAAGGGTGAAGTTCTGAAGACCTACAGTGGTTTGTCTGAGATTTTTAGCCCCGTTCTCACCCAGTCACTCCTTCTGGGTTGGGGGAACCAACAGAGTGACCTTCTAACCTCTGTTGACTGAAGGACAAGCAAGGAGCTGTGGAGGGAGAAGCCCCATCCCATGGGGTACTGGGTGGGGTTTTCAGGGGGCATCTGCCCTTCCCAGGGGTGCCCGAGGCCCCCTTTCTCTCCAGGCTCAGTACCCTGTGTGTACACACTTACAGGACATCCACAAGTAAAATGGAAACATCTCTATCCTCCTCTTCCCTGAGAAAACTACTCACAGGGAGGAACTGCTTATTAAAAGTATGACTCCTAGAAATAAGCCTTATTTTAGGGCCATGCTTCAGATGAATCAATGCCAACTGTTCTGTGTGCTCCTCAGACAGAGATTCCAGGTCTTTTTATAACTGTAACAAATTGTTTTTTTAAACAGTCAAATAGTATGTATTTTCCCTGCAGGTAGACACACACAAAGCAAGCAAGAACACAAATAACATTTGATAAATTTTAAAAACTCAAACTGTTCCAAATTTGCATCCAAGAGCTCTAATCAATTGCAAGTCACTCCTTAAACATTTGCCTGATGATGTCAAGGCACCACTGAGCGTTTATGGAAGGAAAAAATGAGGGGACAGAGTTAAAGACCTTTTTAGGTACAAGGAAACAAAGGAACCAAACTGCTTGGTTCAGTGACAAAGTATTGTTAGGTGGTAGGACCCATGATGCCAGCCTGTGGTACCTGTAAACACAGCAGAGGGGAGAGTGGGCTCTGACCTGGATGGGGAGGCTGCATGGAGGGGCTTGGGACTGAACTGGAACTTGAAGGGGGAGGATGGACTGTACAGTGGACAGGAAGGACACACAGTCATTCTGAGAATGCAAAGGGAGCCCAGCTGGATGGCAGCAGGATCCCTGGCAGGTGAGGGGCTGTGGGAGCCTTTCCCATCCGGCAGAAATGCTTTCACTCAGGGACCACTGTGGCTGCACAGAAGGATCAGTGGGGGTGCTCTCAACACCACACTCTGGGGAAATTATTTTAGAGAGTCTGAGGTGACCTCAGCATAGGGATAATGCTCCCCAGTAATTTCTTTATACAAACAGTGGCTAAGAATCACTGTCAGGAGAGTTTCTGTAAGTTCCCGTGGAGAAGGGCATCACTGAAAAGTTATGACATGGTCACCACTACTCTCACAACTTTGTACGACATTTTCCTTCCTTCCAGTAGACGTGACACCAAATTTTAAAAGTTGCTCAAGTTCACTGACTTTGTATAGTCATGTGCCAACTGCCTTGACTCTAGATGAGTTTACAGTCGGATCTTTATAAAGCCACAGACTTAGTCCCCCAGGGATGAAAGACAGTTAAAGGTCACAGATGGATTCAGACAGATTCTCTTTCTAGTAAGCTAAATTATTATTTGAATAGATCACAACCTTATAGACACAGAGAGATACACCTCAGTTAAAAAATTAACAAGAAAACATTATTTATGCAAATAATGAACTGCTAACCTGTGTTTCTTTACAAGGTTTGAAGGAGAAGTTCTGCAGGACTCTGACGACAGCAAGTTTCATGTTCATGATGGCAAACCTCATGCCAATGCAATTTCGGGGTCCAGTTCCAAAAGGCAGGTAGACGTAAGGATTTATGCTGTCCTTGTTCTTCTTACTGAACCTGGATCCACAACAGTAGATGAAACAAGTGAATGAAACAGAAAAATCCCAGGAATTCCAGGTGTGAGATTTTAACTTAAACCCTCAAACAGTAGCATAAGGGAGACTCCCGTGGCGGATGACTGAATCCTGCTGTGGTGATTTTGCTCTGAGAAAGGTAAGCCCCAGGGCCTTCCCATTCCCCTGACCCCACAGGAGCTTTCAGTCCTGGTGAGCAGATGAGATGAAGGCTGTTTAAAGAAAATGTATCTTTAAATATGAAATCTACATCCAGGGTGGTGAGATGCTCACGCTCTGAAAGGCAGTTAAGAAATGAGACTGATTGCAGAAAGAGTGGGTTCCTGCCTCCATGAACACTTACATTGGTCATGTATTCAGAGACAAAGGAAGCAGGAAAAATGTCTCTGAATATTTCAATTGTTAGTTTTCTATTATTTTCCCTTTGCTTCCTCTTGTGTTGGTATGTCTCTCTCTCCCATACACAGAGGTTGCTGAGGTCAGTAGATTGATGACGGTGTATGACTCAACGCTACTCTGGTTCAATCACTGATTTCCTTGTCTGTTCCACAAACCAATAAAGTCCTTGATGGCCAGACCTCTGCTTTATTCAAATTTGACTCCTCAAATTTGGATTTGGAGAAGTGATAATGACACTGTGGTTGTATATATTTTAAAGAGTTCCTATTATACAAAATATTCTGGAAGAATACATTAAACATGATTCATAAAACTTATGCCTATATACTATACTATGTATATGTCAATAACTCTTTATAATTGGCTTTAACATTTGGATTTCTCACTCCCTCAACCAGACCCTGACACACATAGGTGAGCACTAACTCTCTGCTTGACAGCTGAGTGAATCAAAGGGAAGTAGAGTCAGTGCTCTCTGGTTTTAGGTTTCTGATGCCGCAGGAGGGGAAGTTGCTGAACTTGAGAGAGACACAGAGGTTCCCTGGTCCAGAACAGAGGACTTGGTGGACTCGGACTGTTCTTTCAACAATGCTAAGTGTACAGGTTATGCTAGTACTAGGGACAAAAGGGTGAAAGAGACACAGTCCCTGCTGTCAGGGGGCTTATAGTCAGGGGCTCACAAAATGCTAGATCCCAGACAGTGACCTAAAATGTTCAATCCAAGTTTTGTTCACCATAAAATAAATGGGAGAGCATCAATTATTTCCAGAGTCCCATCTGTGCCCAAAGCAGAACCTGGCTCTGAATTCCCAGAGACAATACTTAACCTCTCCAATGGGGGTGTCTAGATGTCTAGAGAGCAGAGGACTTCTCTTTGGAAGGTCAAAAAACACTGAGGCAAAAGGGAGCTGGCCCAGGTCTACAGCCACAGACAGAACCAGGCCACCTGTGTCTCCTCCATCCTCATTGAGACTGCTGGAACCACCTGGGATGAGACCACTAGGTCCTCAACCTACAGTCCCACAATAATAATAGAGGAAACAGCAGCCAATGTTTAAAGAAATGGAAATGTGGGAACATTAGTGATGAATTCAAAGAGCTAAAGAGGATAGGAAGAAAGACTTAAAGGAAATAAAAACCAATACACTTAAAATAATATAGATGTCAAATAAATTATAGCATGTGTAACAATCATATATATATATATTAAAAACACAGAATTCCATTTATACTTTACTGTTAAATATAGTAAGCAATTGAAAAATAAAACTATATATAATGTCATTCTAAGTTTTAACAACCTGTATATGCATAGAAAAATGTCCTCAGGACTTACATTGCACTATTAATGGGGCCTGTCTTAAGCTATTGGACTTCCCTGATGGCTCAGTGGTAAAGTATCCACCTGCCAATGCAGGAGACATGAGTTTGATCCCTGGGTTGGGAACACCCCCTGGAGAAGAAAATAGCAACCCACTCCAGTCTTCTTGCCTGGAAAATCCAACGGACAAAGGAGACTGGTGGGCTACAGTTCATGAGGTCACAAAGAGTCGGAAATGACTTAGTGACTAAACAACAAAAAAGCTTAAGGTTTTAGGAATGCACACAACTAAAATTTTCTGGGTTTTTGTTTGTTTGTTTGTTTATGGTTGGTAAAGTTTTTAATCAAATAATATCATTTTTGGAAAAAGTAAGGACATTTAACAATAAAAAGATGTAAAATAAAATGATTGTATAGTCACATATTTGTCACCCACAATGAGAGTCATCAGAATACACTCTGAGCACCTAGATTAGAGAGGGTCCCCTTCCCTGGGACCGTACCTTTCGGGACGGAACTCCTCCGGCTCTGGCCAGAGCTCTGGGTCTCTGTGAAGCACGGAGATTGGCACCATCATTGTTGTGCCTTTGGGAATGGACACCCCGTGGATTTCCACATCCTTCTTACAGAACCTCTCAAGTCTAACGGCAATTGGAAACATTCTGAGAGTTTCATTCACTACCATGTCAAGATACTCCATCTGTGCCAGGACATCGTAGGTTGGAGGCGCCTGGGAAGAAAGAAATAGATTTTGATAAATTAAAATATCAGATCAACCTTCAACTCCATCTATGTAGGCCTACTGAAATGTTAGGAGCTCCAGGGAATAATTTAAATTGGTAAAGGACCTTAGCATTTATATACATTACTATCATGTCCTTTGACCTCTCAATGCCCATTGAGATGAAACACCACAGGTTATCAAGGAGTGTATTTTCTCTCTCATGAAAACAACCATGACTGACAGACTAGGACCCTTACTCTTAAGTGAAAAAGTCCAAAATCAGTGTTTCTTTTAAAAAGTGAGGCTACACAACTATACCAAGGCAAGAACGTGTAAAAGAGCACGTTCTTAATTGACGCCTGACTGCTCATTCTCTTCATCACACATATATAGTCTGGAAACAATATATGAAAACTCTATAAATAATTTGGGGAGAAACAAGTTCCTTTCTAAACCAAATCTGCAAATGAAGAGTAAGATTGGGAACAGAATTTCAGATGCAGGGAGGTTAAAGAGGATCAGAACCCCAACATCTGCTGCTAGAAGTCTCTTATTATCCCTATAGGTGTGACCCTAAGGTCTGAAGTTCTAAACAAGCCATTGCAGCCCCAGGGCCCAGGTCTCCACACACCACAAAGAACTCCAGTTTGGGCTGAGATTTGAAACCACTGGGGGTGATACATGGCTGTCACGGGGAGTTATATTTAAGGAGAAACATTATAGAGGGTAAGAGTGGCTCGGGACCAACACCCTGGATCACAGCTTGACTTGATCACCACCATGTATACGACTAGTGTCTGGAAGTATTTCATCTCCCTGTAGCTCAGGTTTCTCATATGTTACATGGAGACAGATGGAGCTGACCCTCCATAGGGTTGTGCTCTGGCAGAGACACTCACTGCTCACCCAGCATCCATGTAGTCCCCATGTATCCCATCCCACTTGAGGTCATGTCCAAATCATCCTTGCCAACAGGCTGTGAACGGAGGTGATTATCTCAGTTCAGAGACAAATCAGTTAAAAACCCAGTAAACAACTCTTGAATTCCTTATTCCACAGAAGACAAGAAGGCCTCATGTTTCTGACAAGGTAATTACAAAATGTAGAGGCTCTGATTCAGTTTTCCTGAGTGACTCTGTGAAGCAGAGCTGTCCACTCCATCCTCCATTAATAATCCATGTTCAACGTGTACACATGGGCTGATGGAAAACTTTGCTATGAAAGCCCCGAGATTCCAGGCTTGTCTGTTACTGAGGCATAAGCTAACCTCTCCTGAATTGTAAAGAATTTCTTGAAAATTAAATGCATTTATAAATAGAAAATATTTAGAACCAACATATAAAGTAAGAAGCACATATCAGCCAATAGTACTAGTATTATAAGTATTCTTTTTTTAATTTTTAAATTTTATTGGAGGATAATTACTTTACAATATTGTGGTGGTTTTTGCCATACATTCACATGAATCAGCCATGGGTGTAAAGGAGAGAATGCAATGCTTTAGCTAGTCTTGGTCTGTTAGTGACCTTTCAATCTTCTTGTAATCAGAAGATTCCCAATATGGGATTTACCAGAGAAGAAATATCATCTCTAATTTATGCAGGCCCTACAAAGTATTTGAAGGACCTAGGATTCTGAAAGGTCATAAGACTTGTCCAAAACCAGTCAGGTCTCATACTCGTGTTCTCTGTTTCCTACCGTATATCCTTTCTTGTACCACAGGCTTCACCTAGTCTAAAGTTTACACAGGGCAGCAGACTGAATTAATGGCGCCAATTCTCTACCGTTTCCTCTGTCCATTCCCTTCGCCATTAACTCTGAGGTGCCCTCCCATTCTGACTCAGGTTGGTCAGGTGGCTCCACTTTGAACCTGTGGAATATTCACCAAATGTAATGCTAGCAGAGTTCTGAAAGTCACCCATGGGATTAGGCCTCTTGCTCATGACATCTACCACTGCCTCGCAAAGCAGACATGTGGAGATTGAGACACGTGAGGAGCATGTGTGGAGTTGAGTCCATCCAGCCACTTATCTGAGGCCAGCCTAGATCAGCCAACACCCAGATCACAGCAAGTCCAGCCAATATCAATAGATAAATATGCAGACACCATGAACTTGGGCAAACTCTAGGAGATAGTGAGGGACAGGGAGGCCTGGTGTGCTATAGTCCATGGAGTTGCAAAGAGTCCAAAATGACTTAGTGACAGAACAACAACAAATGCAGACACCAGAGAAATAAGTGCTTACTGTTACTTTGGATTCTTTTCCACTGCACCACCTGGGACCGGAGGTAAATGACTTGATGCATATGCTTTGGGCAAAACCTCCTGAGAAATGGCGAGACGATAATCATACGAGGACTTCACCTTCCCCCTCTCTCTCCAGGTATCATCACTCACCTTATTGGGGAAAGTCGCATCAATCTCCTCCTGCAGCTTCTGCTGGACATCAGGGTGAGTGGCCAATTCATATATAATGAAGGAAAGAGTACTGCTAGTGGTCTCATAGCCACCAAAAATAAAGATAATACTTTGGGCCATGAGTTCTTGGTCAGAGAGAGCTAAAAAGAAAGTCAAGACATTTTAGGTAAAGCATGGCAATGTAAAAATCACAGTTTAGATGATGAGACATTCCAGTGAAACTCCCAAACTGCTAGGGGAAATCAGGTAAAAGTAATTTAGACTCAAACAGAGAGTGATTTCTACTCTGTGTCTGCCTCACAGAGCTGAGAAAAAGCCAAGAACTGTCTTAATTCACTTTTTCCCAGGTCTATACTATTCTTAGCCCTCTGTTCCTGGCAATTCCACATCCCCACCAACACAGCTGGGTATTTCAAGAGATAGCACTTCTAACATTTACAGTGTTATCAGCATGTCCCTTAGAGAGCTGTAAAAGAACTTTAGCTCTAAGTAAAATGGAGCAGCATTTCCTTCTAGAATATTTTAAATTATTCTAGTTAAGGTGCAGCTTGATTTAAGAGATTTATGATAATAAGGCTATATGATAGGGGAAATTGAATTATATTTTATCAAAACATTTCCAGGAACATAAGAGTACAATACTGGGCTACAGTCAAACTCTTGCTACTCAAAGAGTGGTCCATGGACCAGAAGAATGAGCAGGATCCAGAAGCCTAATACAAATTCAGAACTATGGAAACAACCTATGAACTCCAGTCATGAGATGTGGAGATGTATGTACACAATGTAGCCTGAGAAGTATGGATTATGCCCTTGAGAGTCATCAGGTAATACAAGACCTGGGGCACAAGCCTCCAAGGGGATGATCGATATGTGTATAGAAGCTGCAGAAATCAACGAAAAGCTTAAAGAGTTGTGATGATCCTAATCAGTGGCGTTAAAATAGCAGAAGAAAGAATGTGTGCATGTAAGTACATAGGCCAGCATGAAATATAGAAAAATTAGGTCCAGAGAGTAGAATTAGCAATGCTGTTTCAACTCCGGCCTGAAAGTCATCCTCTCAGTATACACCCCCTTTTTTCTGCTCTTCTATATTCTTATCAAACAGCCCTGTGATTATACACCGGTCTCCATTTTTATTTTCTCCCGAGAGACCAAACATGCTCAGACTTTCAGCTATTTGATGGGACTGAAGTAGGATCTTTGTTACTTAGAGCACTCAACTCAATGTGGTACCTGCCCCAACCAACTGACTAACAATAAAAGCAATATAAAATGAGTGTAATAAAGATTTATTCAGTTCTATTTCCCCAATGATGCTATGTGTGATGTTATCATGGATAAATTCAACCATCAAATTCATTCCCCGGTTAGCATAAACCACAAAATAATCAAAGTTTAGAGTTTTGCTAACATATGAGTCTTCAAGTTTTAATTGATTAAAATTAAATTCAACATCATTCAGTTTACAGTAGCACTAGTCACATGTTACGGGACTTCCCTGGTGGCTCAGACAGTAAAGCGTCTGCCTACAATGCAGGAGACCCAGGTTCCGTCCCCAGGTTGGGAGGATCTCCTAGAGAAGGAAATGGCAACCCAATCCAGTATTCTTGCTTGGAAAATCCCATGGACAGAGGAGCCTGGTAGGCTACAGTCCATGGGTCACCAACAGTCGGACACAACTGAGTGACTTCACATTCACTCACTCAGTCTCATGTCAAATCCTCAACAGAAACTTATGTCTAGTGATTACTATATTGAACAGAGCAGATATAGAATATTTCCTTCATCACAGAACGTTGTATTGAATAATGTACTTGGAAAAATGATAAATGATAATAATAGATAGATATAAGTAGGTGTACACACAGGAATAGACATATTGAGAATGGGATGGAGTCAATTTATCCCTGCTTTCAAGAACCAATTTTATAAAATTAATAATTTTGTGAGGTTACCACAAGTTATCACAAATTTTGTGAGGTTATCAATCCATTGGTAGCTTCAAATTAATCATATATGAGTATTCATGTCATGGAATTAAAACACACCAGGGTCTTTTTGTTTGAGAGAGAGAGAGCATGTTTATATCAGTGATTTGAGGTAGATACAGAAATCTTTTTTATTTTTACACCTGGGTAAAAGTAGTTGATGTTCTGAAAGTTGTCCACCAATGATCTAGAAGCAAAGAAACCCTAGAAGCAATGAGCATTTTGAGAATCTAAATTTTGGGTTCTAAATACCATTTCTCACTAAATGGAAACAGAACTTCTTAGAGAAATGGCTTATTCCAGGGGAAATAGAAGAGATAGCTGGAATGCCTTGCATTAGGAAGTGAGGTTCTTGGAAAATGAGAAATGAAAAGGATACAAGATACTCTGTATACCACAGTGGTGGACACACATCATTATACATTTATCAAAAGCCATAGAATGTACAATACCAAGACTGGACCCAGGTGTGAACTATTGTCTTTGGGTGATAATAATGTATCAGTGTAGGTTCGTTGATTATAACAAGTGTATCTCTCCAGTATGGACTTCTGATATTGAGGAAGGCTATATGTTGGTGGGGACAGAATGCATATTGGGAAACTCTGTACTCTTCAATTAAGATTTTTAAATTTCTGCCCAAAAAATGGCCTATTGAAAACATTTTTCAGGAGAAAAAAGTAATATGTGTATAGGAGCCCACTTGAAAGGGCTCCAGTGGACAAACCTGAGCAAATTTGTAATCACAATGAAGAGTGATGTGAGAGAGTAAGTTAGCTATTCATGAGATATACTGATATAAATAAATAAATGATTGGGGGAGAATGGAGAGCTCTCCCTATGAAATAACACCAGCTCATAAATACCGAAGAATGATGGGTTTAGAAAGGCATGTTTTAATCATCATAGTAACAATGGTTTCAGTCAAAAGCCATCCATGAATGGGTGACATCCATGAATGTACAGTGGGTGACGACTTGAAGAGGAATAGCTTATTTACAGTCTCAAAGGCTTCTCCCAGAAATTACGTGTTAGCAACAAAGGGGGAAAAATTATACTTTACAGTAGAGTAAGCTAGTGAATACAAGTTTAAAAGTGTTCCAAGTTAAGGTCACCAACACCGGGGCAATATGCCCCCTGATGAATGAAGGGATGAAGCCTTGATGCAAATATTCAGACAGAGGTTCTGACTTGGTGGGTCTGGAGGAGCCTGAGAACTGATACTGGATCCAAGCTCCCCAGAGGTTCAGCTGTAGTGATCCACATCATAACTTACTTTTGGGCATGACATCCTTGTTATACTTGCCCTTTGAGCTCTGAACAAAGTTGTGCCTGCAAACTTCTAGGAAGTACCACAATCTACTCTTTCTTTCTGCACAAGTGTCTTTCTTCAATTTGGCCTAAATTCCCATCTGCCTGGGAAACTTCCTGCACATCTTCAGAACTGCCTCCTACCTCTGTATCTCCCCACTGTGGGCCCTCTGAAGCTCTCCTTGCTTACCTTTATGATTGTCTGTTTCTTTGGAATTCTGGGAGTTAATCATCAGCTGAAGAAAATCCACACGTGGCTGTAAGCAGAAAGAATTTCTATGAAAGAAAGTTACTTGTGGAGCGCGGGCCGCGCCGGGCAGGGCGCCGTCAGCCTCGGTCCGCGCGGAGCCGCAGGCTCGGCCCGCAGGAAGCGCCGGGGCGATTTAAAAACAACAACAACAACAACAACAAAAAAAGAAAGTTACTTGTGAAGTCATAGACAAGTCAGGAGTGCAGTATTTAACCTCTTTCCCAAGAGTATGGCCCCTTAAAGAGCAAAAGTCTGACTAGTATTGCCTGAGTCCTCAGTGAACTAACATTCACCTTGGAGAACATGATGTTTCTCAGAAAGAAACCCGTCATCATGTCAGTGCTTTTTGGTCCTCACTCTTTCTGATCTTTGGTTTCTCTGGCTTTTGAAACAGCTTCCTTGCCAAAGAGTTGCCTGCTGTCTTTCCTGTCACACCTGTTTGTTCAGGAGAAAGTCCATAACTTGGATCCTTCTTTTCCTTCCAATTTTAATTCCTAACGAATTACCACACAAATTAATCCCCTCACAGGTGCAAAGTATATTGGCAGCTCTTATAGAAGCATCTTCAAGGCCTTGACCCTTTTCAGTGACATCCTAGGTACAAAACCCTCTGTTCCCCTGACCTGCAGACAAGCTTATGTCTCAGGCCTCATGGAGGCAAAGGTGCGTTAACCAGTTTACAGCTTCATAGCCCAGAGAAGACCCCTGCCCATGCCAGACTAGGAGAGGGCTGTAATTTAACACAGAAATCACTCCGCCAACTGACTGATGGGGCTTTCCATTGAACAATCTATAAAATAGGAGTCTTGGAATCAAAGTAGATTCTTTACCAGTGTAACATTGGGGAAGTTGTAATATCAGTAAAATCATTTTTAAACTAATTCTTATCCTTTAACAGTTTATTGAATGGAAGTGGTAAAGATTTTATCTCAACAATATTTATGCAATGACATACTAATATGCATGCCTACTATTAAATTTAAACATCACTCTCTGGCTCATGTTCTTGTTTCTTCCCCAACCTCCACCTTCCTCATCATTCCACAGTGATATATTAATAACTCCCCAGTTCTAAAATCTATACTTCTCTACTTATTTTTTAAAACTGCAGAGAAGTACACAAATCATATGTGTGGAGGTAAATAAATTTTCAAAAAGTGAACACCCTCGTGTAACCACCATCCGATTTTACCTTTTGAGTATCTTTGAGGCGGCTTTCTTTTATCTTTTTTATGGATGTTGCCAAAAAATTCACAGCACTTTTTGGAAACATGCTGATATTTAATACTTCAAAGATTGGGATAAGGCATGGAAAGAGTGCTGAAGAGAAAACATAAAAGAAAATCACAGTAAAAAATCAAAATTTACGCAGCAAGTATAATTTGCTCTATCTATCAGAGAAAGATCAGAATCACTCCCACTGTGACCTTTGCTCAGACTTCCAAGCCAGTGACTGAGCAAGGCCAAGTCTACTTATGGGGCCTTCACTATAGCAGTGAAATCAGTAGTCCCTTCTGCCTTTTGGAATGATCAAGGAAACAGAATTATATTCCTTCACTTGGTAGTTTTTTATCTATTTGATTAGAGCCTCTTTGGATAAACAACAATAGTCTGCTACTCTAATTAACCATTTCATTCAAACAACAATTCAAGATAGAAATAAAACAGTATGTGCCTTTCAGCCATAATGGAATTAAATTAAAAATCAATAACAAAAATTGGGAAATTCACAAATAATGGAAATTAAACAATACACTCCTAAATAACCAACGATCTGTATACTATATAAAAAATGAAACCAGGAATTACTTTGAAATAAGGAAAAATGAAACTATTACTTACAAAACTTAATGGAACATAGGAAAAACATTGCTCATGGAAAAGTTTAAAGCTATAAATGTCTACTTTTAAAAAGAACAAAGATCTCAAGTCATGAACCTAACTTTTCACCCTAACTCACTGAAAAAAGAAGAGCAAATTCAACCTAAATCTAGATGAAAGAAGAAAGTAATAAAGACAAGAGCAGAAACTAATGAAATAGAGACAATAAGCAAATTTGGAAAACTCAGCAGTGGCCACAGGACTGGAAAAGGTCAGTTTTCATTCCAATCCCAAAGAAAGGCAATGCCAAAGAATGCTCAGACTACCACACAATTGGACTCATCTCACACGCTGGTAAGGTAATGCTCAAAATTCTTCAAGCCAGGCTTCAGCANACAGGCTGTCAATGTTTCCTTGATTAAACTTTAACAGTTTATGACTTTCAGAAAATTGGTCTATTTAACTTGCTACATGGGCATAACGTCATTTCTAGTACTCCCTTACTATTCACCTTTAAAAACTTGTTTTAATTCCTCTTTTACTGAGATATAAATGATCAACAGTATAAACATTTGACTTACATATATGTGAAATTACTACCACCTAAGTTTAATTAACATCCATCAACTCATAAGAGATAGAAAAAGAAAAAATACTGTTTTCCTCTCATGAGAACTTTTAGGATCTACTCTCTTCTACTATAGAAAAATGTCAACTATAATCATCATGTTTTGCACAATAGTTCTAATACTTATTTATCTATAACCAGAAGTTTGTATCTTTCGATCACTTTCATCCAGTTTTCCCTCTTTATCTTTGATTCACTATATTTACTCTGTAAGTTATGTCAAGACTGGATAGTGAAAGCAAAAATTGCACAAAATATCAATTGAGCTCTATGCCTCCGAAGCATTTTGCCTGTTTTTTTTCAACATCCCCTGGTTCCAAGTGTAAGGCAAATGGTGAACTTCTGAAGACCTACAGTGGTTTGTCTGAGGTTTTTAGCCCCGTTCTCACCCAGTCATTCCTTCTGAGTTGGGGAAACTAACAGAGTGACCTTTTAACCTCGGTTAACTGAAGGACAAGCAAGGAGCTGTGGAGGGAGAAGCCCCAACCCACGGGGTACTGGGTGGAGTTTGCAGGGGGCATCTGCCCTTCCCAGGGGTGCCTGAGGCCCCCTTTCTCTCAGGGCTGAGTCCTCTCTGTGTACACACTTCCAGGACACCCACACAAATGCCTGCAAGTAAAATGGAAACATCTTTATCCTCCTCTTCCCTGAGAAAGCTACTCAAAGGGAGCAGCTGCTTATTAAATGTACAACTCTTAGAAATAAACGTTATTTTAGGGCCATGCTTGAGATGAATCAATGCCAACTATTCTGTGTGCTCCTCAGAGAGTAATTCCAGGTCTTTCTATCACTGCAACAAATTGTCTTTTTCAAATGGTATGCATTTTCCCTGCAGATAGACACAGAGACACATAAAACAAGCAAGCACACAAATGACATCTGTTAAATTTTTAAAGTTCAAGTTGTTCCATATTTGTGTCCAAGAGCTCTAATCAACCGCAAGTCACTCCTTAAACAGTTGCCTGATGATGTCAAGGCACCACTGGGCGTTTATGGAAGGAATAAAATGAGGAGACAGAGTTAAAGACCTTCTTAGCTACAAAGGGAACAAGACCCAAACTGCTGGTTCTGGGACAAAGTATTGTTAGGTGGTAGAACCCATGATGCCAGCCTGTGGTACCTGTAAACACCACAGAGGGCAGAGTGGGTTCTGGCTTGGATGGGCAGGCTGCATGGAGGGGTTCGGGACTGAACTGGAACTCTTAAGGGGAAGAATGGACTGTAGACGGGAAGGGTAGACAAGAAGGACATACAGTCATCCTGAGAATGTAAAGGGAGCCCAGCTGGATGGCAGCAGGATCCCTGGTAGGTGAGAAGCTGTGGGAGCCCTTCCTATCCAGCAGAAATGCTTTCACTCAGGGACCACTGTGGCTGCAAAGAAGGATCAATGGGGGTGCTCTCAACACCAGACTATGGAGGAATTATTTTAGAGAGTCTGAGATGACCTCAGCACTGGGATAACGCTCCCCAGTAATTTCTTTATACAAATAGTGGCTGAGAGTCACTGTCAGAAGAGTTTCTGTAAGTTCTCGTGGAGAAGGGCATCACTGAAAAGTCATGACATGGTCATCACTTCTCCTATGACTTTGTACAACATTTTCCTTCCTTCTAGTGGACATGACACCAAATTTTAAAAGTTGTTCAAGTTCACTGACTTTGTATAGTCACGTCGTGCTAACTGCCTTGACTCTAGATGACCTTTATAGTTGGGTCTTTATGAAGCCACAGACTTAGCCCTGCAGGGATAAGTCTTAAAGATACAATCTTATAGACACAGAGAAATACATCTTGGTTTAAAAATTCCCAATAAAACATTATTTATGCAGATAGTTAACTGCTAACCTGTGTTTCTTTACAAGTTTTGAAGGAGAAGTTCTGCAGGACTCTGACAATAGCAAGTTTCATATTCATGATGGCAAATCTCATGCCNTATAGACACAGAGAAATACATCTTGGTTTAAAAATTCCCAATAAAACATTATTTATGCAGATAGTTAACTGCTAACCTGTGTTTCTTTACAAGTTTTGAAGGAGAAGTTCTGCAGGACTCTGACAATAGCAAGTTTCATATTCATGATGGCAAATCTCATGCCAATGCAATTTCGGGGTCCAGTTCCAAAAGGCAGGTAGACGTAAGGATTTATGCTGTCCTTGTTCTTCTTACTGAACCTGAATGCACAACAGTAGATGAAACAAGTGAATGAAACAGAAAAATCACAGAAGCTTCAGGTCTGAAGTTTTAACTTAAACCCTCAACCAGTAGCATAAGGGAGACTCCTGTGGGTGGGTGACTGAATCCTGCTGTGGTGATTTTGCTGTGAGAAAGGTAAGCCCCAGGGCCTTCCCATTCCCCTGACCCCACAGGAGCTTTCAGTCCTGGTGAGCAGATGAGATGAAGGCTGTTTAAAGAAAATGTATCTTAAAATATGAAATTTACATTCAGGGTGGTGAGATGCTTAGGCTCTGAAAGGCAGTTAGGAAATGAGACTGATTGCAGGAAGAGTGGGTTCCTGCCTCCATGAACACTTATATTGGTCACGTGCTCAGAGATGAAGGAAGCAGCAGAAACATCTTTGAATATTTAAATTGTTAGTTTTCTGTTGTTTTCCTTTTGCTTCCTCTTGTGTGGGTATGTCTCTTTCTCCCACACACAGAGGTTGTGAGGTCAGTAGATTCATGATGGCATATGACTCTACTATACTCTGGTACAGTCACTGATATTTTTGTCTATCTGTTCCACAAACTGATAAAGTCCATGATGGCTAGAGCTCTGCTTTATTCAAATTTGACTCCTCAAATTTGGATTTGGAGAAGTGATAATGGCATTATGGTTGTGTATATTTTAAACAGTCCTATTATGGAAAATATTCTGGAAGAATACAGACAATGTGACTGTAGCTACATGGGAAATTAGTCAAAGGGAAGCATCTGAGTGCTGCAGACCTGGGTGAAAGGCTGTTGAGCAGGGAATGGACACATACTGATACATTAAAAACAATTCATATAACCCGTAACTATAAACTATACTGTGTATATGTCAAAAACTCATTATAATTGGCTTCAGCATTTGGATTTCTCACTCCTTGGCCCAGACCCTGACACACACAGGTAAGAGTTAGTGCCTACTCTCTGCTTGACGGCTGAGCGAATCAAAGGAAAGTACAGTGAGTTGTCTCTTGTTTTATGTTCCTGATACTGCAGGAGGGGAAGCTGAAGCTGCTGAGCTTGAGGGAGACATAGAGGTTCCCTGGTCCAGAACAGAGGACTTGGTGGACTTGGACTCTTCTTTCAACAATGCTAAGTGTACAGGTTATGCTAGTACTAGGGACAAAAGGGTGAGCAAGACACAGTCCCTGCCATCAGGGAGCTTATTGTCAGGAGCTCATAAAAGTCTAGATCCCAGACAGTGCCCTAAAATGTTCAATCCAAATTTTGCTCACCATAAAATAAATGGGAAAGCATCATCCATTTTCAGATCCAATCTGTGTCCAAACCATAACCTGGCTCTGAATTCCCCAAAGACAATGCTTAACCTCTCCAACGTGGGTGTCTAGATGTCTAGAGAGCAGAGGACTTCTCTTTGGAAGGTCAAAAAACATGGAGGCAAAAGGGAGCTGGCCCAGGTCTACAGCCACAGACAGAACCAGGCCACCTATGTCTCCTCCATCCTCACTGAGACTGCTGGAACCACCTGGGATGAGACCACTAGGTCTTCAGCCTACAGTCCCAAAATAATAATGGAGGAAACAGCAGCCAATGTTTAAAGAAATGGAAATGTGGGAACATTAGTGATGAATTCAAAGAGCTAAGGAGAACAGACGGAAAGACTTAAGGAAAAAAAACCAATATACCTAAAATAATATAGCTGTTAAATAAATTATAGCAGATGCAACAATTATATATATATATTTTTAAAAAACACAGAATGCCATTTATAGTTTACTATTAAATATAGTAAGCAACTGAAAAAAAAATCACACTATATGTAATGCCATTCTAAGCTTTAACAATCTGTATATGCATAGAAAAATATCCTCAGGACTTAAATTGCACTATTAAGGAGGCCTATCTTAAGGTATTGGGCTTCCCTAGTGGCTCAGTGATCAAGTATCCACCTGCCAATGCAGGAGATGTGGGTTCGATCCCTGGGTCAGGAATATCCCCTGGAGAAGAAAATAGCAACCCACTCCAGTCTTCTTGCCTGGAAAATCCCAAGGACAGAGGAGACTGGTGGGCTACAGTTCATGAGGTCACAAAGAGTTGGAAATGACTTAGTGACTAAACAACAACAAAGCTTAAGGTTTTAGAAATGAACAACTAAATTTTTTTCCTCTCTCTTTTTTTTTTTTTGTTTATGGTTGGTAAAGTTTTTAATCAAATAATATCATTCTTGGAATAAGAAATACATTTAACAATAAAAAGATGTAAAATAAAATGATTGTAGAGTCACATATTTGTCACCCATAATGAGAAATGTCAGAATACGCTCTGAGCAACTGGATCAGGAGGGTCCCCTTCTCTGGGGTCTTGTACCTTTCAGGACGGAACTCCTTAGGCTCTGGCCAGAGCTCTGGGTCTCTGTGAAGCACGGAGATTGGCACCGTCACCGCTGTCCCTTTGGGAATGGACACCCCATGGATTTCCACATCCTTCTTACAGAGCCTATCAAGTCTAACAGCAATTGGAAACATTCTGAGAGTCTCATTCACCACCATGTCAAGATACTCCATCTGTGCCAGGACATCGTAGGTCGGAGGCACCTGGGAAGAGAAATACAGATTTTCATAAATTAAGAATTTGGATCACCCTTCAACACCATCTATATAGTCCTATTGAAATGTTAGGAGCTCCAGGGAGTAATTTAAATTGGTAAAGGGCCTTAGTATTTATAGACATTACTATCATGTCCTTTGACCTATCAATGCCTGTTGACTGTACAGTAGTTATGACAAAAGAAGAAAATTGGGACAATCGTCTAAACAGTGCGAAACACCAGAGATTATCAGGGTGCGTATTTTCTCTCTCATGAGAACAAACATGACCAACAGACTAGGACCCTTACTCTTAAGTGAAAAAGGCCAAGTCACTGTTTCTTTTTAAAATGAGGCCATACATCTGTTCAAAGGAAAGATGTGTAACAAAGCAAATACCCTATTCAACATGAACGTTCTTAGGTGAATACTGTTGACTGCTCATTCTCTTCATTTTACATGTACAGTCCAGAAACAATATATGAAAACTCTATAAATAACTTGGGGAGAAACGAGTTCCTTTCTAAACAAAATCCGCAAATGAATGAGAACACAATTTCAGATGCAGGGAAGTTACAAGAGGATAAGAACTCCACCCTCTGCTGCTAGAAGAGTCTCCTGTTGTCTCTGTGGGTGTGACCCTAAGGTCTGAAGGTCTAAACAAGCCACTCCAGCCCCAGGGGCCAGCTCTCCACACACCACAAAGAACTCCAGTTTGGGCTGAGATTTGAGACCACTGGGGGTGATACATGGCTGTCAAGTGGAACAACATTGTAGAGGGTAAGAGTGCCTCAGGAGCCAACACCCTGGATCATAGCTTGACGAGATCAGCACCACGTACACAACTAGTGCCTGGAAGTATTTCATCTCCCTGTAGCTCAGGTATCTCATATGTTACATGGAGACAGATGGAGCTGACCCTCCAGAGGGCTGTGTGGCAGAGACACTCACTGCTCACCCAGTAACCATGTCAGCTCAATTTTCCCCATCCCACTTGAAGGTAAGGCCAAATCAGCCAATAGGCTGTGAGGTGATTATGTCAGTTCAGAGACAAATAATTTGAACCCTGGAAAGCAACTCTTGAGTTCCACATTCCACAGATGACAAGAGGTCTCATGTTCCAGATAAGGCAGCTACAAGATGGTGGAAGCTCTGAGTTGGTTTTCCTTCACAACTCTGTGAAGCAGAGCTGTCCACTCCATCCTCCACTAACAATCCATGTTGAATCTGTAGACATAGATTGAAGTAAACCTTTGCTATGAAAGCCCCTTAGATTCCAGGGCTTGTCCATTACTGAGGAATAACCTACCACTCCTAACTAATAATTTCTCAAAAATTAAACACATGCATAAATAGAAAGTATTTAGAACAGACATATATAGTAGGAAGTACATATTAGCCAGTACTAGTGTTATTGAAAGTATTCTTATAAAAAGGAGAAAATATAATGCCGTAGGTAACCTCAGTCTGTTAGTGACCATTCAATCTTCTTGTTATCAAAAGAATCCCAATATGAGGTTTACCAGAGAAGAAATATCATCTCTAATTTATGTAGGCCCTACAAAGTATTTGAAGGATGTAGGATTCTGAAAGGTCATAAGACTTGTCCAAAACCAGTCAGGTCTCATACTCGTGTCCTCTGTTGCCTACCGTATATCCTTTCTTGTACAGCAGGCTTCACCTAGTCTAAAGTTTACACTGGGCAGCAGACTGAATTAATGGCCCCAATTCTCCACCGTTTCCTCTGTCCATTCCCTTCGCCATTAACTCTGAGGTGCCCTCCCATTCTGACTGAGGTTGGTCAGGTGGCTCAACCTGACCAGTGAAATATTCACTAAGTATAATGCTAGCAGAGTTCTGAAAGTCACCCATGGGATTAGGCCTCTTGCTCATGACATCTACAACTGCCTCGAGAAGCAGACATGTGGAGACTGAGACACGTGAGGAGCATGTGTGGAGTTGAGTCCATCCAACCATTTAGCTAAGGGCAGCTGAGATCAGCCAATGCACAGACCACAGCAAGTCCAGCCAACATCAATAGGTAACTGTGCAGACACCATAAACTTGGGCAAACTCTAGGAGATAGTGAGGGACAGGGAGGCCTGGTGCGCTGCAGACCATGGAGTCACAGAGTCCAAAATGAACAACAACAAATGCAGACACCAGAGTATAAGTGATGCCACTGAAGTTCAGTGAATTTTAGTTGGGATTATTCTGATAACTGATACCACTGGATCAATACTTTTTTCAAAATACTTATATTGCTGTGAGTAGCATGAAGTACTTATGTTTTCTCCCTTTGTTTTGTATGCTATACATCCTTCCTAAATGTGTGGTGCTCAATTGCTTAGTTTTCTCCAACTCTTTGCAATCCCATGAACTGTAGCCTACCAGGCTCCTCTGTCCATGGATTTCCTAGGCAAGAATACTGGAATGGGTTGCCATTTCCTACTCCAGGGGATCTTCCTAACGCAGGTATTGAACCTGCATTTCCTGCACTGGCAGGAGGATTGGATTATTTTCCACTGCACCACCTGGGAATGGAGGTAAATGATTTGATGCTTATGCTTTGGGCAAAAACCTCATAAGAAGTAGAGAGAAGACAATCATACTAAGGCTTCACCTTCCCCCTCTTTCTCCAGGTATCATCACTCACCTTATTGGGGAAAGTCGCATCAATCTCCTCCTGCAGCTTCTGCTGGACATCAGGGTGAGTGGCCAAAATATACAAAAGGAAGGAAAGTGTATTGCTAGTGGTCTCATAGCCAGCAAAAATAAAGATAACACTTTGGGCCATGAGTTCTTGGTCAGAGAGAGCTAAAAAGAAAGTCAATACATTTTAGGTAAAGCATGGAAATGTAAAAATCACAGTTTAGATGATGAGACATTCCAGTGTAATTCCCAAACCCCTAGGGGAATCATGTAAAAGTAACTCAAAATCAAACAGTGATTTCCACTCTCTGTCTGCCTCACAGAGCCAAGAAAAAGCCAAGAACTGTTTTAATTGAGTTTTTCCCAAGTCTCTACTATTCTTGGCCCTCTGTTCCTGGCAATACCATAGCCCCACCAACACAGCTGGGTAATTTCAAGAGTCGGCATTTCTGTCTAAAATCTAGTGTTATCAATGTGTCCCTTAGAGAACTGTAAAAGAATTATAGCTCCAAGTAAAATGGAATAGCATTCCCTTCTAGAATATTTTAAATTATTCCACTTAAGGTTCAGTTTGATTTTTTTCTTTGAGAGATATTTACAGTACTAAGGCTATATGGTAGGGGAAATTAAATTATAGTTTATCAAAACTTGTTTCCAGGAACATAAGAGTACAATATTGGGCTACAGTTAAAGTCTTGCTGCTCAAAGAGTCATGGACCAGCAGGATGAGCAGGATCTAGAAGCTTAATACAAATTCAGTGTTTCCAATCCCAAAAACCTAGAACTATGGAAACCACCCACATGAACTTTCATGAGATGGGGAGATGTATGTGCACAATGTAGCCTGAGAGGCATGAATTATGCTCTTGAGAGTCATCAGGTAATACAAGACCTGGGGCACAAGTCTTCAAGGGAAGGATCGAGATATGTATAGAAGCTACAGAAATCAACAAAAACCTTGAAGAGCTGTGATGATCCTAGTCTAATCATTACATTAAAATAGCAGAAGAAAGAATGTGTGCATATAAGGACACATTATAGGTCACACATAATAGGTCAGTGTGAAATATAGAAAAATTAGGTCCAAGGAATAGAATTAGCAATGCTGATTCAACTCCGGCCTGAAGGTCATCCTCTCAGTACACCCCCTCTCTTTCCGCTCTTCTTTATTCTTATCAACCAGCCCTGTGATTATACACAGGTCTCCATTTTTATCTTTTCCTGAGAGACCAAACATGCTCAGGCTCTCAGCTATTTGATGGGACTGAAGTAGAATCTTTGTTACTTAGAGCACTCAACTCAACATAGTACCTGCCCCAAACAAGCAATTAGCAATAAAAGCAATACAAAATGAGTGCAATAAAGATCTACAAAGTTCTAATTCCCTAGTGGTGATATCTGTGATGCTATTATCAATAAATTCAACCATCAAATTCTTTCTCCAGTTAGCATAAACCGTATAATACTCAAAGTTTAGAGTTGTGCTAATATATCATTCTTCAAATTTTAATTGGTTAAAATTAAATACAATTTAGTATTCAGGTTTCAGTGGCACTAGTCACATGTCAGGTCCTCAACAGACACTTATGCCTAATGATTACTATATTGAACAGAACTGATACAGAATATTTCCTTCATCACAGAAAGCTGTGTTGAATCATGTACTTAGAAAAATATTAGATGGTAATAATAGATAGATAGATATACTGCTGTTCTTGCTGCTAAGTCACTTCAGTCATGTTTGACTCTGTGCGACCCAACAGATAGCAGCCCACCAGGCTCCACTGTCCCTGGGATTCTCCAGGCAAGAACACTGGAGTGGGTTTCCATTTCC
>SJYA01002887.1:0-20195 GCA_006410615.1 Neotragus moschatus
CCCGGTCTTGTTTTTGCTGACTGTATAGAGCTTCTCCACCTTTGGCTGCAAAGAATATAATCAATCTGAAGACCACACTAAATAGAGAAATAGTAGCCTTCAATAAGTCATTTCTTTCTTCTAACTACTTATGCAGCTAGAAAGCACCAGAGCACTGCAACATGGTCTGCCTGGTGCCGAAGCTCATGCTACTGGCCCCTTTGGTATAATTCTGAGGAATGTTCTTCTCATCTAACGGGCTTCCTCTGGAGGTGGAGCTTATCTCGTCTCCATCTGAGCAGTGTGGTTCTTATAGTCAAATGTGGAAAGTCATGGTTTGGAAGGATTCAATCAGCTTGGCAGTTACAGAGACTGGGTCCAACTCTCAGATAAGTAAGGTGTGAAGTGTTAAGTCACTCAGATATGACAAACTGAGTCTTTGATTTTAGTNTCTAACGGGCTTCCTCTGGAGGTGGAGCTTATCTCGTCTCCATCTGAGCAGTGTGGTTCTTATAGTCAAATGTGGAAAGTCATGGTTTGGAAGGATTCAATCAGCTTGGCAGTTACAGAGACTGGGTCCAACTCTCAGATAAGTAAGGTGTGAAGTGTTAAGTCACTCAGATATGACAAACTGAGTCTTTGATTTTAGTTAGTTGGGTGATCTTGGGCAAGTTATTTAATCTCATTGAGCCCCTGTTTCAAAATGAGGGTATTATTACACCCATTTCACAAGGTTATTTCAATAATTAAATGAAACAGTGTAGGCATAAAAATGCTTAACGTGAGTTCTCAGTAAATGATAGCTATTATTATTGTTATTCCTATTACTATTATTGAAAAGTTTTTGGATTCAAAACTCTGAGTCTCAAATCAGGGAGCTACCGGGTCTGTGACTGTGGACAGGTCATGTTCCTTTTTTATGTGTCATCCATCACATATACACTGTTGGAAGTGTCAGGCATGGTGCTTGCTGGGAAGAGTGTTATGGCTCTGTCTTTGCCTAGAGGAGCTCATAAGCTAGTAGAGAAGACAGACATATACATAGCAAAAATAACTCAATTACTACTCAGATTCTACTAAGCTATGAAATATATAGCACCTTAGAGTCAGACAGACAGGGGTTCAATTTGTGGCTCTAAGTCTTACTATCTTATGGGTCAGAGCAAGTCACTTCATCTTTTTAGGCCTCAGAGTCCTCAGTAGTAAAATAGACACAATGGTAGTAGAAAATGCCTCAGAGTAGTTTTGAGCTTTGAATGAAATAATGCATACAAAGTTCATAGCATAGTGCCTGGCAGATATAAAGCAAAAATCTGAGAACTTTTTGCATCTGTGTAATGCATTTATCCCTTTCCTGCCTGCATATTATCACGTGGGTGTTTCAATATCAGATGGGATTTTCAAGCCGTGATCTAAAATACGAGTTGTTAATATTCACATTCCTGGACAAGAAGGCATCCGTAGAAATTGCTCAGCATCCACTGTTATCTAAGCTGCTTATGTGATAAATATTTGGTGATGCATGATTTTGAAGGTAGATTTTGTTCTGTTCTTCCTCTTGCCAATGGAACTCTGGTTCCAGGGCATTCTGCAACCAAGAGAAGGAAGCAGAAGCAGGGACTTCAAGAGCAGTTTCCAGGTGAGATTTGAGTAGGAGTAGCAGTTGGTTCCATGTAATTTATTTTCCAAGCAGCTCCTTTAACTATGTGCCTCTCTCTTTCTGCCAGTTCCACATGTCACTTCCTACTGTCCTTTGCACAGGTATGGGCCATGAGGGCATGGGAGATAACGGAGATCTGAGGCCAACTGGAGAGGGTATTGTAGGAGAAATCTGGACTGCAAGGCTAGGAGTTGGTGATAGATAGGGCTGGTGCTGCCATTAAGGAGTGTGGTGGGGTAGAGTTGGCCTGTTTCAGCTCTGCTTGCAGTTTACATGGATTCTTTCTATTCCTGTAATTCATTCATGAGCAAACATGTTTTGAGCATCCACCATGGGCCCAGCACTATGGTAGGCCCTGCAGATAAAGGAGTGAGCAAGATATCATCTCTGTTTTCCAAAAGCTTATGCACAGATGTGTGTGCATATGTGTGTGTTAGTCACTCAGTTGTATCCAACTCTTGGATCCCATGGACTGTAGCCCACCAGGCTCCTCTGTCCATGGAATTCTCCAGGCAAAAGTACTGGAGTCGGTATCCATTCCCTTCTCCAGGGGATCTTCCTGACCCAGCGATTGAACTTGGGTCTCCAGCATTGCAGGTGGATTCTTTACCATCTGCTACTGCTACTGCTAAGTCACGCCAGTCGTGTCCGACTCTGTGTGACCCCATAGATGGCAGCCCAACAGACTCCTCTATCCCCGGGATTCTTCAGGCAAGAACACTGGACTGGGTTGCCATTTCCTTCTCCAATGCATGAAAGTGAAAAGTGAAAGGGAAGTCGCTCAGTCATGTCCGAGCTACTAGCAAAACCCTATGCAGGGATACCAAATTCAAATGCCTTATGGAGCCTGTATCAGAGTAACATTAACTGCTGTGAAAAATAAAACCCAACATTTCGGTGGCTTTAACACAATAAGAATCTTTTACTCTCTAATGAAACAGTTCCAAATGGGTGTTCCTAATGGGCAGCAGTTAGGTGGGGAAGTTTCTACCCAATCTTTCAGGAACCTAGGCTGATGAGGTTTTTCTGTCTTTAACATGTGCCTTCCAGAATTGCCCTGAATATAAATATTCAGATGACAGATGAGGGAAGAGAGAGAAAACCTTGCATGGGAGCTTTTTATGGGCTGGGACCGGAAGTGATCCTCGTCACATATTATCAGAATTCATTGGCTAGTACTCAGTCATGTGGCCATACCTACCTGCAAGGTAGGCAGCAAAATGTAATATAGCCCTGAGCTCAGGGAGAAGAGGAGAAAAGTTTGGTGATGGAATGTTACTCTCAGCCACAGGCATGTAAGGGAAGGAGGGAGATAGCGTAGATCAGGACGGTGCGGGCAGGGCAACTGAGCACTCTGTACGTGCTGATGCAGCTCAGCTCAGAGGAGCATTACCGTGTGAAAATGTTACCAGATCTTTAGTTTCTTCAGGACAAGACAAAAACCTGGATTTTTAAGGTGTAATTTCCCAGTTTGTAAACATTGGCAGTTAATTCAAAAATTTAAAGACATGGTATCATCAGTATTTTGCAGGACAAACTAATCAAACTGTGGGCCACTTGCAGCCCAGGGTTTGCCAGTTTTTGACCTCAGGCTCATGATATGACTGGAAAGACCTAAATAAGCAATTCCAACTCAGTTTGGTTGGAGCTGGCGCTCTGCCCAGTTATTGGTTTAGTCGAATGACATTTACTGAGAATCTGATGTATACTGTGTTCTCTTCCAGGTGCTAGAGAGAAAGGTGTGAACAAGACAGACCCAGTCTCTACCTTCAAGAAGCTTACAGTCTACTGGAGAAGGCAGATGTTGAACTAAAACATACAAAAGAGGTTGTATGGTATACATGATAAAAGACGTTGATGGGTATACATGATAAAAGAGGTTGTATGGTATACATGATAAAAGAGGTTGATGGGTATACATGACAAAGGAGCACAGACAGGAACCAAGGAGGCTTCCTAAAGAGTGAGAAGTTTAAGGTGACATATAAAGTAAGAGAGGCTTCCCTGGTGGCTCAGATGGTAAGGAGTCTGCCTGAAATGGAGGAGACCCAGGTTCTCTGAGTCAGAAAGATCCCCTGGAGAAGAGAATGCCTACCCACGCCAATATTTTTGCCTGGAGAATTCCATGGACAGAGAAGCCTGCAGGGTTACAGTCCATGGGGTTGCAAAGAGTGGGACATGACTGAATGACTTTCACCCACTCGCTCATAAACTGTGAGAGGAGTTGTCCAGAAGTATACTGAGGGGAAGTATGACCCAAGTGAGGGAAGCTACATGTGCAAAGGCCCTGAGGTAAGAAAGAAGACATTGCACTTGAGGAACTCAAGGGATTCTACTGAGACTGATATGATATGAATATCAAAATACAAATCAAAATAATTGAAATAAAGCAAATTAAGGCTTTAAGAACTTAAATAGAAGGGCTTCCCTGGTGGCTCAGCAGTAAAGAATTTGCCTGGCAATGCAGAAGACAAGGGTTTGGTCCCTGGCTTGGGAAGCTCCCACATGCTGTGGAACAAGTAAGCCCTGCACCACAGCTATTGACTGTGCTCTAGAGCCCAGGAACTGTAACTCCTGAGCCTGCGGGGTCACACCTGCTGGAGCCCATGTGCCCTAGAGCCCGTGCTCCACAACAGGAGAAACCACCACAGTGAGTAGCCTGCACACCATAAAGAAAAGTAGACCCCATTAGACACAGCTGGAGAAAAGTCTGCACAGCAATGGAGATACAGCACAGCTAAGAAAGTAAAATAAATAGGATTATTTAAAAAGAACTTAAATTCAAACTCATTAACTAATATTACCATTCAAGGTTCAGCTAGTTATCAATGTAAAGATTAGATATCACGCTTTATGCTTGCCTTGAATAGAATCTAGACTTACATATAAACTTCACGGTAATATACATCATTTAATATTGCTAAATATTTCTGAGCTATCATGTCCAACCACTGCAGATACTGTGCTAATCTGTGAGTACCTCTGGATTCATGAATTGAAACATGAAGGGAAGCAAGAAAATGGCTGCTTGACATTATTAGGAAACACTGCTTCATTTTGTAAGAAGGTATTGCATTTGTGTTATCTGAGAGGAAGGATGTGAGGAGTCAATTAATTCGTATTTTCTCTTACCTAAGTGAAATGCTGAAATCTCTGACTTCCAAGCAGTGTTTGTTTCCAAAACCAGCAGGGGCATCAGAGACGATCCTTCAAGGCATTTGGAAGCAGTTGCCTCTTTAAAGATACAGAGCAAAAAGATGCAGGGAGCATTTCCCTGGGGCTTGAATGGTGTTAGTCGTAAGAGCACATCTTTGAGCGTATAGGTCCCCGTGTGCTGAAATTGAATGACAGATCTCAAGTGGTTTTAAGAGTTGTCCTAGTGTCCTTTAAAATTTATTTTTCTGTGTTTGTGGGCTGTGTACACTGTGAGGGCCTAGGATGAAGACTCCTCTCTTTCCGGATCTAAGCGTGGTACTTTCTTACAAAGAAGCATCAGAGAATATGTAAGAAGAAGGCAGGGACCCAATCGTGTGGAACTTCACAGGCCATGTTACCAAGTTTGGAATTTATCATAATCCAATGGGAGGCCGCTGAAAGCTTTAAGCAGAATAAAGACATAATCCAATTTGGATTTTTTAAAAACATCACTCTGAAGGTTGTGTGGAAGATCAGTTTGAGTGAGGTGAGAATAGAGATGAATTCTCAATAAACAGAGAATCAAATGAGCAATTAGGAGGCCATCACTACAGTTTCTTGCATTCGAGATTCTGCTTTTCTGTAGATGCGTTAACTTTGATTGGGGTTCTGTACATGAGAGGACATGTTAACATTCATTCTGGATTTGTTTTCAGTTGGGAAATAGGCTTAGTAGTTTTACATGAGAGAAAAGCTCCTCCTTAATATTCAAATATTTGATCCAAAAGATTCTCCAGCTTTGGAGGAGATAGGGAGTTGAGGTGGGAGGAATTGTGTTATGCCCTAAGAAGAATGGAAGATGAAATGGAAGTAAAGATGGTGAGATGAAAAGAGAGTGTGTGTGGATGTCAGGTGAGTAATAGCATCCGGAGAGTGGAGTGGGAGGGGGTGTGTTTCCCAGACCTCTCCAAGGGGTAAAAGATGTTGCAGGCTCTTTTGGCCACGTCTTCCCATGGACATGGGATATTTTATTTGGAGGTGGTTGCGTCTGATCTCACTTATATTCCTTCTGGAAATTATTGTAAACATTAGGGAGAAGGACGTGGAAGAAGAGGATGCTCTGTAATTGAACAGGATCCCCTGTGATTGAAAGTGCTCTGTCTCCAACCCTTGGAAATTCAATGCTAAACAATTAACTTTGACAAAGATGATGAGTCACTTGGCCATGCTTAACAGCGGTCAACTTTAAATTTCAGAATGACCTTTAATATTGCCTTTGCTGAAGAAAGGCCCAGACTGGCAGATTCTCCTTCTGTGAAGTCTCCTCTATTTATCTCATTTCTCATTTCTTTTGCTGTTCTCTTAGTTCAGGACATTATAATCTTCTGTGTCATATTGTAAGATGGGCTTGGGTTCTGCTGTTGTACCAGAGGGGATCTGAGTCTCAGCTGTCTTTGGGGAATGGATATCACCTTGATCCCCTGGAGAAAGGAAAAGCTACCCATTCCAGTATTCTGGCCTGCAGAATTCCATGGACTGTATAGTCTATGGGGTCACAAAGAGTTGGACACGACTGAGCGACTTTCACTTTCACTTTACAAACCACACTTTACTCATCTGTATAGTGAGAATAATGACAGGACCTATTTGAGGAAGAAGTGAGATCACGTGGTTCAAGCACTGAGCAAAATCAGTTCCTTTCCTTCCTGTGCTATTATGAGGACAGGCAATGGATCAGAACTAGCACTTGGGTACCCAGGCACTAGCAGAGGAATCATTTCCTGCTTTAGACCCTCCCTTCTTTGAGGCAATGACTGCTCTCTCTTGAGCGACATGTCCCTCATTTCATGAGTGTCAGGGCTTTGTGAATAAAGTCTACTCTTCCAGTCCAGATGTGGCTGACACTGTTGGTGTCCCATCCAAGAACCATTTCCATCTTCCTTGATAATAACGCCCATGGCCATGTGCTCTGGGAAAGTGAGCCATATCCCCTGGTCTGGAGATAAACCAGAATTGGCCCAGCTCTGTCACTTACCAGATGGATAACCTTGTGTAAGTTGCATTACCTTTCTGAGTCTCAGTGCTGAATCTGGAAAGTGGGAGAAGAGAAATGGAAGATCTTGGTATGCCAGGGGCCCTTGATAAATGGTAGTTGTCCTGATTCTTTTATAAACGTATGACTGCTTTGCCTTTAGTTAAATTTACAGTGATGTGTTTCCAGCTATGCTTATGAGTTCAGAGGCTGTGATTCACTCCAAACTATGCCTCTCACATTGTGATGTGCCCAAGAATCACCTGGGATCTTGTAATAATACAGATTTTGATTCAGCAAGGCTGGGATAAGACTTAAGAGTCTGCATTCCTAACAAGTTCCTAGAGGATGCTACCACTGCTTGCCCATGGACCATGATTTGAACAACCAAGGTCTATAACAACTGCAACAAGTGGAAATCCCATTGACAGAAGAGGGAGGAGGAAGCATGAGACTCATTCTTCTTCTCCTGGCTTTGTGATTCTTATGCTGGCTTCTCTGGTTCCTAGCCCCAGTGGATGGGGTCTTTGTTTAGTTAACAAAAATGTTATTAGACCACCTTGGAAGCCCCATGTCTCAAGATCATCCAATCTAGGTAGAGCAATACAGGAGCCACAGGTGATGGCCTTGATTCTTCAAATCCGGTCAGTGCACTTCTGAGTGATAGCTCCTTATGAGTGGCAAGTTGTTCTCTGAATTTGGGTCTCTGCTCAACTGCTTCAGGCAAACCTAACACTTCAAGCACAAGCAGTGTCTACCTGTGTGTACTGAGGCACTCAAGGCCCTGGGAGGATGTTACTCCAGTCAAGGGAGTTGCATTTAAGATGGCACTTCTGATTGGTCCCTGCAAATAGCATCTATGCCAAAATGGATGTGGAGGATGTGGCTGGAAATTCAGTCTTGTCGTGTGTGCCATCCAGTGTCTCCGAGTGAAGTCATCTGGGCTGTAATAACAGACTTGCTGAAAAACGGCCATAGACTGTAGGGGCTAAGCTGCTGGGCCTTGGGTTGGCAGGGGCTGCCTCTTCATCTGCCTGTCTGGGGCTCTCCTCTCCCTGGTGTCTAACACATGCTTGGCAGAGAGTGGGTTCCAAAGTTAATGTCTGTGTCTCCTGATGTACCATCCTCCTCTGCCCCTGCCCAATTTGGGGAATATTCTCTTCTCTGACCTTGTATCCCTCTCTATCTTCAAAACCCATCTTAGAAGTCCCTTCTTCCTGGAAGGGACTCCTCTTCCCCACCTCCTCCTCCTCCTCCTTCCTCATCATGGGTATCATCAGCCTCATTATCATAACTCCCATTCTAGTTACTGCTTTTATTATTCTGATTAACACCATTTATTGCCATTCCACCAGGTCTTGTGTACTGAGTTAGGGCTGTAACATTTGCCTCTCTCCGCAGTTGATTTTCGCCTCTATCTTACTGGGTCCCAGAAGAACAAGTTCACTTGACTGAGATCACAGAGTTAGAAAGTGTTGGAGCTGGGATTTGGGGTTAAGTTTTTCTCTCTCCAGAGCTCTTGCTCTTAACCTTCATGTTACCTGTTTCCCAGTCTTAGAAAGAAAAAGTGAGGTCCTGTTGTGCCAACTCCTAGGATTATTCCTTCACTCTGTATCCCATCCAGACACCAGGTAATACGCTACTTAAACACTTGGCCTGTGGAGCCAGACATACTTAGTTTAAATGCTGACTTTGCCACTTCCTAGGCAAGTAACAGAGCAAATGTCTGAGCTTTTCTGGCTTTGGCTTTTTCGTCTGTAAAACAGAGACAACATATCTCTTAGGGTTGTCTGGAGATTAGATGAATCTAGTTCTAAAACAACTTTGGCACCTGCCAGCTTTTATTGTTATCCAGTTTTATTTCAATTGGACTTTACTGAGAAGTTACCTATTTTGTTCATCCAGTCATCAATTCAATACATATGTATTAACCACCTACCCTGTGTCAAATATATAGTCGGTGCTATAAATGTTCTTTAACCATTTCTCACTGTGATCTAAAACAATTTGTTGTAATCTTGTAGCCTCGGTTTCTTTCACCATTAGGTGGAAGTATTGAAGCCTGTCTCATAGGGTGATTTGGACAATTTGGTGCCTGATTAATGTTTGCTAGACAGAATACGAGTGAACATGTTTAGCAAAGCCTTACCTATAAATGGCATTCAGATTCAAGAAATATATTATTATTACTGCAACAAATCAAATCAATCCTCAAGGCTCATCTGTTTGGTTGGTGGAGTTCGGTTTGTCTTCCCACTGGAATTTTAAAAGGACCCCACAGGCTAAAGAAAACTGAAGAAAGGCCCATCCTTGGTCCTCAGAGATCTCCATCTGAGGTTGCTTTTGTGGGCACCCTAGCTGACAGTTGGTCCTCTGATCGCTGGAGGCGCTCGGGAACTAGCCGTGCCCACCTAGCCTGCCCGGGCTCAAAGGAAGAGACTCTGGAAGTTGTTTTTTCTGGGTGGGGTCTTGATTCCTTAGGGTGGAGTGACTTGATTCCTTAGGGTCCAGGACTCTTCTCTTGAGGATAGCCTCCCCCCCCATCACCGGGGGCTCCCAGTCTTAGGATACTTCCCTCTCTGCTCTTGGTGCTCCCTTCACTCTCCTTACACCTGCCTAAGATCACTTCAGCTTGATTCCTCGATGGGGCTGCATTTTTTTCCCCAACAAAACCCTTCTATTCCAGTATGGGTGGAGGCAGGGAAAGTACCTTTTTTTTTTTTTTTTGCTATGACAATAACAACACGAAGAATACGATAAATCGGCACGCAAATTCCGGTCCAATGTAAACATAATACAAACGGCTTCTCTGTGTACCTTATTTNAAAAGGTCATCTTTTTGGGTGTTACTTCTAAAAGGTCTTGTGGGTCTTCATAGAACCGTTCAACTTCAGCTTCTTCAGCGTTACTGGGGCATACCTATTCCTCCCCCATCTCTGGACAAAATGGAGTCATCAATGTCTCATGAGACAGAGTCAGTTCTCTGCTTTGAAAATGAGAAAATGTTCCTTAATTTCACTGTCCTCAGTTCCCTTCATGGTAAGATGGGCTTACTAATATTTATTGTGTATGACTATTATGAGGGGTATCTGAGATAAGACATAAGCAATGCTTAACACAGTGTGTGGCACAAGTCAGCTCTCAGAAATGGTGAATATTATTATGGACACTACCTCCTAGGTTAATTCTCCACGAGCTTTTCCTTTATGGCAATTTTGAAGTCATGGTAATTCATTTGCAGGTAGAATATCTATCTCTCAAATCCCTGGAGCAGCCAAGTTCATTTTATTCATTTGGTCTACTTTATCGTAGGAATTGGATTCTCCAGATGCTGAAACAAATCCTGAAATCCAGTAGATTAATACTACAAAAGTATATTTCTTGCTCATATATTGGTCCAACATAAGTATTTCTAGTCACTGGGATGATTGTTCATGGGATGATTTCTGGCCCAGGTTCTTTTCATATTCAGGCTCTTTTCTCTCATCTAGGGCCTTAGAGTCTCCTGTATCCACTCAGAGGATGGGGGGAGAGAACAAGAAGCAGAAGTAGATGTTTTTCAGGAACTCTCTTTATTTTTCTATGATCCAATGTATGTTGGCAATTTGATCTCTAGTTCCTCTGCTTTTTCTAAATCCAACTTATGCATCTGGAAATTCTCAATTCATGTACTGCTGAAGCCTCACTTGGAGGATTTTGAGCATTACCTTGCTAGTATGTGAAATAAGTGCTGTTGTACGGTAGTTTGAACATTCTTTGGCATTGCCCTTCTTTGGGATTGGAGTGAAGCTGACATTTTCTAGTCCTGTGATCACTGCTGAGTTTTCTAAATTTGCTGACATTTTGAAAGCAGCACTGTCACAATATCATCATTTAGGATTTTAAATAGCTCAGCTGGAATTCCTCGGTCTATGGAATTCTTTAGGCAAGAAAACTGGAGTGGTTAGCCACTCCTTTCTCCAGGAGATCTTCCTGACCCAGGTATTGAACCCAGGTCTTCTGCATTGCAGGTGGATTCTTTAATATCTGAGCTACCAGAGGAGCCTGATAAATATCCAGCAACTGTTTATTGAGGGCCTATTGTGTGCTGTGTACCTTGCTTTACATGTTGATCTTGTTTTTTAGCCTCACAAAATCCTGCCAGGTAGGCATCAGTTTGTACCATTTTATGTTGAGGAAATTAAGGCCTAGATGTGTAAGGTGACTTTCCCAAGGACACACAGCTGGCATGTGGCTGAACTGGGGCTTGAGATTGACTTCTGTTATTGACCCCAGGGTTCTAGTTCTTTCTACTGATGTTTGGAAAGAAGCCCTTATCTAAGATTCCTTTAAACACAGGACAGATTTCATCTTGGACACCCTGGCCCCAGCTGCCTTCCCCTGAAGAGGGGACTGCTCTGGAGCAAGTGGGGATTTCTAGAAACCAGGGAAAGATGGAATTTTTTTTTTTTTTTTTTTTTTCGGACCAGGCTTTGCTTCTGGGTTATTTTCTCTCCTAACCTAACCTCTGTTACATGTCAAGCAATGACTAAGCCATTGACTCATTTCTATTATGGCCTCAGGAGTCAGGCTCTGATGAAATCTGCAGTGCCCAGAAGTCAGCCACCTGCTTACATCTGGGCCCAATGTTCTGGGCCAGCTTTGGGTGTTTGAGGTGGAGGTACCTGGGAGTACCATTTGGAGTGATTTTCCATGCCTTGCACAATCAGCATTTATTGTACCCTTTGCAGGTCATTGTACTGGCAGGTTTTTTTTTTTTTTTTTTCCTTAAAATCTTATTTCAAATCTGTTTAGTCTTTAAACAGTTTATGTTTCCTACATTGGCAGGTGGGTTCTTTACCACTACTGCCACATGGGAATCCCCAACAGTTTACTTTAGGTAGCAGAAATTCTTACAGTTATTTTTTTAATTCAGTTAGCCTTATACTACTAATTCTAACAATAACACTAATACCACAATAGTCAATGTTTATTAAGTACTTATTATGTACCAGGCTCTTAAGCTAGTCATTATTCTGTTTCATCTGTACAACTCTCTGAGGGGAGTTCTAATATTATCTCTGCTTTGAAGAAGAGGAGACTGCGTCTCAGAAAGTTAAAATAATATATTCAAGGTCATGGGATTAGAGTTGGGTTACGGACCTGAACAGACTAGCTCCAGATCCCATTCTTGACTGAAAGGTCTAAAGTGAGGAACATTCAGGATTTTAATAATGTGTCATTTTATTGTCTGCTTCTTGAAAAAAAAAATCATTAGGAAGCTGAGGGTCAGAGAGCCTCAGAGATGAACTTGACTTGAACTCTAAGAATAGTCTCTAGATGTGTTGGTTATCTATTGCTGTGTAACAACTTACCCCAAAACTTTGCAACTTAAAACAATAGACATTTGTTGTCTCATAGTTTCGATGTGTCAGGAATTGAGGGTCAGCTAGTCAGCGGTTCTGGCTCAGGGTCTCCTGTGTGCCTGGGGCTGCACTTAGCTGAAGGCTTAAGTAGAGAGGCTTTGTTTCCCTGCTCAGTTCTGTGGTTGTTGGCAGCCTCAGCTCTTGGCTGGCTATTGAATGGGAATCTCACTCCTTTGCCACGTGGACCTCTCTACAGGGTGCCTGAGTGTCCTCATAGTATAGCACTCAGACTCTTCAGAGTGGATGACCCAAGAGAAAGAGCAAGCCTAGACAAAAGTCAGAGTTTCTTCTACAGTCTGATTTGGAAGTGATCAGGTTACCATTATTTACCATCAATCATTCTGTCATTATTGTCATTATATAGGCCACGCAGACCAACACTGGTACATTATCAGAGGGGACTGTAGAGGGTGTGAATACCTGGAGGTGAGGATCATTGAATGCCATCTTGGAAGTTAGCTATCACCCCAGGGACTGGACTCTTATCATGTACCAGACACTTTGTGCCAGATACTTTACCAGATGGACTTTCCTTGGAGGTCAGAAGAAAATGATTTAGGTTCTGAGTCCCTCACTCTGGGTGAGTCACGGCTCATTCTGGCTCTGTTTTTCTCCTTGAGCCCTACCTGGGCAGCCTAGTGAAGAGACTGACCACAGGCGTTGGTGTTCACCTGTATGCAAATCCTGGTTCTAGCCTCATTGTTTCTATGACCCTCTATTTATTAGGTATTAATCTAGGTACCTAACCCTGTAAGTGTCAATTTACCATCCTTAAAACAGAGATAATTAGAGTAGCTCCCAGGGGTGTTGTGAGGATTAAATGAGGTAAAGATAGAAAAGATAATGTATGAAAAGAATGTGCTTGTTCTTAACACAGGTGTCCATAATACGTTTGAGCTGTTACATTTTAAATGAGAGTGTTGAACTCAGATCTCTCTGGCCATAATCTGAGCCTCATGGTCAACCAGAATTGTTCTATCACTAAAACCATAAATGTGAACACCACCTCGCACTCAGATCACACCTTCTTGTCCTTCAATATTTTACTCAATTACTCCTACTAAAGCTGGCTGTTGGCTCTGCAATATTTTTATGCTTATCAACTTCCACTTGTCTTCACTTCCTCCCCTGTCAAGTCTAGGAAGCATAGTCCATCATTTGAGCTACTTTCTTAAAGATTCATTTATTTGACTGTTTTGGGTCTTAGTCATGGCACGAGGGATCTTCGTTGTGACCTATGGGCTTCCTTTAGTTGTCGTATGCAGGCTTAGTTGCCCCACAGCATGTGCGAGCTTAGTTCCCTGACCAGGGATCAAACCTGCATCCTCTGCATTAGAAGGCATGTTCTTAACCACTGGATCATCCGGGAAGTCCCTGAGCTACTTTCTTAGCAATATCTTCAACTTCTTGCTTCATTCTATCTCTCTTGTACCATGGGTGAGTTCCCCATCTTCCTGACTACCTGCACTTACATCTGTTCTGGTGAGCTGTCTTGGATTAAATCCTATAAAGTTCTTTGTTGGCATCACTATAATTCAAGAGATGCACTTTCAGCATAGCCTAGAATTCCTTTTCTGTTACTATAGTCAACACTCTTATTTCCAACTTTTTAAACTTGTCTTAAATCTCCTTCTCTACCACCATTTTCCCGCTTCTTTTCCTTTTGCCCTTTCTTTCACCAAATACTTATCGAGCATCTAGTGTGTGGCAGATATATTTACAGAGAATTCCATGGGCAGAGGAGCCTCCAAGGCTACAGTGCATGGGGTTGCACAGAAGTGGACACTACTGAAACGACTTAGCACGCACGGAGAGTCAGCAGTGACCAAAACAAGAGAGGCATGGAATGGCACCCCACTCCAGTACTCTTCCCTGGAAAATCCCACAGACAGAGGAGCCTGGAAGGCTGCAGTCCATGGGGTCCCTGAGGGTCAGACACGACTGAGCGACTTCACTTTCACTTTTCACTTTCCTGCATTGGAGAAGGAAATGGCAACTCACTCCAGTGTTCTTGCCTGGAGAATCCCAGGGACGGGAGCCTGGTGGGCTGCCGTCTCTGGGGTCGCACAGAGTCGGACACGACTGAAGCGACTTAGCAGATGACTCCTGCATTCTAAAAGTTTCACAGAGTAAATACAAGCCATCAGATGAGCACTACATACCTTTACTTCCTGTTTTAACAGGAAGTTGTGGTTATAGCCACCTTTAGATTTATATGGTTATAGACACCATCCTCTTCATCTTCTTCCTTCTCTTCTTCTTCATCCTCAATATCATCATCACAACCTCATTTATTAATGCCAACTATGTGCCAGAGACTGTTTTAAATAGTTTACATTCATTAACCCATTTAATACATTACATATATTAACTCACAGCAGGTACTCATATTATATCCTTTTTACACATGAGGAAATAAAGCCCAGAGAGAGGTTAAGTAACTTGCACAAGACACACTGCATTTAGTATGAAAAAAACCACTACAAAATTGTAAAGTAATTAGCCTCCAATTAAATTAATTAATTAAAAAAAGAAAACTCATCCTCTACTCTTACAATGAAAGATACGTTATAACCCCAGTTGAAGGTTAATCTATTCATACTTGTGGATCAAGGGTTGCCAGATTTAGCAAATAAAAATATAGAATGTCCTTTTAAATTTGAATCTCAAATGTCCCATGTAAAATTTGAGGCATACTTATATTAAAAATTTTGTATTGCTTATCTGAAATTCAAAGTTACCTGGGCTATATTTTATCTGGAAACCCTATCTGGACCCCAGGACCTCTCCTCAAGGGATTTCACTACATCAGTTACTTACCACTCCCCTCCCTCTGAGAGTGTCTTGGTTGTTTTGCAATTCTGTGTCGGGTGGGTGATAGTACTCTGGGAGTGATGTGATGGAACATGAACGAAACACTTTGAGGCTGCCCTTTGGGACAGTGTCCCTGAGGAGGGAAGAGTTTTAGAGGTAAAGAGATCAGGTATGGTAATGATTAGGGTACCTGATGATCTTATTATAGAGAATCAAGGTTTGTCTACCCCAGGACCCCAGGAGCTGGAGGAGAGAGGAACCTGAAGTCTTCCTTATCAATGAGGTGCAAACAGGGGCTTCCATCTCCTCTTTAGTGCTCCTGGGCAGAAAGCAGTACCTTCAGTGAGAAATGAGGTCAGCAGGGTGGAGGGAAACTCTCCCTGGCTCTTTATTGAATCCCATCATTTACATCTCATTGAATCCAATCAAATTAGCCACTTATNTCAATGAGGTGCAAACAGGGGCTTCCATCTCCTCTTTAGTGCTCCTGGGCAGAAAGCAGTACCTTCAGTGAGAAATGAGGTCAGCAGGGTGGAGGGAAACTCTCCCTGGCTCTTTATTGAATCCCATCATTTACATCTCATTGAATCCAATCAAATTAGCCACTTATGACATTAAAATGACAAAAGAGGGATTGTGTCAAGCAGTTTTAATTCAATAGGAAAGAGGGGCTGACTGAGAGCACAGTGTCATAAGACTCTGACACTTTCAAGAGGTAGAAGTCTGATGGCCTCCCATGCCCACAGGGGTTATGTGGGCTTCCTCAGTTTTGCTAGGTGCCAGGCATTGGTAAAGGTGAGGAAAATGGAAGTCCTGAGCCCTACAGAGATACAGGCTGGGGAGCCCTGCAGGGATACAGGCTAGGGAGATACAAAAAAGGAATGGTGATATGGTACATTCAGGGAGAAATAATTTCAAGATAGAGTGTTGGCTGGGACTTGGAGTCAGACTCCAGAGCTTACCAACTCTGTGACATTGGGCAAGTTACTTGACTTTTCTGATGCTTAGTTTCCTTATTCATTAAATGGAGGTTGGTAATATTTGCCAAGGCAATGTCTCCCACATTTAATCCCTTTCTTTACATTGAAGAGAAATACTCCATTTGGCTGTCTTTAACACCTCTTTAATACTTGCAAGAACTCTCTGATACTTTCTTGGGAGCTAGAGTGTTAAAGTATGGTTGAAAGTTGGAATCATCCAGGCTTGAGTTTGCATCTCCCTGCCATCCTTAACAGCTGTGTGATCATGAATAAAGAGGTTTAATCATTTTGTGCATTAATTTCCTCAAATGTAAAACAGGAATAACCATACCCACCTAATAAGTTTGTTATTGAATATAAGCAATTTCATGAATGTAAATGCTTAGTACAAAGCCTGGCTCATATGAAACTGTACATACTAGTGATTCCCCCCTCTTCTTCTCCTTTTCCTCTTCCCTCTTCCTCCTTCCTCTCTTCTTCATTTCACTCTTTTCTCTTCTACTTCCTCTCCCAGAACTTAATGCCTTCTGCACTCTACCCATTATGACAATTTTTCCATCCCAACTATACCATGTTTTCTCTTGCATCAGGGCCTTTGCACGTGTTTTCTCTTTGATTGGAATATGCTTCATCCAGGCTCTTTGCTGGACAACTCTTACTCAGCTGATATGGTTTTTCTTCCAAGAAGCCTGCATTGACTTATATTCTCCCTTCCTACAAATGGTTCTTTCCTATTGTTATATTTTAGAATTTGTTTCTTTTCTCTCTTGGGAAGCCTAGAAGTCTCACAAGGGCAGGATTCAAGACCCCATCTGTCTTGTGTTCTCTTGTACTCCTAGTACCTAGTACAGAATCTGAAACCTACTAATGGTTGCCTGAGAGCTTGCTGGGGGCCTGATGTGGTTCTATGTACTTCATATGTATCAACTTGTTTAATTCTCACAACTTTCTGAAATAATTTTTCTTTATTTTTAATGGCTTTATTGAACTATGTTTGACATACAATAAAGTGCATCTATTTACAGTGTACACTTTGATAAATTTTGACAAGTATACACCTATGAGAACAAAATCACAATCAAGATAATGAATATTGTCATCAACCCCAAACTTCCCTTGTTCCCCTTTATAATCCTTCCATTCCAGCCCTCTTGGCAATGCCCCCTTGCTAGACAAATGTTGTATGCTCTTTTTTGGTCTGGTAATTTAAAGAGTGTAATTATTTTGAGATTCATTCATTTTGTTGCATGTATCAATGTTCATTCCTCTTTATTAAGTAGTATTTCACTGTGGCACTTCCCTGGTGGTTCAGTGGTAAAGAATTGCCTGCCAATAGAGGAGACACAGGTCCAATCCCTGGGTCGGGAAGGTCCCCTGGAGAAGGGAATGGCAATACACTCTAGCATTCTTGCCTGGGATATCCCATGGACAGAGGAGCCTGGGCAGGCTATGGAGTCCATGAAGTCACAAAGAGTTGGATATGACTTAGCGACTAAACAAAAACACAAGTACTCCATTGTATAGGTGCATCACAATTTATTTATCTATTTACTTGTTGATGGGCATATGGTTGTCTCTGGTTTTGAGCTGTTAAAAGAAAGATAGTATGGACAAGTTTTATTTTGTCCTATTTTTTACAGATGAGGAAACTGAGGCAGGGGGTATATCAATTGCTTAAGGACACAGAGCTAATAAATGGCAAAGACACATACAGACAAAAGTACTGTCAGTCCAGAGTCTAAGCTCTTCCTCCCACCTCTGTATTAAGGAGAATTCCAAACACAAACAAAATGGGAAGAGTAGAACAGAATAACATACAACCATGGCTCCAACAGTCAACTCCAGAAATTAAGTCACGGCCGTATCGTTTAATCTTTCCTTTATTTTATATCTTTTTGCTCGAAAGTTTTAAAGTGAATCCCAGACATAACGTTATTTCACATATATGTTAGTTTGTATCTCTAACTTATACAAACATAATAAAACCCTATTGTGGGAAATTTCAAACCCAGGCAAAAGTAGAGACCATAATATAATAACTTCCCTCATATATATCACAGGCTTTGACAGTTATCAAATATTGGTTGGTCTTGTTGCATTACACCCTCATCTATATTTTGCTTTCTCTCTCCTGTCAGTTATTTTGAAGCAAGTCTTGGATATTTTATCATTTCATCTGTAAACATTTCAGCATGTGTCTATAAAAGATAAGGTCTCTTTAAAAATAGCCATAATACGATTCTCACACCTAAACATTTTACAATCACTCTATTTCTATCATCAAACATTCATTTGATAATCACATATCTCTGATCCTGTCATACTATTTTATTGTTTTTCTTCTCTCTACCTCTCTTTCTGTATCTTCTCTCCCTCTTTCTTTGCCTTTTCTCTTTTTACAGTCTCTCTGAGTCAGTGTAGCAGCAGGGACCATATGTCACAGTTGATCTGTTTTAACCAATGGCGTCTCTCTTTCTCTCTCTTTTTCTCCCTTGCAGTTTATTTGTTAGAGAAACCAGGCCATCAAAGCCATGTTTTACATACCAGGATCACTCTCACTAAATTAACAGGAATCCTCAGTATCTTCTATAGCCACCTGCTTTCACATTCCCCATTGTCTTGAACAAGTCTGTGAGATTTTTCAAATCAAGATCCATTCGCATCTCCCATTGCATTTGGTGGGGATGGTTCTGAGATCTCCTCTGCCCCAAGAACCCATCTTCTGTTTGTCAGGCTGTTGCTTTGTCCTGCAGTGCTCCCTGGGCTATACTCCCATTCGACCCTGTGGAAATTGTTGAATGAATGAATGAATGAATGAACAACTGATTGAGTATCTAGGAAGAAGCAGCTGAGAGAGCATGGGATCCTAATACTCCTTGAATGTTGTCTGAAGTAGTTTCTCCTCTTGTAGACTAGACCAATGATTTCCATGTGTGTTCATGTTGAGTACACACATGCCTGTGCATATGTGTGCATTCGAGTGTGTGCACACAGATGGCAATAAAATGGAATCTCACACAGAAATCTACACAAATAAAGATAAAACCTGAGTGTTTAAGAGCCCACACTGTCTGGGTCAGAGTCCTGGATTTGCTGCTTACAAGCTGGGTGACCTTGTACTTGGCTTGCTACTTAACCTCTCTGAGCCTTGGTTCCCTTGTCTTTGAAAAGAGATTTATGATAGCACCCACCCCTGGGAGCTCTTGTAAGGATGTAATGCCTCAGCCTGTGCAAAGTGCTTAGAACTATGTTTGGCACAGTGTGAGTCCACAGTAAACTGGCCCTGATCATAATGATTACTGATGCTATTAAAAGGGAGAGGGAGCTGACAGGGCCCACGGACCCCCTTCCAGAGCTCTGTGGAGCCCCAGTTTGACAACCTCTGCCCTTAATGACACCCGAGGCTTCCTCCTCTGGTCTCACTTTATTTGGGGCTCTTTGTAGCCACCAGAGCCCTTCCTCTTCCATCCTTCAGTCTGTGTCTAGGTCACTAGGTGGGTAGGACACCAAGGGGTCACTCCCCTAGGCTTATTCTAATTAATCCAGAAAATGCTATAACTGTCTCCCACCTCCCATCCCCAACCCTGCTCATATTGCTCCCAGGGACCCATGCTAATGTGGTGTTTTGAAAACTAAAACCTGAAACCAATCTCCTGCAACTTGGCTGGCAAACCAAGTACATCTGCTTTAGAGCAATTAAGAAATTGCAGCCCAAGAAAGGAAAACATGCTGTTGGAACAGGCTTCTGTGTTCCATTAAATATTCTCGGCCCACTGTTGGGGTGTGACAACAGACCAGGACGGAAGCTTAGTCTGAGGATGGCTGTAACCAACCTTTATTGAGGTCCTACTTTATGCCTGGCACTGTGCTAAGCTGAAGGTGGCTTTCCATTATTTGTTTTTGACAGCTCCTTTGAGAGTTACAGTAGAATTGTTACCATTTTACAGATAATGAGGCTTAGATAGGTTCAGTTCAGTTCAGTTCAGTTCAGTCGCTCAGTTGCGTCCGACTCTTTGCGACCCCATGAATCACAGCACAACAGGCCTCCCTGTCCATCACCAACTCCCAGAGTTCACTCAGATTCACATCCATCGAGTCAGTGATGCCATGCAGCCATCTCATCCTCGGTTGTCCCCTTGTCCTCCTGCCCCTAATCCCTCCCAGCATCAGAGTCTTTTCCAATGAGTCAA
>SJYA01002887.1:20230-54552 GCA_006410615.1 Neotragus moschatus
ACACACACACACACACACACAGTATTTCCTGTTCTTAACTTCTATCCCCCTCTTGAGACCAAAGTTTAATTCCTTGGGTTCCATGAGACACTTCTATATCTGAGGGGAGGAGGGGAATAAAGTGCTCCTTCTGTTTAAGCAAATATAAGTGGCCTTCTCTTACCTACAACCCAAAGAATCTGTGTCAGTTTGCTGATTACGTGCTCACCAACCAACCTTCTTTTTGCTATGTCTGATTCTGTTCACTCCAGTGCATCTGTTTCATAAATATTTGTTTAATGAATAAATGATTACAACTTGGCTCCAGACAAGGAATGAATGTTCTGTGAATGCCAGCAGATGCATTCTGGTCCTCTTGGCAATTCTAATAGTCATTATACATGAAGGCATTTACTATATGTTCATTTTAGTATATATGTCTGTCTCTTGTGAGTTTTGCCAGCACGTATCAGCCTCCTTGAATGTCACTGACTCTAAGGTGCTGAGTCCTTGTGCCTTGCCAAGAATGAATGACCAAGATAAGGTCATCCCACATGGCCCCTTGAGAGACAGTTCTATATCCTCTTCCAATGGTAGTCTTGTACTGATAGACACAGTCCATTCAAGCTTCATTGATTAATATTGCATGTAGGAAGCCTACATGGGCAGGGTAGCCTAGGTTTATGAGAACAGACTTTGAGTCAAACAGATTAACTCTGTCACTTGCTACTGTATTATCTCAGCCAGCTTGTTTAACCTCTCTGTGCCTCAGTTTCCTCATCTCTAAAATGGATCATTTTAAGGATTAAAATTTTAAAATGTAGCCATTCTTTCCTCCAGGGGATCTTCCCTACCTAGGGACTGAACCCAGGTCTCTTGCACTGCAGGCAGATTCTTTACCATCTGAGCCACCAGGGAAGGCCCATACACATACAAACACACACAGAAGATGGTACATAAGGAGCACTCCATAAACAGTACCTTTATTATTATCACTTTTATTACCATAAGGAAGTTCTACAGGAATAGAGACCATCAACCAGGAAGTATAAGATGATAAAGCTTGGGCTACTTCAAGGTCCCATGGTTCCCATTATGCCATTTACTCAGTGACTTCAGATTTGGTTGAGCCAGTTTGGGCCACCACACTAATTATGCAGCCCTGGCAATGCCAAGGGCCTTGTCTGGTGGGGAGGGCTGTGTGTGTGGGCTCTGGGGTCTTGTCCACCTGGACTCTACCACCTTCTGCTTGTGTGAAATCAGGCATAGCGTCTAACTGCTCTGAGGAGGATATATTCGCTTGTGATGGGAAGGCAATACTGCTCATGCCATGGAGTTGGTGAGAATTAGATGCAAAAATACATGTAAAACGCCTGGCACATGATGAGAGGTGTGTTGATGAATGTTTCACTTAATTCCACTTATTTTTTTCCCAGCTCTCACAATTGGTGACTAATCATTTCTACCAAAGAGGTGTTTTGTCTGGTATGCGTTGTATCCTATTCTGAGGACGGGAGCTCAAAAGTTCTTCAAGGTCACCCAGTCTGAAGGAATGAGGGGCAGACTTGGTCTGTTATCACAAAGCACTGCACATTATTTATCAAGAGTCCACAAGTGAAAAAAATCCACAGGTCTTTCTCACTTTGGCTCATACACTGTTTTCAAAATTGGGCAACTGCTAAAAATCCTACATTTCACTTGAGCTAAATTATGGAGGGTCCTTCCAGACAGAGAAAAAGGCTCTATTGCCCTACAGCTCCCATCACTCCTGTTAAGCACTCACCCACGTCTGCCTGACTTACTTCTTAGACCTGGCTAGTTGCTACAGCCATCTGAGGTCATGTCTGTGGAAGCTTTAAAACATGATCTCAAATTCTTTAATGTTCCTCCCTTCAAGAGATAAGATCCATGTCCCCCCCTGTACCTGGGTGGGCAGGTGACTACTTTGACCCAGGCAGAAGTGACCCTGGGTGACTTTACATCAATAAAAGGCAAAGCTTCTGCCTTGTCACCTTGGGGCACTTGCTTTGGGGGAAGCCAACTGCCATGTAAGAGATCTGAGTACCCTTGAGACTGCCATGCTGGAGAGGTCACGGTAGTTATGCCTGGAGTCAGCCCCAGCTGAGCTCCTAGCTGAGGCCACCATCAGCTGTCAGCCGTGTGTGTGAGTCATCTTGGAACTGGATCTCCAGCCCTGGTTGAGCCTTCAGATGATTGCAGCCCAGCCAACATCTGATGGTAACTGCTTGTGACACCAGAAAAAGTCATGAGAAAAACAAAGTGGGGCTTTCCTGGTGGCTCAGATGGTAGAGAATCTGTCTGCAGTGCAGGAAACTCAGGTTTTGATCCCTGGGTTGGGAATATTCCCTGGAGAATGGAATGGCTACCCACTCCAGTATTCTTGCCTGGGAAATCCCACTGACAGTGGAGCTTGGTGAACTACAGTCCACGGGGTCACAAACAGTCAGACGTGACTGAACAACTAATACTCCACACTTTAAGCTTAGGGTTATTAAATCTGGGGTGGTTTATTTCATAGCAAACACCTCTTATCAATATTCTGGTTTCGTCTACTTTGATAGTCATTGAGTTTGCAGAGGGTACACAAGAAGAAGATGTGATTCTTCCTTTTCTGATGGCTAGAGTGAGAACAAGAGATCAGAGTACAATATAGGTTCATTTATTTATCCATCCAGGAAATATTTATTGAGTATTTGCTATGTGTCATGCATTTGATCAGCACTGGAATTTTGGCAATGAGACAAAGTAGACCTATATTTTTGCCCCCAGGAGTTTACATTCCCCATGAGGAAAGGTGACAACTACAAATACAGAAATTTTTTTTACATCAGGTGCTGATAAGGGCTACAGAGAAAAACCAAGCAGGAGAGGGAAATGACAGGGCCGAGGCACAGATGGGGGTCCTAAGACTCTTACTGGTGGCTACTCGAGTATTTTACGTATGTTCAAGTGTAATAATAGCAGCAGCAACAGTATCAGCCATTGGTTGAGTGCCTACCACACATTCCCTTGTCATATGTATGCCTCATTTAAATTTCACTACAATCTTGAGTGATAGGCAGATTATAACCATTTTACAAATGAGGGGGCTGTGGCTTGGGAAGGTTAATATCTTGCCAGAGAACACATCGCTGGAGACTTGAGTGGAGTGGGAACAGGCACTGGCTGCTTCTCCTACCTCTGCTTTCCTTGAACCTCTTTGTCCCTCTTCTCCACTATCAGGGTGTTGAATCAGGAATCAAACTGGTGATCTCTGACTCTTCCATGCAGTGTTACACAGGAAAGAAAAAGAGAAAGAAAAGAGACAGTGGTTCCTTTCGGAGAGGAAACAGTCAGGAAATGAAGGGACACACTTGAATGATTACGAATTTAATGTTTGTGCCTCTTCCTCTTGTCTCTCAAGTTCAATTTAACATTCAACTGTTGAAGCCGACAATTTATGAGAATCTTGGGCGGGTAACTGCTCAAAACCTCCCTGTGGCTCTAGCCATGGCAGACAATCCATCCAGATGACTGCAGGGCTTTTAGGGTGAAATACTTCTGTAATATTTTTTCCCTTCTGCTCATGCTTTTCCCAAAGGGTGACAAATACTAGTAGTTTGCCAAGAAAGTGCAGTCTGTGGTCTTGAATGAGACTGTCCTTATGTCTCAAGTCACTCTCAAAGAGAAAGGGGTGTGATCAGTCTTCTGTCACCTGTCCCCCAGCGTGAGTCTGAGTCTCTAGCACTCCAGGGACCGGCCCCAAATCCTTTCCTTCTGGGCTGTCTGTCCCTCCCACTCCCTTCTCCCTTGTCCACAGGAGAGAAAAATGTACCACTTTACTTTGTTCCCGATAAATCATCAGGGTTAGCTTTTCTGGGGGAAAAAGCCTTCAGTAGAGGTAATGATGATGTGAGAAGCTTCCTTGGAAAAGTATATAATTTCCTAGGGGATATTGGCAAGGAGGATTTTGACCAAGGAACAGACTCCTCCCACCATAGCTAGGTGGGATGCTAATGGCAGTCAGGTCCTGTTTAGGGCATTCACCCATCTTGCTTTCCTTAATTGTTGAACTACTTTTGAGGGAGGCTTGACTATTAGCTCACCATAGTGAGGTGTCAGTTGAATTTCAGAGAAGGGAGGTGACTTGCTGAAAACCACACTGCTAAGTTGGTATGTTGAGGAGAGGATCATCCAGGAAATAGCATTAAGTAAAAGTGAGGAAGTGAGGACCAACATGTGATTGCTGCAAGTAACTGGATGTGGCTGGAGAGTGGCTGTGGGTGAAGGAGGGTAGGAGATGAGTTTGGGAAAGATTTTAGATGCTCTGACCCAAAAGACAGTGGGAGACCCCGAGGGATAGTTAAGCTGAGTGACATCACTTACATCTCCAAAATTCTCCAAGCCAGGTTTCAACAGTATGTGAACCGTGAACTTCCAGCTATTCAAGCAGGATTTAGAAAGGCAGAGAAACCAGAGATCAAATTGCCAACCTTCGTTGAATCATTGAAAAAGCAAGAGAGTTCCAGAAAAACATCTACTTCTGCTTTATTGACTATGCCAAAGCCTTTGACTATGTGGACCACAACAAATTCTGGAAAATTCTCCAAGAGATAGGAATATCAGACCTCCTGACCTGCCTCCTCAGAAATCTGTCTGCAGATCAAGAAGCAACAGTTAGAAATGGACATGGAACAACAGACTGGTTCCAAATTGGAAAAGGAGTATGTCAAGGCTGTATATTGTCACCTTGCTTATTTAACTTATATGCAAAGTACATCATGAGAAACACTGGGCTGGGTGAAGCACAAGCTGGAATCAAGATTGCTGAGAGAAATATCAATAACCTCAGATATGCAGATGACACCACCCTTATGGCAGAAAGTGAAGAAGAACTAAAGAGGCTCTTGATGAAAGTAAAAGAGGGGAGTGAAAAAGATGGCTTAAAACTCAACATTCAGAAAACTAAGATTATGGCATCTGGTCCCATCACTTCATGGGAAATACATGGGGAAACAGTGGAAACAGTGACAGACGTTATATTTTTGGGCTCCAAAATCACTGGTGGTAATTGTAGCCGTGAAATTAAAAGATGCTTGCTCCTTGGAAGAGAAGTTATAACCAACCTAGACAACATATTAAAAAGCAGAGACATTACTTTGCCCACAAAGGTCCATCTAGTTAACGCTATGGTTTTTCCAGTAGTCATGTATGGATGTGAGAGTTGAACTATATAGAAAGCTGAGCACTTAAGAGTTGATACTTTTAAACTGTGGTGTTGGAGAAGACTCTTGAGAGTCCCTTGGACTGCAAGGAGATCCAACCAGTCCATCCTAAAGGAAATCAGTCCTGAATACTCATTGGAAGGAATGAGGACAGGGAGGCCTGGCGTGCTGCAGTCCATTGGGTTACAAAGAGTCAGACATGACTGAGAGACTGAATTGAACTGATCGTACTAATTAATTAATTGCATAAATTAATTTCAAAAGTCATTGCAGAGGGTAGGCTGAAGGAGTCCAGTGCAGAGTGACAACAGAGAGAGGATCTCGTCTCATGGACTCTGAGGAGGTCTGTGTCCTCAAGGAAGACACCACCCAGTGGGAAAGAGGAACCCACACAGGACGGGAGATGGTGCCGAGCCATATTTGTATAGAGCATCCAGCTAGAACACCTGGTCACCAAGTTTCCAGTGCCAAGTATCACATGCATGGAGCAGTGATGAAGATTAGATCCACAATTCCTTCTAATTCTGCCTTGGTCAATAGCTCACACAAGTCAGTTTCCTAAATTCCTGCTTCATTTATACTGCTCTCACTTTCCCAAGATGTGTGTGCATATGAATGTGTGTGTTTGAACTGAACCAAGGAAGATATTTTTTTATTATGAGATGAAATCCCCCTCTGACCACAGTTAGAATTCCGTCAAGTCTTAAAATTCACTTCTGCATTGTCTCTGTCATTAGGCAGATCTCAATTCAAGCTGGAGCCTTGCTACTTTACTGTGTGACCTTGAGCAGACACCTGATCTCTGTGTACCTCAGTTTCTTTATCTGTAAAGTAAGGATAATTATGCTGCCTTTTTCCTAGGGCTATTGTCAGGATGAGAAAACATATATTTATACATTTATCTTAGAACATAGCATGGAGCAAGTGCGTAATGAGTATTAACCATTGTTTCCTACCTTGTTATCTATAGCATTATTTCCAGGTATGACAGCTTTGGTTCATAACTTGACATAATCCCAAAGTCTTTTTTTTTTAAAGTTTTAAATTCTTATTTATTTATTATTATTATTATTTTTATTTAAGTCTTTAGAGCCATTTTTTTTTTCTACACAGGTTTCAATGAACAGAAGAAAGTCCAAGAATATGACCAAATAGACTTGAATTGTCCTTAGTAGTCAAGAGCATTTGATTCCCAAGCATGGTCCAAGGACTGCCTCCCTCCGCCACTGTGGGGACCAGCCCAAGTGGAACCAGCTCAGAAACCTTCTGGGACTCAGTGCTTCATGACTCTTCCTATTGTCAGAAGCCCTCAGTAGAATTTCCCAGCTGCTGCTGCTACTGCTAAGTCGCTTCAGTTGTGTCTGACTCTGTGCGACCCCATAGACAGCAGCCCACCTGGCTCCTCCTTCCATGGGATTTTCCAGGCAAGAGTACTGGAGTGGATTGCCATTGCCTTCTCCAGAATTTTCCAGCAAGAGTCATCAATCATGCCAGACACTGATACTACAAATTGTGTGACTGATGCTACTTGCCAGGCATCTAATACAAATATGGTTCTTCATTCTATACTTGGTTCCAACCCATTGGGGGAGAAGGAGAAGCAAAGTCCTAACTTTCTGTGGAGCAGTAATTGGTAGAGGCAAACCATGAGTTAGCTTCATACCTCAATTAACTCAGAAGCTCAGTCCTTCCTTGCTTCTACTTAGCCAATGCTTACACTAAACGGCAGAAAATGCTGCCCTTGCCAGGGAGTGTTGGATGAGGCTGAGCAGGAGGCATATTTCTTATGACTTCTCACATAATCCCCATCAGTTAACTCAGGTTTCTTTCACCAAATGTTCACAAACACCCTACAACATAGGTATTAGCATTCCCATTCTCACTTTAATTTTAAGTGAAGAAACTAAAGTCTGGTGAGGAGACATGTCTTAAGACACACAGCTAATGAGAGACTCAAAGAGACTCAAATACTGCTATGTTGTACTTTTTGCTATTGGTTGTTACAATTGTCCCATGATTCCATTTTAACAGATGGGAAAGCTGAGGCTAGAGGTTGTTAGATAGTTTACTCAAAGACCCACAAAATAGTGATAGAAAAGGGACTGAATCTAGGTCTGCTACTCTACTGTATAATCTATATCCTTGTTACCTACCCAAACTGTGACCTGTGACTCAGCAGCATCAGCAACCTCTTGAAGATGTAGCCTCTTAGGACTCACTCAGATTTACTGAATCTAAATCTGCAGGGAATTGTGGGAACCTTGAGGTTTGAGAAGCAAAGGTCTGCATAGCCCATCTTTGCTGTGGAAAGACACTCTTGCAGAGACACTGTGGCAGCTACTCTCCAAAGAGGTGCCCAAGAATCTATCCCCTCCCTTAATGCGTATTCCACTCCTTCCATTCAGGGGTGAAACTTATTTCCCTTGAACCCATGTGGTTCTTATGACTGGCTTTAACCATTAAAATGCACCAGAAATGATGTCCTGGGATTTCCAAGCAGCTTCTACTTCTACTTCTTGCCTCTTGGAACCCAGTGGCCCTGCTCAAGCTACACAGGGAAGACACATGGGTAAGAATTGAGGTTCTGGTTGATAGCCTCATCTGAGCATCTAGAAGACCCCAACTGCCAGTCAACTAAGTAAACCAGCTTGGATGTCACATCCCCATTGAGACAAGTGTGTCCCGAGCCAACACCACATTGAGCACAAGAGTCACCCAGCTGAACCCTGTCAACCCACAGAATCAGGAAAGATAATAAAATGGGTGTTGATTTAAGTCACTCAGGTAGTTAATTATGCAGCAGTACATAACTGAAAGAGAACTCAGTAGCCAGAAGTAGGGTGCTGCTGAAACATAAATCAGCAATGACCTTGGAACCAGGCAGCAGGTGGAGGCCTGAAGCACCTTTAGGAGGCTGTTAATGAAGCCTGGAAGGGTGAGTTTGGAGGCTATTGGAGGAGAAAATGAGACTTAAATAATGAACTGCCAGAACAATTAGCAAAATGTCACCTGCAGTAACATGGAAACAGAAATAGTACCTAATGAACCTGTCAATCTGGTTAAGGAAATTTCCAGGCAGAATGTTGAGAGTGCCAATTAACTTTTATTAGTTCAGAGCTAATTATCTTTATTAATTAAAACTCAATAAAATTAAAAATCCAGTTTGTCAGTGCACTTGGTGCATTTCAAGGTCTTGTAAGCCATATGTAGCTACCCCACTGGAGAATGAAGAATATTATAGAGCATTTTCGCCATTGGAAAAACTTCTGTTGAACTGCCCTCATCAAGTATTGGTAGGAGCTTTCAGGAAGTAGATTTTCCCAAAGCGTTAACCAAGAGACTGCCTCTCAAAGTGTGATCCCCGGACTGGCAACATAAGCAACCCCTGAGATCTGAGAGCTTGTTAGAAATGAAACTTCTCAGGCTCCATCCCAGACCTACTGAATCAGACTCTAAGGGTGGGAGTGGGGGTGCAGGAATGGGCAGAAACCTGTGTTTTAACTAGCCCTGCAGGGTATTCTTGTGCCCATTAAACTTTAATTAGTACTAAAAAGAGTTTAATAAAGAGACTTGTACTATAGAGTTGAGGGCAGGGTTAAGAGACGCAGCAAAGGACTGCAAAACAGCAGGAACTAGCAGAAGGGAACTAACAGTATAAATGGGACCCAAGTGCCCTGGGGCCCTGGAAGAAAGCCTGTCTGACAGACCCTCAGGCACTGGAGGACACAGCCTCTCCAGAGTTGGGGCAAGGCCAGAGGGTTAGGGGGAGGCAGCAAATACTGTCACCCCTCTCTCCTCTGCCCTCTATATTTTAACTGAAGTCCCTGTTGGCCCCAATTAACCCAAAGCCAGAGGACAAAGGAGCCTCCTCTGAACAGAGCAGAGCAGAGGCAGTGGGCAAATGGATCTGGGCAAATGAAATTGAACCAGCACATATAGTTTTAATACATTAGTTATATTTCAAAAAATACACATCTGAACTATGAATGCATAGCTGTTAACACTAAATGCCTTTGAAAACACTCTTATTTACAACATCTGGGGGGAAATTTTGCTGTTAGCAATGAAGTCTCTCAGTATAGTTTTAAGGAGGGAAATAACAGTTGCTAACACTTCCTTCCACTTTATTTTTCCCTCCCGTCCCCTGTTTTGTCTCCTTCTCTTCTCAGTCTCTCTCTTTCTCCCGTTCCCCATCTATCTTTATATTATGTAACAATAATATAGTAAATAAAGCATCTTGTCTGGTCTTTTTCACTTAAAGTCACATTTTGAGAATGTCCTTGTGCCATTAAGGATTCTCTGAAAACATGATTTTTTGTGGCTGTGCAGATGGTTTAAAGATGATGGTTGTTGTAAAACTGTCTCAAATCCTCTTGGGAAGTAGGTGGTGTATAATGCATACATTTTAGATGAAAAGCAAGTTGTTCTTAATTTTACCCTGACCTCTAAAGTGCAGTAGCTCTTTGTGGATCTATTTCTCCAAAACCACAGAGACTGAGGGGATAATGACAATAACTTTCAAATTTTATACCATGTGCAAAAAGTAAATTATATATATACTTTTCCACCTCGTGGCTCCTTTATATATATATAAAGTGTTGAACTGGAGGGTTAATGCCAGTATCTGTTCAGTTTCTACCTTTGCAGCCTTGGAGAAATCTCATCTTGGAATCAAGAGTGCTTGGGCCAGCTATGATATCACTCCCTCTGTCACTCATCTTTCCATCCCCTTAAGTTACCTCCTAAAGCCTCCTCCCTGTATCGCCTCCAACTCTTTGCCTAAGTTCTAATTCTCCTCTTTCTCATCCCTGTCCCACCCAGTGGTCTCAGATTCCCTCTACATCTCACAGACTGCGGCAATACTATCTTTCCTGTTTTCACAGCATTTAATGGCTTATAATGCATTCTACTGCATGCAATCTCCTTAATTCCACAATAGTTCCTGGAAGTAGGTGCTAATGTCTTCATTTAGTCATTTGCTCAAGCCACACAATTTATTGGACACTCACCCTGCTGGGGACTTGGGGAGAGTGATGAACAGGCAGAGATAGTTTCTACTGTCATCCATCTCAAAATCCAGCAGGGGAGACAGACAGGAGACACAAAATAGGATAAATAGATCCTAAAATTACAATTGTCCTAAGTGCTACGAAGGGGAAACAGGTATCACTTCTTGAGTATCTCCACATCTTAGAGAGTTAGTCTTGCTTTATCTTGACATCAGTCCCCCTGATGTGAGGGGTATAAATGTCTATCATACATATACATAATATATAGACATGACTTTATGCACACCATATGTATGTATATAGATATACAGACATGTATGGTTGTCCCTCAGTGTCCCTGAGGGATTGGTTCCAGGACCCCTGTGGATACCAAAAATCTGCAGATATTGAAGTCCTTTAGTCAGCCCTCCATACCCACAGATCCTGCATAAGCAGCCACAGAGGGTCAACTGTATACATATGCAAATATACAATTTATATGTAATATAAATATTATATATAGTATATAATATATATGTCATATAAAATAGTTATTATTTCTATACGGATGAGAGTGCAAAAGCTATGCCCCAGGATAACGGGGTGATTTTTCCAAGGTCTTGCAGCTTGTGTACGAATGCATTTGGGATTAGAGCCCAGGTTTCTGACTCCAGAGCTCATGCTGATTGCCAGCCCTGGCACCTCCAGCCCCTGTCCTCACGTCCAGAAGAGGAGAAATCCTTCTCAGGATTAATGGGAGAAGAGCTGCCTTGTTCTGTCACAAGACACCGCAGTGCACACGTTGTCCCTGCGTTACAAGCATTAATTCGTTAATTGAAACAAACTCGACCCCAGAGCACCTGGCGGTCTGCTCGGCATTATTGCACCCATCACTCAACACTCCGTACAGATCTTACCTCCTCCCAGATCCCCGCCTGAACGCTGGGCGGGAGGAGGAAGCTCCAGCTTCCCGTTCCGTGACAAGCTCTGCTGTTATCCGTGCCTAGTCGGGTCCACTTTCAGCTCCGTTATTTACTGTCCACACTCTGGGCTGAGCATGGCCTCTTTCCCTCAGATCGATCTGATTGGAACTGCCAGCAGAGTTGATCATCCAGGACTCCAGGGAGCCTCCATCAGAGGCTGTGCTATCTTGAGGGTGGAATTCAGAACCTGACTGCTAGGCTGGGAGCCAGAGAGGAAGGGGCTAGTGTCTTGAGAGTTCACTGTGAATCAGGAAGTGAGAAGAGTTGAGCCCAATGAATCAAGGTGGTAGATAACAGACTGATTTTCACACAGTCCTCCAGAAACCTAGACATTGGATGGCATATTTTATGATTTTATCTTATAATACATGTGCATCTTGTATTTTCATATATATACATACTTTAGTTTTCTACACAGACATATATACAGATGTATCCATATACATTTTTTCTACGGTGATTATGGCATTAAGGTAATAGGCAATGAATGTGCATAAAAGGCATGATGAACTGGCAAGAGGATTTAGAATTTGAAGACTAGTCATAGAATCCTGGCTCTGCTCCTTACCTCTATATTTAAGATGAGTAAGTCTTCTGGACATCTGTTTTCCCTTCTGCAAAGTGGGAATTATATAAGCAATATAATACAATATAATATTACAATACAATATAATAGAGCAATGCAAGCTGTTGCTCTTTGGGTATGTATCATTAGCTACAAGGGCTTCCCAGGTGGCTCAGTGGTAAAGAACCCATCTGTCCTTGCAGGAGATCCAAGTTCAATCCCTGGGTCAGGAAGATCCTGGAGGAAGAACTGGCAAGCCACTCCACTATTCTTGCCTGGAGAATCTCACAGTCTATAGTGTCACAGAGAGTTGGACACAACTGAGCATACACACAAGAATTAGATGCAAAGTAACTGGATCCGTACTCTTATCTCTACTTTCCTGCATATGGTCATAATACAATATACCTTTACACACACTGAACAAAAGCCAGTTGGGAGGAAGAGAGCTGAGTAGAAGTGAGTCACAGAACACTGGATGGAAGGGAATGGTGGGCTTACCTTCCACACTGGGTGCAGGGAGGCTGGCTTTGACTTTGCCTGTTGGCTGTCTATATGGAGGCATAGGGAAAAAGAAAATGAAAAAAGAATAGGGAATGCATCTCCTTCCCTATTCATTGAGGCTATCATATAATTCAGCCTACCTTGAGAAGTAACACTCTTCATCTACCTTGCAGAGGGAGCCGAAGAAAATGCAAAGGAAGAGCTTCTAGGACCAGCCATACTGAATCTGTCACATATAGTGGGAGAAAACCGTTTTCCGTTCAGCGTTGTGATCTGCAGCAAAGCTTGGCTCAGAGAATGTTAGACTGGTGATTTCTCCCCCTGTGGGACTGGATGTCAGGCAGATAATAGGATACAGGACAAGAATTCTCTTTTCCTTTGAAGAATAGTCTAGAAATGTGAGCAGAGAGGAAGAAATGCACCTTTGAAATGTTGTCTACTTTTGAAAGGCTTCTCTACTCTTGGGTTAAAAAGCTTAGTCAACGGTCAACTGGAGTAGAGTTTTCCTCCTTGGGGGAGGACTGGAAACATAAGTAGGCAGTTCTGCTTGTACTTTCCAGAGAATTCCCTTCTTACAGAACCTGGGGTGTTTTCCTGGAACCTGAGGAATAGATGGTTCAACTCTAGCCCACCAGAATTCTTTGACATAAATTCTGACAACTCATTCATTAAGTGAAGCCTCCTTGCACCACAGAGGATAAAGATGAATTCTCTTTTCAATGACCATCTCAAGTTATACCCAGTGGTGTTTCTAGCATAGCTTCCTAGTGATCATGCCTTGTCCCATTCTCCTTCTAAATTAGAGTTCAAAGAAGTTAAAGTCTGCAGTTCTCCCCCTTCCCAATTTTAGCTCTGATTTATCTTAGTCTGAGTAGTTTCATTCAACTGTGTTAATAGTGATAATGACAGTGGTAGTAGTAGTCATAGGAATACTGATCATTGCTACCATGATCACTTACTATGAGTCAAGAACTCGTCTAAGCACTTTCAATATTAATTTGATATTCACAATCACCCTTTGAGGGTTACATGATTTATCCAGGGTCACATGGCAGGCATTTCCTGAATCCTGAGCACTAAATTACATATCTCTGTATCTTTGGGGGTCAAATAAAGTCTTATCTGGGGAAGGTGGAGACAGAAAATAGGAGGAAAATGAAGATAACTTCCACAGCTAATGCTTCACTTGGATGCTGGACACTTATACCAGTTGTGTGGAATTTAAGAACCATGAATTTAAGTTCAGTTGGGAAAAACCTCCCATGTAGAGGTTATACTCTGCTTTCCTTATTCTGGGGGAGAATCCACCTCTGTGTTGTAGCCCACCTCCTCTTTCAGAGCGTGGGACTTAATGAATTCACACTGGTTTTCTTGTCATATTTGGATGGTTTCTGAGGTGGTGTCCAGTTTCCAGCTTTTGCTTGAGGATTTCTTCCTCCCATAAGAATTATTCCTAAATATTTAAAGCCTGTGATAACCAGTTCCCTTTGGGCCTATTGGGGACAAACCCCCACCACCACCTCTCAGTCACAGGTATCTCTTATTGAGCAACTCTCTAAGCAATACTTGATAGCTCATGCTCTCCAAGGGCCCCATTGCCTAGACTTGTCTCTCATTTTCTTATCTTCAGCTATACCTCAAAGATTTAGGTAGATTCAAGGAAAGTCAATTGCTGAGTGGGAAATTTCAAAAATTAGCATCCAGGGAATTGGCTGTTGTGGAATTGGTGTTTGGTGTACCAATTTGTCTGTGTGTTGACCTGATCTATATCTATGGTTCATTAACCCTTGGTCTTTCTTTCATGAAAAGAAGGAAAGAAGTAGAGAATGAAAGAAATAAATGAGGGAGAGAAAGGGGGGGGGTAAGGTAGAAAGGAAGGATGGAAAGACATCAATCCTGAAGTAAAACTAACTAACTGACATTGACTAACTCCTAGCTCCAATTTAAAAATTAGAGAGTGTAGTATGAACACATCTCATCCCCCAAACACATCAAAAAGCTCAGCTTTGTGCTCAAGATGACCTCTTCTCAGTTCATTCTTTCTGTTTTGCTTTGCCATCCTCCATATCCAACTACAAGACCAAAATCTTTTAAAAGTGATGCCTGAGTTTCTGAGAAAAATTGGTGCTGGCACATCCCTTAGATCCTTGAATTTTTCCCTTCACCATAACCCAAGACACTCAAGTGTCTATAAACTGCTTGGCAAAGAACTAGACACTGTAAAGGCTCAGTGATGTTGTTGATGATGATGAAGACAATGCCGATGACATCAGATTCTATTAAACAACTATTTACTGAACTCCAGTCATGTGCTGGGCTGTATACTCAGCTTGGTGGATGCAGAACTGAATAATACTAACTATAATTAATTTTTATGGAGTACGTAATACATGCCAACCCCTGCTCCACATGCTTTCCATAACTTAACTCACTCAATGTCACAAGGACCCTGTGAGGAGCTCCTATGAGTGTCACTCCATGTGGTCACATGTCTACCAGGTGGTAGAATGGCTTTCCGCATTGGTCCCTGTCGCCCCTTCTCAGCTCCACCAAAGCCTGTGGTCTAGCCCAGGGTAGCAGTAGTGGGGAGTAGGACTGAGTAGAAGGGGCTGTGGGGATCCACAGTAAAGGAGGACTGTTCACATCTTCTCTAAATCACTCGTGTCTGGGAAAGTTCTTGAGACATCACTAGAGTGAATTGCGCCTCCCCAAGTTCCACTTACTCAGCCTCCATCAAAAATTTACCATCCAAACAGCCTGGCTGGGAAAGGGGTGGCTTGTTGCTGCTGCTGCACCATCTGTGTTTCTCCATTAATCTTAATGTGTCTTCCTGGGAAATTAAAAAAGGACATGTCCTCCCATCCACTCTCTGGGCAGGGCTGAAAGCTGGACACTGGAAACCTCATCTGATGGTCGTTGGGGACACTGACAGTGCCGCTCACATGTCAAAGCTATGCCTCACTCTGCACCTTTACCCGCCTGGTTGCCATGATGCTATCTCCACTTCCTTGTTTTCTCCTCTTCCTTCAGTACAGAAATCCAAATGTCCAGTACCCTACCTCTTTAAATAACCCTAGGTGAAATACTCTTGCAGGTTCTTTGGTCCAAGGATTCCCACAGATCACTGTTTCCTCATCTTTTCTTATTAATCCTAATCCCTTGTTCTTTCAGTTCATTTCAGTTCAGTCGCTCAGTTGTGTCCGACTCTTTGAGACACAATGAATCGCAGCACGCAAGGCTTCCCTGTCCATCACCAACTCCCAGAGTTCACCCAAATTCATGTGCATAGAGTCGGTGATGCCATCCAACCATCTCATCCTCTGTCTTACCCTTTTCCTCTTGCCCCCAATCCCTCCCAGCATTGGGGTCTTTTCCAATGAGTCAACTCTTCATATGAGGTGGCCAAAGTACTGGAGTTTCAGCTTCAGCATCAGTCCTTCCAATGAATATTCAGGACTGGTCTCCTTTAGGATGGACTGGTTGGATCTCCTTGCAACCCAAGGGACTCTCAAGAGTCTTCTCCAACACCACAGTTCAAAAGCATCAATTCCTTGGTGCTCAGCTTTCTTCACAGTCCAACTCTCACATCCAGACATGACTACTGGAAAAACCATAGCCTTGACTAGATGGACCTTTGCTGGCAAAGTAATATTCCTGCTTTTTAATATGCTATCTAGGTTGGTCATAACTTTCCTTTCAAGGAGTAAGCATCTTTTAATTTCATGGCTGCAATCACCATCTGCAGTGATTTTGGAGCCCCCTCAAAAATAAATCTGACATTGTTTCCACCGTTTCCCACCTATTTTCCATGAAGTGATGGGACCGGATGCCATGATCTTCGTTTTCTGAATGTTGAGCTTTAAGCCAACTTTTGCACTCTCCTCTTTCACTTTCATCAAGAGGCTTTTTGGTTCCTCTTTACTTTCTGCCATAAGGATGGTGTCATCTGTATAGCTGAGGTTAATGATATTTCTCATGCCAATCTTGATTCCAGCTTGTGCTTCCTCCAGCCCAGCATTTCTAATGATGTACTCTGCATACAAGTTAAGTAAGCTGGGGGACAATATACAGCCTTGACAGACTCCTTTTCCTGTTTGGAACCAGTCTGTTGTTCCATGTCCAGGTCTAACTGCTGCTTCCTCACCTGCATATAGGTTTCTCAAGAGGTAAGTCAGGTGGTCTGGTATGCCCATCTCTTTCAGAATTTTCCACAGTTGATTGTGATCCACACAGTCAAAGGCTTTGGCATAGTCAATAAAGCAGAAATAGNTGTTGTTCCATGTCCAGTTCTAACTGTTACTTCCTGACCTACATACAGGTTTCTCAAGAGGCAGGTCAGGTGGTCTGTTATTACCAGCTCTTTCAGAATTTTTCACAGTTTATTGTGATCCACACAGTCAAATCCTTTGGCATAGTCAATAAAGCAGAAATAGATGTTTTTCTGGAACTCTCTTGCTTTTTCAGTGATCTGGTAGATGTTGGCCATTTGATTTCTGTTTCCTCTGCCTTTTCGAAAACCAGCTTGAACATCTGGAATTTCACAGTTCATATATTGCTGAAGCCTGGCTTGGAGAATTTTGAGCATTACTTTACTAGCTTGTGAGATGAGTGCAATTGTGCAGTAGTTTGAGCATTCTTTGGCATTGCCTTTCTTTGGGATTGGAATGAAAACTGACCTTTTCCAGTCCTGTGGCTACTGCTGAGTTTTCTGAATTTGCTGGCATATTGAGTGCAGCACTTTCACAGCATCATCTTTACTTTAGACTATTGTAAATACTTTCAAAAAGTGATGTGTGCATTTCATGATGTAGAGTTACTATTGTGCTCAATTTCCTGTTTTAGAAAAATCACTTAGAAAAGAGCATCCTAAGTTCTAATTCAATTATGCCCCTAAAATCTATGTAATGTGGAGCAAGTACCTTCCAGAGATCAGTTCTTTCTTTATGAAATAATGGCGGGGGTTTACTCAGTAAGCTGTGTCTAACTCTTTTGTGACTCCATGGACTGTAGCCTGCTAGGCTCCTCTGTCCATAGATTTCCCAGGCAAGATTACTGAAGTGGGTTGTTATTTCTCTTTCCCAGGATATTCTCTGACCCAGGGATCAAACCTGCAACATGTTGCAGGTGGATTAACACTGAGTCACCAGGGAAATCCTATAAAATAATAGGCTGGGGCTAAATGGTCTCTAGGATCCCTTCAGCTTTAAAAGACTATATTTTTTTGTGTGTGTGTTTTTTTTTCAGTTCAAATATACCACCTCTGAAGTGCCATTTGAATAATGACTAATTTCATAAGTTTTCAATGAAGATGAATCTTTTCTGTTTACAATGTTAATCAAACTAATATCATTCAAAATAATCATTTTTCATACTCGTCTATTTTACAAAATGAATGAGTAATTTTTATGTCACTCACACAGAACTCTTTAGAAGCCATTATTTCTATTTAGAGGATGAGCTTTATATTGAGTAACTTTGGTTGATTTTATATATTGGAATTGAAGCAGTGATTTATATTAAATTTTTAAAAAATGATTCCTCTTCCCTAATACTGTATTATAATGTAAATATCTCTACTACAGCATTTATCACATTTTATGACAATTATTTGTGTGCTTTTTTCCCCTCAAAGTTACAAGGACCACACCTTACTAAAGTTTATACTTTGGCATCTACAATAATGTCTGCCGAATGATAATGGTTTAATATCTGTTAAGTGGAAAAAATTAATGAATTGTGACTGAAGAATGTGTTATTATAGAAGGCAAGAGTGGAGACAGTTTTAAAGAAAGGAGCAATCAATTGCATCAACAACAGATTATTAGAAGTAGACTAAAAGGATCATCGGATTTAATTCGTTAGAAATGAAGCCAGCTTGCAATGAACAAATTAAACCAGGTGGAAGCAGTGAAGTTAGACTACTTAAGAAGCAAAATCTAAGGCAATAGAGGTTGTAAATATATTAAAGGCATTTTTAATGATATGTAATATTTGAGAGCCATCATGCAGAAGGATCCAATGGAGACTCTGGGAGAAGGTACCCAAGGTATGACGCCTCAGAAGAGGCAGAGGAAGATAAAAGTAACTCATAAGCAAATTGGTATGTATGGAAAGGAGTAGATGACCGGGTTCTTTGTTAAAGAAACTTTAAAATTAAAATCAGTACGTGTATAGAAAAGAGGATAAGATAAAGATATTCACACCTAAACATGGAAAAAATGACTTCTCTGTGTAGACAATATTCACTGTCCATTGTGATGAACAATGACTTATAAGAATTGCTCTCCTTGCCTGATACCCTGACTTTATATTAGCATATTGGAATTCTCCAGAGTAAGTGGCTATTGTTCAGTCAACACAAACTCTCATGAAATGGTTATAAAGTATGAAGTGAAATGTTAGTTGCTTAGTCATGTCTGACTCTTTGCAGACACGGGGTCACAGACTGTGGCCCACCAGGCTCCTCTATGCATGGAATTCTCCAGGCAAGAATGCTGGAGTGGGCAGCCATTTCTTTTTCCAGAGGATCTTCCCTGACCCAGGGATCGAACCCAGGTCTCCTGCATTGCAGGCAGATTCTTTACCATCTGAGCCACCAGGGAAGCCCCTAAAATGGCTATTCACTTTGAAATATTCCTCAATGAACTATTTTCAGCTATCACTTTTAGTCCTAACCACAGAAGAGTTTTAAATTTTTTCTCTAATAGTATTGTTTCTACACTTATCTGTAGGCTAAAATTATCCATGGACAGTAAAAAGAGTGCACTAACATTCTTGAATTATTTTCATTTTATATGCTGACAATCATCTCTTACTTAAGTTATAATTTTATGATCAGAAAATATCTGAAATTAACCACTGGTTTATATATCTGTGTGGTCTATTAAACTTTTCAATTAATCTTCACACTATAATACTCTCTGGATTTTAGAAGCCTCTTCTTGTAAAGCTTTTCAAAACATTTATCTGAACTTTTAACTATGTATTTTAGAATAATACTGAGAGCAGAGTTTTAAATTGGATAATTGTTGATTTTAAAATGCATTCATCCTTTTCATATCTTGATTGTATATATATAACAGCTAGTTTTTTACAGAAGATGGGGTACTGTACTCACAATTCCTGAATTATTATCACTAGTTGTATAACAGCTTTTTTAAAATAAATGATGCTGAGCTATACTCACAATTCCTGAATTATTATTGCAATTGTTTTTATCAAAGTTATTGCTTTTAAACATAAACATGCAATTGGAAGAAGAGTAGATATTTTTAAAATTATTTTTCTTTAGACTTTAATGTATGACCGAATTCATTGTTTTTAGTTATTTTAAAGTACCCACCTGGAACTTTTTCAGACCGATGATGTCATGCTTTTCAACACAGTGGTGCCTATTCCAAAGTCTGTGGATTGCTTCTTTGTATCAGCAAGCCCCAGTTCCCTCTTACATCTGTGAGATGAACTCTTCATCTGTTTTGTCTTACTTCCTCCATGAATCATCCTTGATTTTCTCCCCACACTGTATTCTCTTTTCCTTGAACTCCATGTATCTCCTAATAACTATCTCAAAAGTTAATGCAAACATAAAACTAAATGACATCTGTAAAATGACAAAGCACCTAAAATATGTCAATCATTGTACAGATGTCATCTAATTTCATGTTTGTGTTAACTTCTGAGTTATTTGGTGAAGAATAACTATCAGTATATACAAACTCTCCCTCTGATAAAGTAAATAAGTATCTAAAGACAGACACTTTGACTTTAACCAAACCATGCAGCAAAAATAGGTGCTGTTTCATGTATATATATATGTATGTATGTATATGTATGTATGTATACACACAGCCTAGGAAACACACACACACACACACACACACACACACACACACACATACACACACAGCCTAGAAAACAAAAGTTAAAGGCTTGCATCTGATGCTAATTCCATCAGAACTCTGTTGTAATTAGGACAAAGTGGTTTTTGAAACTGTGTCAGTAAATTCTCCAGAGAATACAAAAATTAATCACCAGTAGAAGCCAAACCTTTTATCTACATAGGTTTAGGAACCCCTGAAGTGGCTGCAGCAATGTCTCTACACACTGATTTTCTCCTGACCCACACTTTATAAAGCCATATCTTTCCTATACACAGTCTCAACCCTGAGGTAAGCCTCATATGAAAGTTTTAATAAATTATGAGTTTAGTTGTGTATTTGTAAAATGTAAATAGAAATCAGCAATTAGCTTTTCAGTTTTAGAATCAAAACTCATTTTTTATAAGTTGTGCAGAACGTCTTTGGCATAGAAGATGGTTTGTGAATGTATATTCTTCATGATCAGAAATCTCAACTAATTAAATTTATCGGCTGTTTTTAGACAGAAATATTGTGTTAAATTTTATAAACTTTAATCTCTATAGTTACCATGAAATCATTTTTATAATGATAGAATCGAGGCACTGGTACTAGAAATGTAAGTTAACTTAGGCCTCTGAGATTCCAAATATGGCTGCTTTCTCCTACCCGACGCTTTCTGTTGCTTACAAATATAAGCTTGTATGATGTTTAAAAGTAGTAAAGGCAAATTGTTGACACTTTTAAGTCAAGTTAAAATGTTTAGAGCTATACATTTAATATCTGAAAAAGTCTCCTGTGAGAGAGAGCCCAGTTTTTTGCCTGACAAAAATAAGTCAGCTCAGTTTTTATTTAAGGCATAAATAAGTGTTCGGATAACGCCAGTTCTTTTCAAAATACATAAGATTCTTTGCTCATATTCTATGAGAACAATCAAATTGTGAGGTCATGACGATACTTGTAACTAATATATGAGTACACACTGCTTTTCACATGTAATTCTTAATACAGTGCTAAAGAATTCTCTCTCCTCTCTCTGTCTCTCTGTGTCTCACACATGCACAGTTATGTTTCTTAAAAAAAGAGCTAGACGCTGGTACTTTTTCAGTCTCTAGTACCTGTATTTCTCATGGTTACAAGTATAGCCCAATAAGTGAAAGTGATTGTCACTTCAGTCGTGTCTGACTCTTTGCAGCCCATGGACTGTAGCCTGCCAAGCTCTTCTGTCCGTGGAGTTTTCCAGGCAAGAATACTGGAGTGGGTAGCCATTCCCTTCTCCAGAGGATCTTCCTGACCCAGGAATTGAGCCTGGGTCTCCTGTGTTGCAGGCAGATTCTTTGCGGTCCGAACCAAAATGTCATTTAAAAAGACAAAAACAAGAAAGAGGGTGTACAACTCTTCTGCCTCTGTTGGTGTGAAGCATATAAGGTGTTATACTTTGGTTGAAGGAAGCTACACTGGCCCACAAATTAGCATTTGAACTTTTTATTCAGGCTAAATGAGTCTACTGAGATACACTGTTAATTAATTTGAGCAGATGCATGTCAACATCACTCTGGGGAAATAAATGAGCCAAAAGACTACAAAAGAACTTAGCATTATGGAAAAAGTATTGGATAAGAGAAAAATGTAAAATCATTTAATAAATACTTTTACTTTGCAATTTTAAAGAGAACATCCTATTTAAATAAGAAAATCTTTTCTTTTGATGTTCTTGTGAACTCTTTGATATAGTAACACATGAATTTATGCTTAAGTCTAGAATTACTGAGCCCCAAACAAAGAGTGTTTTAATGGCATCTTGGGTATAATTTTCCATATATTTATAAAATTTCTTTAGCTTGAAATCATGTTTGGTCATGCAACAGGAAAACCATAGTTTAACTTTGGGATAAATATTATTTTCCTTTCAAATGAATAAAAATATGGAATCCCATACCACTCAACTCTGTGAAATTCCAATCTTGGATCATCTTTTCTTGGCCTTTAATTGTCCTACTACCTAAAATATGTGCACATTCACACATACATGCACACATACATACACATATATATACACACACTGTCATCTCATCCACCTTCCATTTTTTAAAAAAGAAAAATAACGCTCTTTAACACTTATTTTTTAAATAGAGCTGTTACTATCTGAGTTTTATACCAGTTAGAATATCATAAAGCAATTCTTGATTCCTTTAGTGAAACGGAAATGATCTTTTCTTCCTGTGTTTTAGAAGTTTTTCAACTGTTTCATGAAATGTAGCATTTTTTAAAGGTTCAAAATTTCTTAATTTTCGGGAGCGTTAATTCTGAGATAAGTTTTAAAAAAGAGTTTAAGGTAGCCAAATAGCCCTTTGCTGAAATTCAAGAACTTATAAAGCAAGTTTTATGCTTTTTCTAATGCAAAAAGGACTAAATTTCAGCTTTTTTAATACATAGCTTCTCATCTAGAAGTGAAGTGAAGTCGCTCAGTCGTGTCCGACTCTTTGCAACCCCGTGGACTGTAGCCCACCAGGCTCCTCCGTCCATGGGATTCTCCAGGCAAGAATACTGGAGCAGGTTGCCATTTCCTTCTCCAAGGGATCTTCCCAACCCAGAGATCGAACCCGGGTCTCCCGCATTGCAGGCAGATGCTTTAACCTCTGAGCTGCCTCTAGAAATGGCACTAAATCCACTGTGAGAGAGAGACTGGAAGATAGAATGTGAGGTAGAATGGAAACGTGCTTATGGTTCATAACAAGCATTGCAGTGCATGCTTCCCCAGGCAACTCCAGCCAGAGTTTAAGCTGACAAGTGTGTGCATGACTAGCCTACCAGGCTCCTCTGTCCATGGGATTCTCCAGGCAAGAATACTGCAGTATGTTGCCATGCCCTCTTCCAGGGGATCTTCCTGACCTAGGGATCAAACCTGCCTCTCTTACATCTCCTGCATTGGCGGGTGGGTTCTTTACCCCCAGTACCATATGGAAACCCCAGCTGGCAAGCAGTAAGCCATATTTCCCTAGTGGCTCAAACAGTAAAGAATCTACCTACAATGCAGGAGACCTGGGTTTGATCCCTGGGTCAGAGAAGATCCCCTGGAGAAGGAAATGGCTACCCCACTCCATATTCTTGCCTGGAAAATCCCATGGACAGAGGAGCCTGGAGGGATACAGTCCACGGGGTCACAATCAGTCAGACACAGCTGAGTGACTAACACATGTATTTCACTAGCTAGGCTCTCATTTGCCATGGCAGTACTTTAAATATTTAGCATAGGGCCAACCACATCTTTATGTATTTTAAAGGTCTCCTGAGACATCACAGGAGTTCTAAATAAATTCTTTGAGCTATTCTTACCTTCATTGGCTGTCTTGGCTTCTATAATGTGCATTGCTCTGTAGCTCTGTGATCATACTCAGATGGTCTTGTCTCCACTATCACCAATATTCCAGGACTATGCTATGTTCTAGGCAGAAACATGGAAATGCTCTCTCTGGGTGGTCCAGAGAGAGCATTCCCATGTATTTTACTTGCCTAGTTTTCCTGACTTTTTCAGTGAGCTTATCTCATGTTATAAATAATAAGAAAATATATTCACATTTGGGTAAAGAAATATAGATCACATTAACTATGTATCAGCCCTCCATTTGTTATAAATACTGGTTGAAATCCAAACTGCAGAAATTGAGAATTATAGAGAACATTTGGAATACCATGAATATAATTTTCTATATATTTCAATTTAGTTGTGTGAATAATCGGGCATGATACAATAGTATTTCTTACTTATTGTAGACTGAATCCTCTATATCTCCTTTGAGAAATGAGCCAACATCTGGGATCTCAAGAACCTATTGATAAACACAGTAGAATATTATCTCTCAGGGTGATTGTGTTTAAAAGGATATCTTTAAATAACAATCAGTTCGGTTTAGTCACTGCCATGTCCGACTCTTTGCAACCCCATGGATTGCAGCACACTAGACTTCCCTGTCCATCACCAACTCCCAGAGCTTGCTCTAACTCAGGTCCATTGAGTTTGTGATGCCATCCAACCATCTCATCCTCTGTCATCCCCTTCTCCTCCCACCTTCAATCTTTCCCAGCATCAGGATCTTTACCAATGAGTCAGTTCTTCACATCAGGTGGCCAAAGTATTGAAACTTCAGCATCAGTCCTTCCAATGAATATTCGGGGTTGATTTCCTTTAGGATTGACTGGTTTGATCTCCTTGCAGTCCAAGGAATTCAAGAGTCTTCTCCAGCACCACAGTTCAAAAGCATCAATTCTTCAGCACTCAGCTTTCTTTTTAGTCCCTTAGGTGACTACTAGAAAAACCATAGATTTGACTGTGTGGACCATTGTTGGCAAAGTAAGTCTCTGCTTTTTAATATGCTGTCTAGGTTGATCATAGCTTTTCTTCCAAGGAGCAAGCGTCTTTTAATTTCATGGCTGCAGTCACCATCTGCAGTGATTTTGGAGCCCACGAATATAAAGTCTGTCACTGTTTGCATTGTTTCCCCAGCTATTTGTCATGAAGTGATGGGACTGTATGCCATGATCTTTGTTTTTGGAATGTTGAGTTTTAAGCCAGGTTTTTCACTCTCTTCTTTCACCCTCATCAAGAGGCTCTTTAGCTCCTCTTCACTTTCTGTCATAAGGGTGGTGTCATCTGCGTATCTGACATTATTGACATTTCTCCCAGCAATCTTGATTGCACCTTGTACTTCATCCAGTCTGGCATTTTACATGATGCACTCTGCACATAAGTTAAATAAGCAGAGTGACAGTATACATCCTTCATGTACTCCTTTCCCAGTTTGGAGCCAGTCCATTGTTCCATTCTAACTGTTCTGACAGTTCTAACTGTTCCAGTTCTAACTGTTGCTTCTTGACCTACATACAGTTTTCTCAGGAGACAGATAAAGTTGTCTGGTATTCCCATCTCTTTAAGAACTTTCCAGTTTGTTGTGATCCACACAATCAAAAGCTTTGGCATAGTCAATAAAGCAAAAGTAGGTGTTTTTTCTGGAACTCTTGCTTTTCTGATGATCCAGTGGATGTTGGCAATTTGATCTCTGGTTCCTCTGCCTTTTCTAAAACCAGCTTGAACATCTGCATTTTCACTGTTCACGTACTGTTGAAGCCTGGTTTGGAGAATTTTGACTATTACATAGCTAGTTTGTGAGATAGGTGCAACTTTGTTGGTGTTTGAGCATTCTTTGGCATTTCCTTTCTTTGTGATTGTAATAAAAACTGACCTTTTCCAGTCCTGTGGCCATTGCTGAATTTTCCAAATTTGCTTCCATATTGAGAGTAGAGAACCCCATGAACAGTATGAAAAGAGTACCAATATAATGACTCAAAAATGTTTTAAACATTATTATTATTCCTCCTATACTGGCAGATTTCAACCAGACCACTTGGTTCCAGGGGAAACCCTATAGTTGTACCATCCTATGACATTTATTTAAGAAATTCTTTAGTTTAATAAAATATATGTCAGTGAGAGTGAGTTAGCTTCTGCAACTATTTTGTTTCCAATTATAGCTTTTTCTCTGCATTCTGCAATGTATATCTTTGAAAATGTATATCTTATTCTATACTATTTTCAAGATGCATTATAGATTCATATTAAAATATTACTTATTTGCATTCTGTATTGGATGGTGTCAATAAAATATGCAATATAATTTTATTATAATACCAATATTTGCAAATCTAGATAAATTTGGTATATTTTCTTACTCCAGTAAAAATCATTTAATTGTTGTTCAAAATAAAGGAAATCTGTGGTATTATACTTTTGCATGTTAATACAGTAACAAAATTGAATTATTCAGTATAAACATATTAATGTAACAAATTATTTGAGAGTTATGTTAACAGCTATCATAAAATTTGACCCAGTAAAATTCCATATTTCTACCTTTCAGATTTTAGAAAGTCAAGGCGGAAAATTTCTTTGCCACTTTTTACTTAATAAGCACAATGAACATTATATTTTGTTTGTATTAGTTATGCAGAATTCTTTAAAAATAAAATCATTTGAACATATTTTTAAACAGTATCGCTAACATGTTTCTTAACTGATGAAGTAAAGAAAACACCATATTTTATGCCCACCCACATTATATGAACCAAATAAATGCAATTAGAAAAGGATTGTTGTGTAATTGTAAAATTATGATCCAGGGCCACTGACTCCCAGTACATGCTTATAGCTGGAAACCCACCATACTTGAACGAGTTTGTTGATCCCTTTTCCTATGATAATTCATTTGGCTCTTGAGAAACATAATGTGTTAGTCACATATGAGTATGTAAGGCTTAGTCCATTTATTAATTATTCATATAAACATTCATACATATTAGACCATGGCTTTTCTAGAACTCCTTTCCTGAGCTTCTGATGATATCTGAGGCATAATTTATGGCCAGAAACTTTATAAGTACATTTTACCATAAGTATTAATTTTCTCAAACCATTAATACTTTTAAGTAAATTACCCATTTAGTGAACTGAATGCTATTTAATTCAAGAAGGCTGAGTTATGATCTGAAATTATTTAACTGAGTAATAGCCTAGACTTTCTGTATTTTCAGGAATTAGTTCTAATAATAGAGAAAGGAAATTATTGTAGCCATTCACCTATTCAAACTAACTTTAATGATAGCTAGTAGAAATTGCTGAAATAATGCTGCTTCCCAGAATAATTGATAGCCTTTGTGATGAGAACTTTGAATAAGAAAGCATAACTCTAATATGTAACTTTAAAATGTTGATAAGTTTTAAAATTCCTTCTCTGCTCAGGTAAGCAGGAAAAAAAATGCAAAAATTCTAACCAAAGGGATTTTATATATCTGCAGCAGAAAATATTTTAAGGATTCCTTTAAGGTTTTGGTATTTAGGCATTTTGAGAGTCTCTGCTGTGCAAGAAACCGTCTTGATCTGGGAATATCCTGATGAATGAAGGTAGTAGGCCTGATCTCTTCATTCATGCAGCTTTCTTTCAGTCCTGCTGGCAGACAGTAATCAGTCTAAATACGATAATATATAACTGTAGATCACAGAATAAAATTCAGTTCCATAAAAATATGTCAGAATGTCCTTCCTTTCATTTGTAGAGGGAACATGATAAGGTTCCATTCAGTTCAGTTCAGTCGATCAGTCATGTCCAACTCTTTGCGACCCCATGAACTGCAGCACGCCAGGCCACCCTATCCATCACCAACTTCCAGAGTTCACTCAGACTCATCCCATCGAGTCAGTGATGCCATCCAGCCATCTCATCCTCGGTCGTCCCTTTCTCCTCCTGCCTCCAATCCCTCCCAGCATCAGAGTCTTTTCCAATGAGTCAACTCTTCGCATGAGGTGGCCAAAGTACTGGAGTTTCAGCTTTAGCAACATTCCTTCCAAAGAAATCCNACAGAGATCATTCTGTCGTTTTTGAGATTGCATCCAAGGACTGCATTTCGGACTCTTTTGTTGACCATGCTGGCTACTCCATTTCTTCTGAGGGGTTCCTGCCCGCAGTAGTAGATATGATGGTCATCTGAGTTAAATTCACCCATTCTAGTCCATTTTAGCTTGTTGATTCATAGAATGTCGACGTTCACTCTTGCCATCTTCTGTTTGACCACTTCCAATTTGCCTTGATTCATGGACTTGACATTCCAGGTTCCTATGCAATATTGCTCTTTACAGCATTGGACCTTGCTTCTATCACCAGTCACATCCACAGCTGTGTATTGTTTTTGCTTTGGGTCCATCCCTTCATTCTTTCTGGAGTTATTTCTCCACTGATCTCCTGTAGCATANCCACTTCCAATTTGCCTTGATTCATGGACTTGACATTCCAGGTTCCTATGCAATATTGCTCTTTACAGCATTGGACCTTGCTTCTATCACCAGTCACATCCACAGCTGGGTATTGTTTTTGCTTTGGGTCCATCCCTTCATTCTTTCTGGAGTTATTTCTCCACTGATCTCCTGTAGCATATCGGGCACCTACCGAATTGGGGAGTTCATCTTTCTGTGTCCTATCATTTTGCCTTTTCTTCATCTAGCCCTGTTTACAGCCTTGACCTGATATGACTGAGTTTGTGTATCTCCATCAGGTGAGAAGATTCATTCATTCTCCTTCCTTCACCCTTTAGGCCCCTCCCCAAATGTCAGGAGGGGGACTACACTCCTCTGCTGGTTTCTCTCACTCCCTCTCTTTCTCCTCCTTGGTTAAAGGCAGCTCCCTCCTGATGGATGTTTAAACCAGACACCTCAGTGCTCTCCTCTTAACTCGCATTCAATCTGTCAGCAAGTCCTATTGGCGTCCCCTTCAATTACATCCAGAATCTGACTACTTCTCATCTTCCCTGTCATAGTCTCCTGGTTGAAGCTATTATGAATCCCTGAACTGTTACAACAGCTTTCTAAATGTTCTCTCTGCTCCCATGCTCACTTCTTAGAGGCAGAATGAGACTTTAAAAACAAGGCACATTCCATCACTCCTCTGCTCACTGCCCCCGGGGCACCTCATCTATACAAAGGGCAATCCCAGGTCTCCACCTTTATTTACAAGGCTGTGCATCATGTGCCTCCTGAAACCTTCAAACCAAGGCTCCCACCATATCCTCTCACTCTTTCAGGGTCAGTGCCTCTTGCAAAGGCCTTGAATTTAGTAGGAACTTTCCTACCTCAAAGCCTGGATACTGCCACTGCTTCCTGGGATAACCTCTGACCTGCTCACAAAAATTCTTTACATCTCTGCTCAAGATTAGCTTATCCAAGAGCCTCCATCAGTTTCTACCTTCTTCCATGATCTATTCCTCTGTATGACCTTCATAACATTCTGACATATATGTTTTGTTGTTGTTCAGTCACTCAGTCACGTCTGACTCTTTGCAACTCCATGGACTGCAGCACACTAGGCTTCCCTGTCCTTCACAATCTCCTGGAGCTTGCTCAAACTCATGTCCATTGAGTAGGTGATGTTTGTCATGGTTTCTCTCCACCAGGAAAGCTCCACAAGAGTAGGGATTTTGTTTCTGTCTCTGCTTTATCTCAGGACCAAGAGCAGTACTTCACACATGGTGGATCCTCAGTAAAGATGTAATAAGCACTTTGTTTTGAGAGGTAAGATGGCAAGGTGGTTAGGAGGTGAAGCTCTGCAGCAAATATCCTAGAGTTTTAATCACAGATCTGTTGGTTAATAGTTAATGATCTTAGACAAGTTATTTAACCTTTTTGTACTTCAATTTCTTCACTGTAGAAAAGATATGATAATACTCCAGAGAGTTTTTGGCAGGATTAAATGAATTACTATTTGTGGAACATTTGGACCAGTGTCAAGTACATTCTTACTAGGTTTTATCAGTGATTGTTGTTCAGTTGTGTCCAACTCTTTGCAACCTCATGAACTGCCTCATGCAGGCTTCCCTGGTTTTCACTGTCTCTCTTGGAGTCTGCTCAGACTCATGTCTGTTGAGTTGGTGATGCCATCCAACCATCTCATCCTCTGTCATCCCCTTCTCCTCCTGCCCTCAGTCTTTCCCAGCATCAGAGTCTTTTCCAGTGAGTCAGCTCTTCACATCAGGTGGCCAAAGTATTGGAGCTTCAGCTTTAGCATCAGTCCTTCCAATGAATATTCAGGATTTATTTCCCTTTAGGATAAGATTGATTGGTTGGATCTCCTCGCTGTTTAAGGGACTCTCAAGAGTCTTCTCCAGCACCACAGTTTGAAAGCATCGCTTCTTCCATGCTCAGCCTTCTTTATGGTCCAACTCTCAATGTTTACTTTTATTATTTTTGATTTCTAGTCTCACCATGGGTGAGTGAGTTGGGGAAACCACTTTAACCTCTTTGGGTTGCAGCTTTCTTCCTTCCTTACTTCAGACCCAAGTACTTGAAATGGCTAAATGCATCTTGTGTGACCTACCCCTGCTTCATCTCACACTGCTCTCTCCTTCTAGTATGAAGTTCCAGTTACATCAGACTTTCAGTTTCTAGGCTGCATCTTTCACATCAGGAGCTCTGCACACACAGATTTCTTTGCCTCTGGCCCTTACTAATCACTGAGATTTCTTCAAAGAGACTTTCCTGGTTCCTAAACTATGTTGAGTCTCTCTGCTAAAGCCCACCTCTATGGTCTGAATAATTGACATGATGAATCCTAAATCCCCAATGAGATGGTGTTAGGAAGTAGTGCCTTTGGGAGGTGATTAGGCCATGAGGTTGGAGCACTCTTAAATGAGATTACTGCCCTTATAAAAGAGACTTCTTGACACTGTATGCAGGTCAAGAAGCAACAGTTAGAACTGGACATGGAACAACAGACTGGTTCCAAATCGGGAAAGGAGTACATCAAGGCTGTATATTGTCACCCTGCTTATTTAACTTATATGCACAGTACATCATGAGAAACGCCGGACTGGATGAAGCACAAGCTGGAATCAAGATTGCTGGGAGAAATATCAATAACCTCAGATATGCAGATAACACCACCCTTATGGCAGAAAGTGAAGAACTAAAGAGCCTCTTGATTTAAGTCAAAGAGGAGAGTGAAAAAGTTGGCTTAAAGCTCGACATTCAGAAAACTAAGGTCATGGAATCTGGTCCCATCACTTCATGGCAAATAGATGGGGANTTATGAAAGAAAGCAAAGAACTAAAGAGCCTGTTAATGAAAGTGAAAGAGGAGAGTGAAAAAGTTGGCTTAAAACTCAACATTTAGAAACAAAGATCATGGCATCTGGTCCCATCACTTCATGGCAAACAGGTGGGAAAACAGTGGAAATAATGACAGACTTTATTTTAGGGGATTCCAAAATCACTGCAGATGGTGATTGCAGCCATGAATTTAAAAGACACTTGCTCCTTGGAAGAAAAGCTCTGACTAACCTTTTTTAATATGACAGCATATTAAAAAGCAGAGACTTTACTTTAGGTCCGTCTTGTTAAGGCTATGGTTTTTCCAGTGGTCATTTATGGATATGAGAGTTGGACTGTAAAGAATGCTGAGTGCCAAAAAACTAATGCTTTTTAACTATGAGGTTGGAGAAGACTCTTGAAAGTTCCTTGGGCAGCAAGGAGATCTAACCNTCTTGTTAAGGCTATGGTTTTTCCAGTGGTCATGTATGGATATGAGAGTTGGACTGTAAAGAATGCTGAGTGCCAAAAAACTAATGCTTTTTAACTATGAGGTTGGAGAAGACTCTTGAAAGTTCCTTGGGCAGCAAGGAGATCTAACCAGTCCATCCTAAAGGAAATCAGTCCTGAATATTCACTGGAAGGTACTAGTCTGGGTTCTGTTGAGCTGAAGCTGAAGCTCCAATACTTTGGCCACCTGGTGCAAAGAACTGACTCACTGGAAAATACCCTGATGCTGGGAAAGATTGAAGGCAGGAGAAGGGGATGGCAAAGGATGAGATGGTTCGATGGCATCACCGACTCAATGGACATGAATTTGAGTAAACTCTGTGAGTTGGTGATGGACAGGGAGGCCTGGCATGCTGCAGTCCGTGGGTTGCAAAGAGTCAGACATGACTAAGTGACTGAACTGAACTGAACTGAACTGAAAAGAGATGCCATAGAGCTCCCTAGTCTCTTCCAGTATGTGTGAATATGACCTAGAAGATAGCTCTCCCTCAACCTTGGTGGCACCCTGGTCTTGGGGCCACCAAGTCTCTAGAATTATGAGATAAATTTCTATTGATAAGTCACCCATCTGTGGCCCAAAAAGGATTAAGACACCCTCTGTGAATTTTGCATTTCTCCCTCTTAGCATTTATTATGCTGTTATACTGGACAGTACTTATTAATATATTGTGGACTTAGTTGTTGAGGATTTCTGAGTTCTCAGCTAGGCTACAAGTCTCATAAGGACAGTAAACTTCTCTGGGTTACCCACCAGCATATTATCTCTTATGGCTGGCACAGCACTTGCCATTGAGTAGATACTGAATAAACATATAGTGAATGAATGTTGAAGGCATGTACGTTTAAGCTAAATTATTTAAAATTCTCTTTGATAGCTGAAATGCACTGTTTAGGAACAATTGGGAAAGAATTCAAACCATCTTCTCACTTAGATGGTGCCAGATTGTTGAGAGCAGTGAAAACAAGCCACTGGCATCACTGGTTTTTGCTTTCCATTTGGGAATTCGGCATCATTCCTGGGGATAGGTGATTTTCCTTAAGCCGGTCACATTTGAAACCACCCAGTACTACTTGAAGCCCACTGCCACCTCTTCCTTCAGTCTGGCCCTAACAATCATCTCTCTATGTTCAGGCAGCAGGNTGCTTAGATGGTGCCAGATTATTGAGAGCAGTGAAAACAAGCCACTGGCATCACTGGTTTTTGCTTTCCACTTGGGAATTTGGCATCATCCCTGGGGATAGGTGATTTTCCTTAAGCTGGTCACATTTGAAACCACCCAGTACTGCTTGAAGCCCACTGCCACCTCTTCCTTCAGTCTGGCCCTAACAATCATCTCTCTATGTTCAGGCAGCAGGTAATTTAAGGTAGCAATTAAATGAAACCAAATTGCTCTTTGAATACCATAAATCATTTAACAGAATAGCTTTTTGTCTGCCAAACAGAATTAATCCTCAAAGCTGGAAAAATACACCAAGTGCATATATGTGTGTGTGCATTTTTCCCTTCTGAAAACAAATAGAAAGATTTTATTTTAACCTTTTGCTTTTCAATGAAAACTTTCCAGCTTACTTAATATGGAACTCCCATGCACCCAATACCCAGTCCCAACAACCATAAGCAGGTTGCCCAGCTTGTTTCATCTAAATCCCTAAATTCCTTTTATATTTTTCTCACTGAAATTTTCCAAAGTATATCTTAGATGTGATATCATTCTATTGCAAACATCAAAGACAGAGACCTTTCTTTTTCTACTGGCACACAGAGCTCTTAGCATACCCAGCAGACCAACAACACTTCTCCAATAGCTTTTGGTACCTAATCCATACTCATTCTGGTGCAGTGGGAAGCTATGAAAGCCCAGTGTGGATTTATGTGGTTACACTCTGGAGAGAGGAGCAGCCTCTTCCAATCACCCCTAGGGACGGAGATNCACAGAGCTCTTAGCATACCCAGCAGACCAACAACACTTCTCCAATAGCTTTTGGTACCTAATCCATACTCATTCTGGTGCAGTGGGAAGCTATGAAAGCCCAGTGTGGATTTATGTGGTTACACTCTGGAGAGAGGAGCAGCCTCTTCCAATCACCCCTAGGGACGGAGATGATTTGGCAAGGACGCCTGTGGCCCAGCGTGGGAGGAAGGTGAGATGCCTGCTTCAAGAGCCAGATGTGCAAGACCAACAGTCAATTACTCCAGCAGCAGATGCTATTGTCGGAGCCCTCAAGGTGCCATTTGTGACAATCTGTTTAGGTCTGTCTGTGTGACTCTCTAATTCATCCGTCTGTCACTCTACTGGTCTACCCATCATACTGATCTATCCAGGCATCCACCCATCTAGCTAGTGTTCACCTGCTCTTAAATCTATTTAAGTGACTGCTGTAAGCTGTCCATTGGTGCATGTAATTCATTCCATTGCCAATAGTAACTCAGNTTTAGCATCATTCCTTCCAAAGAAATCCCAGGGCCAATTTCCTTCAGAATGGACTGGTTGGATCTCCTTTCAGTCCAATACTCACGGTTTATTTTCTTTAGGATTGACTGGTTTGATTTCCTTGCTATCCAAGGGACTCTCAAGAGTCTTCTCCAGCATTGCAATTAGAACGCATCAATTCTTCAGCACTCAGCCTTCTTTATGATCCAACTCTCGCATCCATACATGACTACTGGAAATACCATAGCTTTGACTATATGGACCTTTGGCAGCAAAGTGATGTCTCTGTTTTTAAATATGCTATTTAAGTTTGTCATAGTTGTTCTTCCAAGGAACAAAGTCTTTTAATTCCATAACTTCAGTCACTATCTGCAGTGATTTTGGAGCCCAAGAAAGTAAAGTCTCCCACTGCTTCCATTTTTTTCCCATCTATTTGCCATAAACTAATTTGGCCACCTCATGCAAAGAGTTGACTCATTGGAAAAGACTCTGATTCTGGGAGGGATTGGGGGTAGGAGGAAACGGGGATGACAGGATGAGATGGCTGGATGGCATCACCGACTCGATGGACGTGAGTTTGTGTGAACTCTGGGAGTTGGTGATGGACAGGGAAGCCTGGCGTGCTGTGATTCATGGGGTCGCAAAGAGTTGGACATG
>SJYA01002887.1:54707-92114 GCA_006410615.1 Neotragus moschatus
GACTGAACTGAACTGAACTGAATGGGATCAGATGCCATGATCTTAGTTTTTTGAATGTTGAATTTTAAGCCAACTTTTTCACCCTCCTGTTTGACTTTCATCAAGAAGCTCTTTAGTTCCTCTTCGCTTTCTGCCATTAAGGTAGTATCATCTACACATCTGAGGTTGTTGATATTTCTCCTGGCAATCTTGATTCCAGGAGATCAATCTTGTGAGTCATCCAGCCTGGCATTTTCCACGATGCACTCTGCATATAAGTTAAACAAGTAGAGTGAAAATACACAGCCTTGATGTACTCCTTTCCCAATTTTGAACCTATCCATTGTTACATGTCTGGATGTAACTGTTGCTTCTTGATCTGCATACAGGCTTCTCAGGAGGCAGGTGAGGTGGCCTGGTATTCTCATTTCTTTAAAAATTTTCCACAGTTTGTTGTGATCCATACAGTCAAAGGCTTTAGAGTAGTCAATGAAGCAGAAGTGGATGTTTTTCTGGAACTCTCTTGCTTTTTCAATGATCCAATAGATTGACAACTCGATCTCTGATTCCTCTGCCTTTTCTAAATCCAGCTTGTACATCTGGACATTCTCAGTTCATGTACTGTTGAAGCCTAGCTTGAAGGATTTTGAGAATTACTTTGCTGGCATGTGGAATGAGCACAGTTGTAGGGTAGTTTGAACATTGTTTAGCATTGCCCTTCTTTGGGATTGGAACAAAAACTGACCTTTTCCAGTCCTGTGGCCACTGCTAAATTTTCCTCTCAATTACCATCTTATTTAAAAAAAAAAAAACAGGTTGTAAAAGCAGTTTTACATTTAAGAAAGACCTATAGTCTTTAGCTCTATTAAGAACTATCTGGTGACAAAAGAGAAAAACTCTTGATATAAAAAAGTGTTTTCTTGAAGACTCCTAGCCCAACCCAACAAGAGGATTGTCTAGGAGCCCTTTCTCAAGGTAGTAAATAACAGTACCAGTAGGTATAGTGAAAAGTCACATAGGTGGTACCAGAATGCCTGAAGTTTAAGATCAGTGAGGCAAGGTCTTCTGTTACTGTGAGTTGAATTCATCAGTCCATCTTATCCTGACGCCGCTGAACTTTTGATTCATCTAACTCCTCTAGCTTTGAGTGTCTAATCATCAGATGACCTTTGAATATTCCTTGGTTGTTGACAAGGAGAGAAAATGCTGGTCACATGGAGTTAGAGGAATCCAACCTGTGTGATGATGAATTTGTATTAAAAGATATTCAATTAAGTTTTAGATTTTAAACGTTAATCTTGAGAACTTGGATAATGTGAACGTGCAACTGAAAACAGATTCATTGTTGGTTTGTTGGCAAAATCAGGATTCAATCTGCAAGCATGAGGTTTACACGTGGGACTACAGAATGAGCATTGAGGTGACAACTGGCTTTCCCTGGGCTGAGGGGAACTAGTTACTTCTGAAGGACCAGCTGGATCCAGGTCCATTGCAGGCAGTCATTCTGTGCTAGTCAATGCATATTTCAAGTAATGGCTAATGTGCCCTTGTCCCCCTATCTGAATAAAAAATAGTGAGCTTAACATAAGGAATTAAGAAATATTTGATGGTTGAGAATAGTTACTGTGGCACAATGGTAAAGCATCCTCCTTCCAATGCAGAAGACACAAGAGACATGAGTTTGATCCCTGGTCAGGAAGATCTCCTGGAATAGGAAATGGCAATCCACTTCAGTATTCTTACCTGGAAAATCCCATGTAGAGAGGAGCCTGGCGGGCTACAGCGCATAGAGTCGCAAACAGTCAGACACGACTGAGCATGCTAGAACACACACACAGATGATTTTGGCAAACTAGAAAAGCGTGATTCGGTCCCACTTGGGTGGATATGGGTATATGTGGCTTTCTTTGATTCTAGATAATTTTCTACTTACAACATTATATGTTACAAATGAACAACTTTCAAGGCTCTGCTCCTCTTCTCTCTCCTCCTCTCTCCGCTCCTCCTCACTCCTTTCCTCCCTCTCTTCTCTTTCTTCCTTCCACACATATTTGCAGAGGACCTGCTTTAGGTTATATCCTGTGCTGAGGGCAAAGGATAAACAATACAGGTAACCACTATTTTCTTGCATCTTAAAACCCAGAGGAGTGGGGACGGAGATTCAGATTAGTAGTCATACTAACCATGGTTAGTGCTTATTGAAAAGTTCTGTGTACCAGGCACTATTCCCAGAGCAGTACACGTGCTGATTCATTTAGCCTTCATAACAACACTATGAGAAAAACATTAGCATTATCCATTGCACAGATAGGGAAACTGAAGTACAGAGAGACTGAGTACCTTGGCTGGCATCACACAACTAGTAAATGGAAAATGTGGACTCGAGCTTAAGTTGCCTGGTTCTTGAATCCATATCCTTTAGTACTATGTCCAACCTGAGAAGGACCATAAGAGGGGAAATACAAGGGCGACACAGGACTTAGAAGAGAGAGGCTCCACGTGCTGTAATGGAGGTGACAGTGATGTGCTTGGAGGAAAGAAAGTCAATGTCACAGGTAAAGGATGCAAGAGCTTATTGAACAAGAAAAAACTGCACAGGGCAGATAGATTCCAAATCCCCACGAAGATACTCAGCTACCAATAATACTGCCTGGGAGGGGAGAGAAACCCATCTGATTCTCAGAGGAACTTCTTTTGGCTTCTCATCATCGTGGGTACCCTGTTCCCTCCTGACAGGCTGGGAGATGCCGACACACTGCCTGCCTGCCCACCAAGGGTGAGTCTCAAGTGACAGCCAGCACAGTCCTGTGTGTGTACAGTCAAGGTGAGGGGAATTGAAGGACAGTTTCCCAGGAGTGTCATCCCCGGCAGGGCTGAGCCTCACGCCTGATAGGGAGGTAGGGGAGGGTTCTGGAGAGGGTGACCTCTGAAAGGTGAGTGAGCATTTGTATGTGACAGCAGTGATGGGGAAGGGAAAAGGGAGGAGGGACACCTGGGAAGCTTCAGGCAGTTGAACAGGGATGGGGGGCTGATGGGGCCTAAAGCAAGAGGCGAAGCTGGAGGAATAATCAGAAGCCAGAGTATGCAGAGCCTTGCAAGTACGATTGAGTTTGAGCCTTGTTTTGTGAGCAATGGAACATTCTGGACACCTTTGGAAAGGCTTTGTATAATAAAGTGAAAGTGAAGTCCCGCAGTCGTGTCTGACTCTTTGCGACCCCATGGACTGTAGTCTACCAGACTCCTCTGTCCATGGGATTCTCCAGGCAAGAGTACTGGAGTGGGTTGCCATTTCCTTCTCCAGGAGATCTTCCCAACCCAGGGATTGAACCCGGGCCTCCTGCATTCTAGGCAGACACTTTACCATCTGAGCCACCAGGGACGTGGCCTTGTATAATAGTTCTGATTCAATTAGTAAGCATTTTCTATATACCACGGGCTGCACTAACTACATGCTATTTACTCCCCACAGCAGCTAACAGTATGGGTTCTATCATTTACCCTACTTTATAGATGAGAAAACTAAGGAACAGTGAAATAAAGAAACTTGCTCAAGGATACTCATCTATCAAGTGGGGGAGCTGAGTTTGAAATTCTAACTTCAGAGTCTGAATGTCTACCCCGTATGTTATGTCCCTGAATGGACGGGTTGGAGTGACCCAGGCTGTTGGCAGTTGAAGCCCCCATCATGGGTAGATTTCTGCATGTTTGTCCAGGTCTCCCTCACCTTTGTCTTGAATCAGCTGAGAAGCTGAAAATTCCATTCCCTGCAATTCGGTTTCAGGGCGCGTCTGACTGAGACGAGATGAATTTGAGTTTAATCTTGCATGCCTAACGAAGTCGCCGAGGTATCTCAAAAATTCTCCTGCTTCTATTAGTGAGATAGTGTGTGAGGCTTATTTCCACTGACAGGCAGTTTTATCATTATTTTTTAAAGCAGGGACTTGTCTCGAATAGTTCAGGCGGTGTCAAAAGGAGAGATAACAAACCTCCTAGAATAAAATGTCAGTGCTGGAAAGGAGCTAAACATCAGCTGGTCCAACCCCCTCAATATACAGAGAGGACAGGGGTTGTCCCATGGCCCTTTCCACTACACTCATAGCTGGTATGGCAGTTGCCCTTCTGGCTGCCCAGGGAACAGTGTGAGAAGACAAAGGGATTTGGTTGGGGGCCACGGGTGGCAGGCTGAGCTTGAATTTGGGTTCTGCCAAAGTTTTTTGCTAACTGTGGGACATCACTTCACCTTTCTGAAATTCAGAATTCTCACTTCCAAAATGAGATAAGAGAAACGCTTTCCCGGGGTGGTTGTGAAGATTAAGTGGTTATTGCAATGCCTGGGGGAAAGCAATGTTAGTCTCTCAGTCATGTCTGACTCTTCGTGACCCCATGAACTGTAGCTCACCAGACTCCTCTCTCCATGGGATTCTCCAGTCCAGAATACTGGAGTGGGCAGCTATTTTGTTCTCCAGGGGATCTTCCCTACCCAGGGATCAAAGCCAGGTCTCCTGCATTGCAGACAGAGTCTTTACTGTCTGAGCCACCAGGGGCAGAGAAGGCACCCAATAAATAAAGTTTCCTGCCCCCAAGGTAGCTGAAAGATAGGAAGGAGAAGACCTGACCTTGAGGAACTCAGCAAGGGAGACAGCTCTGTAAACAAATGTGCTCCTTGCTGGGACAGAGGGACGTAGAAAACGTTGGGAGAGCAGAGAGGAGAAAGGACCTAGGGAAGTGAGGGACTGCTCTGAATAGGTAATATTTATCTGGGGCTTTGAGGGATGGGTAGGAGTTCACCATGTCGGTGTCAGAGAAAAGATTTCCAAGAGGAAGAGGCAACGTGATGACCATGATGAAGATGATGCCAATAATAAAGGAGAAAAGGAAGAGTTGCAAACTCCTCAGCAGGTTGAATCCTGTCCACAGATGAGCTTTCTTTGCCTAATTTAAGAGGTTTAAATGTGAATGCATAGCTTTTCCAGTTCCCTACAAGCCCCCCCACTGCCCCGGTTTCTTCCTCCTTCCTCCTTCAGTCTAACATCTCAGACATTTACATTTGGAATCCCTAAGAACATAGTGGTGAAGAGCATAGACTTCGGGACAAAAGAGACCTAGGTCTGAGTTCCAACTCCTCCATGTGATGATGTAAGATCCATAAAATGATGAGCGTGTTTGCACCTACTTCTTTGGATGGCTGTGAGAGTGAAGTGGCACCATGGCGCCTGGGCAGGAAGGGAGACCCTCCCCTGCTGGATTTTGCACCAAATGATTTTGTGTTTTAGGGTGATTTGGGTGAAATCCCAGGTTTGTAGGACAATTCTGTGTTTCGTTCCAAGTTCTTATCATGGCATATGTGTCAGTTTGGATCATCTGAGAACTAGATACCAACATGGGATAAGAGACACAAGATTTATTTGGGGGAAATGCTTGTGAAGGAGAAAGGGTGGGAGCAGGTGTCCAGAGGGAGAGACTTCAGTCTCTGTGAAAGGAGAGAGGAAAGGACGAGCCTCAGGTCGTAGTGTGGTTCTCAGGGAGCCTTGGTCAGGCTGCTGGGGAGACTTAGAGCCAAAGCTGCCTGTTAGAGGAGCCTAGTCTTAGCAACAGCTGGGATCTTGTGCCCCTGCCCTTCCCCCATTCCCTCAGTGCTCAGCCACTGACAGGGAGCAGCCCAGGGCACATGGCCTGGGAGGGATGCTGCGGTATGTACCCAGGTGCTAAGTTTGGAGGATGTCAACCAAGTCCTCTTGAAGGAAGATCTGAGCAGAGCACCTCCATGATTGCTATAGGAAGCCTCAGTAGTAAGTCCTTGTTCAGTAAATGGAATTGTCTCTGTAAGTTGAAGGTCAAGGCTCTGAAGCTTCAGTAAAATATTTATCAACATTGTTATGGGTGGTATCGTGTCCCTTCAAAATCCATGGAGAGGGTGGTGGGAGGGGGGTTCAGGGTTGGGAACTCATGTACTCTTGTGGCTGATTCAGGTCAATGTATGGCAAAACCAATACGGTATTGTAAAGTAAATAAATAAATAAATAAAGTTAAAAAAAAAATCCATATATTGAAGTCTTAATGTCCAGTATGTCAGAGTGGGATTGCATTTAGAGATAGGGCCTTAAGTGAGATAAATATGTTCAAATGGGCCACAGGAATTGGGCCCTAATCCAATATGATGGGTATCTTTATAAGAAGAAGAAATTTGGGCACAGACACATACAAAGGATGTCATGAAGACACAGGGAGAATTCAGCCATCTACAGAGTAGAGTGAGACACTGAGAAGCAATCAACCCTATCAATACCTTGACCTTGGACTTCTAGTTCCCAGAATAGTGAGAAAATAAACGTCTGTTGTTGAGGCCACCCAGCCTGTGGTACTCTGTTATAGCAGCCCCAGGAAACTAAAAATACAAATATCTAGCTAGATGCTACATGGGATCCCTAGGAATATAGGGCAGGGGACCTTGCTCTTTATTAACAGGGAGAACGATTTACTGATTTTTAAAAATACATTTATTGAGCATGGGCCCTTACTATACATATGTTTTCCCTATGGCTTTCATAACATTGACACAAACTGGGTGGCTTAAAACTATACAAATTTATCCTCTCACAGTTAGGAAGCCAGGAGTCTGAAATCAAAGTGTTTGTAGGGTTGATTCCTTCTGGAGGTTCTGAGAGGCTGTCCCCTAGCTTGTGGAGGCTGCTGGCCGTCCTTGGTGTTTCTTGGCTTGTGTACACACCCCTCCAGTGTCTGCCTTCATCATCATATCACTTCTTTGTGCCTCTGTGTGTCCTTTTCTGTCTCTTTTACGCACATTCTCGCTGGATTTAGGGCCCATGCTAACCCAGTATAATCTCATCTTGACCCTCGTCCTAATTATACCTGCAAAGACCCTATTTCCAAATAAGACCATATTCCAAGGTCTGAGTGGATATGAAATTTTGAGGGGACAGACATTATTCACCCTATTACACCATATTTTATTTAATTATCTTATTTTTTTAATTTAGTTTTTATTTTATATTGGAGTGTAGTTGATTTACAATGTTGTGTTAGTTTCAGGTGTACAGTCAAATGATTCAGTTATCCATTTATCCATTCTTTTTCAGATTCTTTTCCCATACAGGCTAGTACAGAATATGGAGCAGAGTTCCCTGTGCTATACAGGAGGTCCTTGTTGATGATCTATTTTTTTTGTTTGTTTGTTTGTTTTTTCTTTTTAATTTTACTTTACAATACTGTATTGGTTTTGCCATACATCAACATGAATATAATTATCTTATTTTTTTAATTTACCTTATTTTTTAAAAATGGTATTTAGTTTTTGTACAGTCCTATATGGTGAGCAAAGTCAATACAGGTGAAGAAATGGAAGTTCAGAGAGGCGGTTGTTTGTCCAAGGTCACACCTCTGGTATGTCACGGTAGTGTCTGGCAATGCACGTGAACTGTGCATTCCAGTTCCGAGTCTCCATGCTCATGCTATTACTCTGCTGTTTTCTGCTATGGTGATGTTATATGCTGCGTATCTGTTACATTTCTTCAGGAGGAAAGGAATCCTAATAGGGTCATCCTATACTCTTGCCCAAACACCCATTGTGCAAATTTATACCACCATAGCTTAATTTTGCCTGCATTAGAACTTTACATAATGGAATCAGACAACATGTAGTCTTTTGTGTCTAGGCTTCTTTCCGTCTACATAATGCTTTCGAGATCCATATATGTTATTGTATGTATCAGTTCTTTGCTCTTTTTTATTGATGACTATTATTATCCTATAGAGATACATTATGATTTGTTTTTGATGAACACTTGCATAATTTTCAGGCTTTGGTTGTTGTTAATGGAGCTGCTATGAACATTCTTACGAAAGCCCTTTTGTGGGCACAGGCTTTTGTTTCTCTTTCATCCTCAGGAGTAAAATTGTTGGATCATTTCAAGTATGTGTTTAACTAACTGCTAAACTGTTTCCCAGAGAAGTTGCTAGCATTTTACCAATAATGTAGGAAAGTTCCAATGGTATGTATATTATCCTCACCAGTATTTGAGGTTGCTGCTGCTGCTGCTAAGTCGCTTCAGTCGTGTCCGACTCTGTGAGATCCTATAGATGGCAGCCCACCAGGCTCTGCCGTCCCTGGGATTCTCCAGGCAAGAGAATTACCAGTCTTCAATTCTAGCCTTTCCAGTAGGTATGAAATGATATTTCATTGCAAATTTAACTTGCTTTTCCAAGAAGAATAATAATCTAGAGAATCTTTTCATATAGCTTGTCGGTTACTTGAATATCTTTTTTTGGTGAAATATATGGTTAAACCTATTGTTATTAACGTTTTTTTTTTATTATGGGTGGTATAACTTGTTTATGGATGCTGGATACAAGTTCCTTGTCAGATATATGTATTGTGAATATTTTCTCCCAGCCTGTGACTTGCCTTTTCATGTCCTTAATGATGCCTTTTGAAGAATAGAAGTTTTTAGTATCAATAAAGTTTAATCTGTCACTTAAAACATTTTATGATGATTGTTTTTCTGTCTGGTCCGTGGAATCTTTGACTAAATCAAGTTTCAAATATATTGTCCTATGTTTTGTCTGAGAAGTTTTTATATTTTTAGCTTTTAGGTTTGGTTAGGTCTGTGATCCATCTGGAATTCAGTTTTGTGTTTGGTATAAGGTAAAGTGTGAGGGCCCTCTAAATCCACAATTAAATGATTTATTCATGTGCTGTGAATAATGATGTTAATAATAAAGAGAAAAATAACAACAGCAGTATAAAGCTAATAGGTGCTCAGGATTCTTGCAGATACAAATGACAGAAAAATCCAACTCATAGTTTAATAAGAAAAGGAAGATATATTGGCTCATGTAAGTGCAAATGTTCAGGAGAAAATTTAACAGTTCATAGTTGATTTTTATAAGGACTAGGACATGGAAGAATTGGATAGCAATTGATTTAAGAAATTTCTAAAGAGTGGTGAACATACAGATATAGTTAGATCTGGGGGCTTGAATGGTGAGATCATTTAGTTTCACTCTCTCCCCTCATCCTAGATCTTCTCCTTCAATGTGGTCTTCAGTTTCTTCCCTCATGGTGGTAAGATGATAATAAGCAAGTCCAGGCTTACATCTCATCCTATCAGCAACTGCAACTCCTCAATAGTTTGATGGATTACATTTTAATGATTTTTAAAAACTGAGCTTCTAAAATTCTTTGGTCTAGAGTAATGCCATCTTTCAGTTTGCAGCTGATGCCCCAGAAGGCTTGGAAGACCTTGCTGTAAGGTTATCCAGGTGTGAGTCTGTATTCTCTCCATCTCTCCATCCTTTCCATGAAAAAGCCCTGAGTTTTTGGTAGGTCCCTGGGAAGAAGTGGTTCAGAGCTCTGGAGTCAGATATAGTCAGTTTCTATTTTCACATTGTACTGGTTGTATGACTTTGGGCAAACTGTTCGACCTCTCTGAGATGCAATTTCCTTAACTGAAAAAAGGGAATAATAATAGTTCAGCTTTCAGGATTGTTGTAGAAGGAAAATGGGATTTCCGTGGGGGAGATAAACATACAAGTTCAAGCTTCAGGACTTCAGACTAATCACGGCAAAGATAATTTGGAAATATCTAAATTATAGACTTCAAGAGAGGTTCAGGGAGCCACTCTTCCGCTAGCTCTTACATGCTCTGTCCGGCAGATACTGTACATGAGCGTCACCAGCCAAATGAGAAATGATGCTTTGAATATATAAAAGTGCTCAGCTCATCCCCTCCCCCAAATTCAGGGCTCTCAGATAAAAATTGGAATGAGAACACAAACTGGGGGTTCCTAGTTCCTTAATCCCTAACTTGAAGACAGCTAGTTGATCAAGGGAAGGTCAGACTTACCACCCAGGCTGGAGCATGCAGGCAAGGAGCACAAACAAAAATTTTCGCTGGTAGGGAGGGGTGCTTCCCACTTGTAGATAGAAGAGGAGAGATAGGACTACAATGCTGAAGGGCTGCTATTTGGAAAAACAAATAAAGAGGGAGAGAGGCAAGGAGGGTGGGCTGTGCATTGTGCATTGGCAGCAGCTGTTAACACCATAACCTGCCCACTAGGAAAAATTTATCTCATTCATTATTGGGGCAGCAAGTGTGGTAACTGAGGTATGACCAGAAGCTCTTTACTCAGAACTTCCTTGCAATAGGTGAAGGAGAAAAGGGGAAACAACTGTCTATTAAAAAAATAAAACAACAACAAATATCNGAGGCAAGGAGGGTGGGCTGTGCATTGTGCATTGGCAGCAGCTGTTAACACCATAACCTGCCCACTAGGAAAAATTTATCTCATTCATTATTGGGGCAGCAAGTGTGGTAACTGAGGTATGACCAGAAGCTCTTTACTCAGAACTTCCTTGCAATAGGTGAAGGAGAAAAGGGGAAACAACTGTCTATTAAAAAAATAAAACAACAACAAATATCCTTTTAATTCAAAGCAGTTTTATGACCTTTGAAAGCTAAACTCAAATTAACATAGTGTTGCTAAGTAGAGAGAATTTCCTGCTGGGTCTTCTATAATGAATAAACACCATTCATTTGTAATTAGCAGCACCCAGCTGCATAAAGGCAATTAATATGCTAACATGAATTAAAACGGTAGGTCTCCTTAAGAAGGCAAAACATCAAGGCTTTCTTGGTTTACTCCTGTTATGTGATGCTGAAATAGCAGAAGCTTTTGCCTCAGCTTTTCTGTGATATTGCTGCACCCGTGTGCGGAATATCAAGGTTTCCGTAATGCAAGGGCATTGCCAGGGAACGCACTGCTCCGGCCACGGTCATCTTCCCTTCTGCACCCTTGGGTTTTTATTCTCTATCCAGAGGCGCTGTTGGCTCATGTAATTGGAAAGTCCAGGAGATTTATCTCACTGCACATTTTACTTTGGTTTCATTAACATTTTGTGATTTGTTCTTGCCTCTTTGAAGACCGCGTTCTAAGTAATCTATTATGTGGGAAAGCTCGGGTTCCCAAAAGTCTTTGATAGCCCTATCTGGGAGAAGCTGACCTCAGGCTGGGAGTTAGCTTTGCCATCCTTCCAAGGAGACCCAGGGATTTGGGGTTGGCAGTATCTTTTATCTGTGGGATGGACTCAACTAGCCTCACCAGCTTCTGATGTTAGCATTTTATAGGTCATTAATCGTCTACTGAAACTGGGCCCCTGAAGTCCTTTCCCAATTGTTCTTGAGTCCTCTTTCTTTAAAAAGACACAATTTTCAGAAGTATGGGCTTTTGTAAGAATACATGCCTTGCATATGCCAACAAGAGCCTATAATCTTATTTTCATCCTTCATTTGCTGAACCAATCCTTTTTTTATCACATGCAGGGAAACTTCAATTTTGGTCAAAATAGTAAGAATTCTGAATTACAGTAAAAACATCCAAATCAACGACCCACCAAGGCACAGCCACCAAGTGACCAGGGAGGAGGCTGTGATAATTTCATCATTGCGGGAGGCCTGTAACCTCTTCAGCTCGATGTCTTTGGGACAGGACAAACACTGGGGAGACTGCAGATCTGAGTTTCAGTCCTGCCTCTACCACTTAGGAGCTGCACATTTAGGTCCTCAAGCCTCAGTTTCCTGAGGATGATATGCCCTGCACCAAGGATGCCATGACAGTGGTACTTTGCCCAGGATATAAAAGAAAGTTCAATAACTTTAATTATTACAAGCGGTAGTGAGGCACAGTGAAGTGAGCATTTGAAGTCAAACTGACCTGGATTTAAAGACCAGTTGCTCTGATTACCACCATGACCTTCAGTGCTTGATTTAGCCTCTCTGAGAGTCAATTTCTTCATGTGCTACTTGCGGGTGATGTATCAGACTTTAGAGGACTGTTTGGAGATAATTGAAACTGTATATTCATAAGCATCAAGCTTGGTTCCTGAAACATTAATAGGTGTTTAATAAACCTTGGAAGGAAAGTTATGACCAACCTAGATAGCATATTCAAAAGCAGAGCGATTACTTTGCCAACGAAGGTCCATCTAGTCAAGACTACGGTTTTTCCAGTGGTCATGTATGGATGTGAGAGTTGGACTGTGAAGAAAGCTGAGCGCCAAAGAATTGATGCTTTTGAACTATGGTGTTGGAGAAGACTCTTAAGGGTCCCTTGGACTGCAAGGAGATCCAAGCAGTCCGTCCTGAAGGAGATCGGCCCTGGGATTTCTTTGGAAGGACTGATGCTGAAGCTGAAGCTCCAGTACTTTGGCCACCTGATGCGAAGAGTTGACTCATTGGAAAAGACTCTGATGCTGGGAGGGATTGGGGGCAGGAGGAGAAGGGGACGACAGAGGATGAGATGGCTGGATGGCATCACCGACTCGATGGACATGAGTCTGAGTGAACTCGGTGAGTTGGTGATGGACAGGGAGGCCTGGTGTGCTGCGATTCATGGGGTCGCAAAGAGTCAGACATGACTGAGCGACTGAACTGAACTGAACTGAATAAACCTTGGTTTTCTTTGATTACTAGTTTTGGAGAAGCAAAGTAGTAGAGTAGGGCAGAAAGACAAGCCTTCTTGGATCTTGGCCGTATCCCTGATGAGCTGCGTAACCCATGGCCAATTATATACCTGCGATTAGCCCTAGTTCCCTTCTCTGTAAGCAGGAGAATATAATATCATTTATGACAGGATTAAATGAGAAAGTATGGTTAGTATGTGGCACAAAGTGAGAACCACTGATACTCACTGAGTGCTTACTCTGTACCAGAGTCTATTCTAAGTACTTTACATATATTACTCTATTGGCTCTTTTCCTCTGAGCCACACCACATGCAACCCAGTGGCTGCTTAAATGTGTGTGCACAGTTGTGTCTGACTGTGACACCATGGACTGACTGTAGACCACCAGTCTCCTCTGTCCATGGACTTTTCCAGGCAAGAATATTGGAGCTGGTTGCCATTTCCTACTTCAGGGGATCTTCCCCTCCCACCTGCATCACTTGCATCTCCTGTGGCAAGTGGATTATTTACCAGTAATGGCACCTGGAAGCCCATGAATTCATTAAATCTGCATAAAAATCTTGGTGCTGTTATTAGGCCCATTGTACAAATAAGGAAATTAGAGCTCTGAGAGTTATGTCCAAGGTCATTTGCTAGTGAGTACTGGGGATTGAATTTAAAGGCACTCTGGCTCCAGATTCCAAATTCTTAACTATTGGGTTATATATGAGTTTGTTCTCATCTTGTAACTTTTAAAGATTTGTAAGTGGATTTGGAAGGGAATTGACAAAAAGAGCTCTCTGGCCATGTTGAATCATTGTGTCATGGACTGGATGTAGGCATGGCCTTCATCCTTCAAGCCTCTTTTCCCCCAGCCACTCAGAGCCCAGTCTCCAACACTGGCCCTTAAAAGATGCCTTGATTACACCAGGCCTATCTAAGGTCATGCAGGGTGCAGAACCTCTAGGTTTGGCAGACAGGTAAATGGCAGGGAGGCCAAGTTTAGGGAGTAAGTCCCAGAGATCAGAGTAGGATCAAAGTTGGGATGGTGGGGATGAGAATTCAGAATCATGTTGCCCAGACTTTCAAAGACCAGAACCCAGCTTCCATCAGAGGATCCAGGAAGCAGGAACTGCTGGGCAGTTTCTCCAGGGAAACTTGACTGGATGAATTAGAATCAAGGCTTTTCTATTTCTCTCTATCCTGTGAGAGTCCCATTGGTTTGAATCAAATGGGAGTAGCAGTCTGCTTTGGTTGACACTGGCACTGTAATAACCAGGAAAGGCTAGCTGTGCTACAGTAACAACCCCTCAACACCACACCCACCCCCAATCTCAGGTTCTTAAACAATAAAGGCTTATTTCTTATTCATATCATGGTCTGGGTGAAAACTAGGTGGCTCTCCTGGTGGTTCTCTTCTAAGTAGAAATTCAGGGATCCTGCCCACCTCTGTCATGTGACCATGCCACCTGCAACATGGCACCTTAATGGTTGCTATAGAAGGGGAAAAGAGAATGTGGGTCCAACTTGGGTTTTTTTGGGGGGCTACACTTGAAGGTGGCATTTATCAATGCCCTATACCTTCCACTGACAGAACATAGGGATATGAATTCAGCTTCATAGCAAAGGAGGCTAGAAAATGTAGTCTCCCCTTATATCAAGGAAGAGGAAATATATAGGGGAAATATCTAGCTATTTTCTGCCACACTCACCAAAGTGCGTGCAGTGGGGTAGAGTGCTTCCTCAAAGGAAAATCATGGCTGTGCATAACCAAAGCATAGGAATGCTGTAGGCAGAAACAAAGAGATCTAAGAGGGCTTCCTGGTGAAGATGATGCTTAAGCTGCAACAATAGGAAGTAGCTCGGTGAATAGGGAGGGACAGAGGAAGTAATCTCACATGGAGTGAATAGCATGCAGGAAGGCCTGAACAAGGAGAAAACATTGCCCTTCCCTTTGGGGGGCATGTTTGGTTCATTGTGGCTGGCACACAGAGTAGGGAAGGGTTGGGGATAGATGAGCAGAGGGCAGATTATGAGGGGCTGACTATATTCCACTAAGGAGATAGAAATTTCTCATTGTTGCATGAGAAATAGGAGGCTATAGGAGAATTCAGGAATGGGGGAGGATGATCAGATTATCAGTTCAGAGCTCTTTAGCTCTGGTGAATTGCACAGGGGCAGGGTGAGAGGAAGCTGACAAAGCCCTCACCTTTCCTTGTCCTAGCTGAGTGCTGCTGAATGAACACAGGTGACCTAAAGTGGGATATGAATCCTCTTTTGAACGCATGACTTCTAATGAGCCTGATATCACAACCTAGAAGCACATGTCCAGTCTCTGGCTTATAGATATGAGAAAGATCTTTTAAATTTATTTTTAAAATTTGAAACAGTGGACAGCCTTTATGAATTAGGAGGTTTCCAATAAAAATCCAGGTGTCCAGATGTATTAGTTTGCTTGGGGTGGCATAACAAAATACCATACACTGAGTGATTTAAACAAGAGCAATTTATTATCTGGCAGTTCTAGAGGCTGCGAGTCCAAGATCAGGGTGTCAGCAGGGTTGGTTTCAGAGGCAGCCGCTCCCCTTCGCTGGCAGAAGGCTGCCTTCGTGCTGTGTCCTCACATGACCTTCTCTCTGCACATGGTATCTGTTCCTCTTCTTATAGGGACATCAGTCCGATTGGATTAGGGTCACCCTTATGACCTCATTAAACCTTGGTTACTGCCTTAAATAGCCCTGTCTCCAAATATGGTCACATTAGGGGTTAGGGCTTCAATATATGGGTTTCAATATAATTTTAGTTCATAACAGCAGATTTCAGTTATCCATTGAACAAATGTTTATTTAGCACTCATTACATGCCAGGCATGGCTCCAGGTAATTAGGATATAGCAGTAAATAAAACAAAATCTGTCTTCGTGGGCAATATAAGTGAGAGGTGGTAGATGCTATAAGAAAGAATATGAAGCAGAGTAAAGAAGGTCCTGGAGGGCTGGGGTATGAGGAGGGCGGATAGAAAGAGGGTAGTTAGTTGGAGTGAACCTCATTAAGAGAGTGCGAAAGTGAAAGTGAAGTCGTTCAGTCGTGTCCGACTGTTTGCGGCCCATGGACTGTAGCCCACCAAGCCTCTGGAGTGGGTTGCCATTTCCTTCTCCAAGGGATCTTCTCGACCCAGGGATTAAACCCAGGTCTCCAACATTGCAGGCAGATGCTTTAACCTCTGTACCACCAGGGAAGCCCTTAAATACAAGAATACAGTCTCTCAGAAAACCTCCTATAGAGACACAGAACTTCAGATCTAAGTACTAACATCAGAGATTTCAAGGGAGGAAAGGAAGCCAGGTTGAAAGAAGAAGGGGGAGGAGGCGGGAGAGGGGGGCAAAAGGGGTGCCACCTACAGATGCCCAGGCGTTACGGGACTTTTCCCTGGGCCTCCAGAGAAGGGAGGACTGGAACTCGGCCCTACCAGAAATCAGACTAGACCAGAACCAGAATTTGAGTTCTCTGCCAAGAGGAGGTGATCAGTCTCCAATCCTCAGCTCAGGCTGAGGGCCCTTCGACCAGATTCCTACATCCAGGACTGGGGCAACTAGAAAAACAGGGAAAGATCAGAAGGGTTAAGGAGAGGAAAGAGAGAGGGAAGGGGAGAGAGGTCAATAAAGTCTCTTGTTCCTTACTGGTCGGGGCACTCTGGCCAGTTGTCTGCGTCAGGAGGAGACCGGGGACAAAAGGGTCCCAGTTGTGGCTGCTGGGTCTGGTCCATTGGCAGGCAAGCTGGCCCCTGAGTATCCTGAGTGGTCAGGATGTCAGTCTCAGCAAAGAAGAGTCCCCGCCAGAGTCACCACTTGTTGCAGGAAGGCAGACCCCTTCCAGGGCCTGAAACTGGGCTCTTGTCTAACACTCGGAAATGAATTGTCCGAGGAGACATATGTACTGACAAAGCAAGAGATTTTATTGGGAAAGGGCACCCGGGTGGAGAGCAGTAGGGTAAGGAAAGAGTGTAGATTAGAGCAAACAACCCCTGAAGGTAGTCAGGGAATGAGCCATGGGGATGTCTGGGGCAAGAGCTTGTCAGGGAGCATGTGCAAAGGCGCAGAGATGAGTGTGGCTGGTGTGTTTCAGGATCAGCAGAATGATAGCAGGCATGGGACAGAGCAAGTGCGGTGGGAGTGATAGGAAATGAGGACACAGAAATGGTGGCAACAGGGGAAGAGGAGCAGATCATGAGAGTCTTTAAAGCTTTTGCCAGGACTTCAGCTTTCACTCTGAGTGAAATGGGCTCCTAAAAAAATCAGAAGTCTAGGCTACACTGGGCCCAATTCCTCCAGGGCAGCAGGTGCCTGGAGCTCAGTATCAGCTTTCTCCTTGGCATTTCCCCTCCTATTGCCACAGTCTCTGCTACTCCTTGCCACACCCACCCTGGCAGGCTTCATTCACGGATGATTCTCATATGGCCCCTCAAGGCATTAAAGGATGTAGTTTCTGTTTTACAGATTAATGTGTCCCAGGCAATGGCATTCTTAGGAATTCCTTTGAGTGAAACCTTAGCTCTGTTTGCAGAGAAAACACATGCATCATGGGGGCCCCTTCTAGTCTGGATTGATGCTGGCTGGATCACAAGTCGTTAGAGGCAAATTGAATCTGGTGTGGAAAGATCCATCACGACCCCCACCTTGTCAACTTGTCTCACACTTCAGAGACTCCTCCCACACGATGTTTTGGAAGCACTTGGCACCAATGTGGGGCTTAATTAAAAGACTCTGCTTCCCTCCATTGAGGATGGATGGGCTGGGCTGGGCTGGGCTGGGAAGATGACACAGGATTCCCCTGTCTCCTCAGCAAGGCTGGTTGAATTGGATTGTCACCAGAGCTAGGGCTGCATTGGTTACTCGGAAAACTGCATGTCTTAGGAGGAAAAGCTTAAAAGTAGATGCGTCTTCACGTGGGAAAGCTTTGACATGATCTTGGTGGAGGCAGATCTTGCAGGGGTTTTCAGAGCTATGATCCTGAGCCTGAGTCTAGCCCTGGCATCGGAATGAAGGTTGTAGATGGGGCATGATCATAGAAGAGCTGAACCTGAACTACAAATATTGGTCAGATTCCTGGTGCTCAGCAATGGTGTGAGGTAGGGACTTTTGTCTTCATCCTCAGAGTAATGACGCATAGGTGATGATTTAAATAAGATAATGGGATATTTTCAAGACTTTGACCAGTGGTTCTCAGCTGTGGCTTCTTTTTAGAATCACTTCAAGAGTTTTAAAAAATTTGATGCTTTGGCCCCATCAAACCAAAGTCTGGACATTAGGATTTTTAAACTCCCAGATGATTCTAAAGTGCAGCCAGGATGGAAAACCAGTGCCTTGGTCAATTGGGCACCAGTTTTGTGGGGTTTGTCATATCTAACTCCAAGACAAAAACAAAAGCAAGGTAATGTTCTCAATGTAGCTTTTTACTATTGCCCACCAAAGGTTATGGGCCCAAGGACATTCTGTTAGAACAGTTAGCAAGCGTCAGAGGGCACCAAACTGATGCTCTCTTTCAATGTAATCATATATGAACACATTTAAAGGGTGCATCCTTCTCACCAGCAGCTCCGATGTTACATAATCTCATGGCCAGGAGCCCCTCTTGTCATCTCTGTGTGTGTCTCTCACCAGACGTGTGAGCCTCACACTCAGAGGAAAGGCTGAGAGAAGGATGTGTCTTGGGTCCTGGCCAGAGTTGTGTCTTTCCTTTCCCCTCTTCTTTCTTCTTCTCCTTGCTTTTCTCTACCTCACTCTCCTGTACTTTTCCTTGGGTTTCATCTTTCTCCTCCCTTTCCCCCTTTCTTTCTCAATTCTACAGACTCATCTTTAAGTGCCTGCATCCTCCTCTCCAGCCCTCTTCCTGGGGCTCAGCCCCTGCCTTGCTGCTCTGCACACGTGACCACCTGAGCCCCCAAAACACAGACCTGAGCAGGTCTCTCTCCTGCTCTAAAACCCCAGTGGCCTCAAAACTGCTCCTGTACTCATGCTTGTGCTCAGGTGCTCAGGTGCTCAGTCATATCTAACTCTTTGTAACCCCAAGGATGGTAGCCCTCCAGGCTCCTCTGTCCATGAAATTTTCCAGGCAAGAATAGTGGAGTGGGTTGCAATTTCCCTCTCCACTGGTGCTTGAGCCCCTTCCTACCAACCTTCTCCTCCAGGACCTTCCCACTGGCACATAAGGTGGGGTGCAGCCTGTCTACTTTCTGAGCCCATGGTGTATCCCCTGTGTGTTTACTCATGCTGTTTCTTCTGCCCAAATGCCCACCCTCCTGCATCCCTATCAGTTCAAACAATATAGGATCTGGGAAGTCTGCCCAGGCTTTCTTTGTGCACTGCCTTGAGTACTTTATCCCAAAGGCTGCATTCAGTTCAGTTCAGTCACTCTGTGATGTCTGACTCTTTGCGACCCGAATGGACTGCAGCACACCAGGCTTTCCAGTCCATCACCAACTCCCGAAGCTTGCTCAAACTCCTGTCCATTGAGTCAGTGATGTCATCCAACCATCTCATCCTCTGTTGTCCCTTTCTCCTCCCACCTTCAATCTTTCCCAGCATCAGTCTTTCCCAGTGAGTCCATTCTTTGCATCAGGTGGCCAAAGTCTTGGACCATTAGCTTCAGCATCAGTCCTTTCAATGAATAATCAAGGTTAATTTCCTTTAGGATTGACTGGTTTGATCTTCTTGCTGTCCCAGGGACTCTCAAGAGTCTCCTCCAACACCACAGTTCAAAAGCATCAATTCTTTGGCTTTCAGCTATCTTTGTCCAACTCTCACATCCATACATAATGACTGGAAAAACCATAGCTCTGACTATATGCACCTTTGTCAGCAAAGTGATGTCTCTGCTTTTTAATATGCTGTCTAGGTTGGTCATAGCTTTTCTTCCAAGGAGCAAGTGTCTTTTAATTCATGGCTGTAGTCACCATCTACAGTGATTTTGAAGCCCAAGAAAATAAAGTCTGCTATTGTTTCCAATGTTTCCCCATATATTTCCCATGAAGTGATGGGACTGGATACCATGATCTCAGTTTCTTTGAATGTTGAGTTTTAAGCCAGTTTTTTCACTCTCCTCTTTGATTTCCATCAAGAGGCTCTTTAGTTCCTTTTGTTTTCTGCCATAAGTGTGGTGCCATCTGCATATCTGAGGCTATTGATATTTCTCCCGGCAATCTGCATTCCAGCTTGTGCTTCATCCAGCCTGGCATTTCACATGATGTACTCTGCATATAAGTTAAATAAGCAGGGTGACAATATACAGCCTTAAAGTATTCTTTTCCCAAGTTGGAACCAGTCCATTGTTCCATGTCTGGTTCAACCTGTTGCTTCTTGACCTGCATACGGATTTCTCAGGAGGTAGGTAAGATGGTCTGGTATTCCCATTTCTTAAAGAATTTTCCACTGTTCTTTGCATGAAATGTTCCCTTGGTATTCTCTATTTTTCTTGAGGGGATCTCTCATCTTTCCCATTCTATTGTTTTCTCAGAGGAAAACAATGGAATATAAAGCCTGTGTGGCCCTATTAGTTTTTTGATGGGGAATCTCAGAGCTATACTGTCTGGTTTCTGTTTTTGCCTCTGCTATGTGCCGATGTTAATCTTGGGCAAGTCACTAAACGTTTGTATCTCACTCTCCATGTTAGTGAAATGGGGATCGTAATTGCACTGACTGCAGTTCAGTGGTCTGCTGTTGCTGCTGCTAAGTCGCTTCAGTTGTGTCTGACTCTGTGCGACCCCAGAGACGGCAGCCCACCAGGCTCCCCCGTCCCTGGGATTCTCCAGGCAAGAACACTGGAGTGGGTTGCCATTTCCTTCTCCAATGCATGAAAGTGAAAAGTGAAAGTGAAGTTGCTCAGTCGTGTCCGACTCTTCGCGATCCCGTGGACTGCAGCCTACCAGACTCCTCCATCCATGGGATTTTCCAGGCAAGAGTACTGGAGTGGGGTGCCATTGCCTTCTCCGGTGCAGTGGTCTAGATGAAGTGAATTAACACTCAGTACTCAGCACAGTGATTATTACATGCGACCGTTTGCGCACATATCCACCGCCTCTGAGCACTCTTCCTAGGCAGGATCCTGATCGATTCAGCTCCATGCCACCCATGCTCGGTGCCAGGCCCAGCACAGAGGTACACTCTGGAGTGAAAAACCCAAGGAGGAGAAGAGACTCAAACCTTATGGTTGTGGCAAAGGCTGATGTGACAGGTAACTCCACTCGCCATTGTGGATCTGCCTGGCTGCGCCTCTGGGAGCCTGACATTTGGGCATTATTTAGATGTATGGCCGACCAGTAGATTGTCTCACTGCCCCCGCAGAGCCTCCTCTCATGTGTCATTTTTTCAGAAATCCCAGTGATGCCATCTGATGGTTGAGTGTGGCGCTCCCCACTTCTCTGGAGCCCAGATTATCCATGTAGGGCCCCAAATCTTTCTTCATCTGTGCTGCCTGGAGGAGAGATTTCTCTATCTGAGGATAGTCTGCTTATGGCAGGAGGTGGCCTGTTCTTTCTCCCTTGCTGTTTGGAGATAAATACGCAGGAGGAAGTTATCCCACAGCAGAGGAGCTGAAGCTAGCAAGTCTTGGAGGCTGGTGGGACGGAGAGAACTGTAAGCCCTTGGGGGAAGAATGGCTGGGGAAACTTTGTCCTAAGGACACATCTATGGATTTCATGGGGATTGGGGGCTGTCATCTCTTATTGCAAAACCCTAAGGCCCCTGGAAACAGGAAAGGAAGAAACGTGTTTATGGACTCTTCATTTACTTTGACTTTTACAACATAAGTTAAGAAATACTCTCCACATTTAAGTAAGTAGTAATGGAAGCTCAGAAAGGTTAAATGACTTGCCCAAGGTCAGTCAGTTATAGTTAGTAGTATAGTTGGCATTCTAATTCAAATCTATCTAATTCCTTTTCTTATCATTTTACTCTGGCAGAAGAGACAGAGAAAAGGAGTTGCCATCCAATGGAGCTAGAAAATTAGGATCTTCTGAGGCTTCGTCCTTCTTCTGGGGGCTTTCCAAGTGTCTCAGCGGTAAAGAATCTGCCTTCCAATGCAGGAGCCATGGGAGCCCTGTGTCAGGAAGATCCCCCGGAGGAGGAAATGGCAACCCACTCCAGTATTCTTGCATGGAAAATCTCATGGAAAGAGGAGCCTGGTGGGCTACAGTCCATGCAGTTGCAAAGAGTTGAATATGTTTGAGTGATTGAGCATGCACTCACAAGTCTTCCTCCATTGTTACACCACCATCTGACATTTATTATATGTTCTATGGGCACTTGGAGTTTCCCTGATAGCTCAGTTGGTAAAGAATCTGCCTGCAATGCAAGAGACCCTGGTTTGACTCCTGAGTTGGAAAGATCCCCTGGAGAAGGGATAGGTTACCCACACCAGTATTCTCGGGCTTCCCTTGTGGCTCAGCTGGTAAAGAATCTGCCTGCAATGCGGGAGGTCTGGGTTCAACCCCTGGGTTGGGAAGAGCCCCTGGAGAAGGGAAAAGCTACCCACTCCGGTAATCTGCCTGGAGAACTCCATGGGCTGTATAGTCCATGGGGTCACAAAGAGTCGGACAGGACTGAGCAACTCGCACTGTGGGCACATATTAATGCACTATGTGGAGAGCATGCATCATTTCATCTCACCCACATGCCACCCTGGAAAGGTGACAGCATTATGCCCACTTCACATCCGAGGAAATGAAGCTCACAATGGGTAAGGCTACAAAGCTCAGGGTCATCAGGAGTTTTTCCTATTATATCATGCCCTTTACTGCTTTTCTCCCTATTGGTTGAAAGTTTTGTGGGATGTAACTTTATCTCTACTTGTGGTAGCCTGGGAGGCCTCTTAGCACAGGACCAGGAAGAGCACTGGAATGTCCCACAGAATAGCAGTTTCACACCACACCTTATGGGGCTTCAGTGGCCCATACAGATGTCCTAGGCAGCAAGGAGAGTTCTGGGATCCTGAGCCAAAACAGCCAGAGCTGCCTCTCCCTTATCTGTTATGTAAACTAGGCTCCCACCCCCCAGTACAGCTGAGGAAATCTTTCTACACTATGGCATGGTTGCATGGTTGCAAGCAAGAGTCAGACAGCCCTGGTTCAAATGCTTGCTTTCCATTCACTAACTCGAGCAAGTGACCTTGGGCAAAGTATTTAATCTCTCTATGTCTCAGGTTTATCAACTGTAAAGTGGAGAAGATAATAATAGAATCTGCCTTACAGGCTTCTTTTGAGAATTAAATGGGATGACACGTGCAACTGTTCTGTCTGGAACATAGTGCTGCATTGGGCTTAGTTGCTCAGTCATGTCCGACTGTCTCCTCCATGGGGATCTTCCCAACCCAGGGATTGAATCCAGGCCTCCCACACTGCAGGTGGATTCTAAGCCACCAAGGAAGCCCCTGGAACATAGTAAGTGCCCATAAATGCTAGTTCTTCTCCTCCCTGTGTCTCACTTTCCTCAATCCAAAATGCCAGTTTGGACAAACATCCATTTTCCCAAAAGGGTGGAAAAGATTCTGAATCATTTATTCCTCCATCCAGTCAGCCATCCAACTGACTTAACTGTTGTTCGAACACCTACTATGTGCCTACTACTGTGTCAGGGAATTGAGTTATAAGACTGAAGGGGCAGGGTGCAGAATGTTCTAGGCTATCTGCCCAGGCATCTGCTCATCCACTTATCCATCTGTCCATTGTTTGTCCATCCATCCACCCAAGTAGTCACTAAGTACTCACTATGTGTCTGGTAATGTGTGGTGGCATGCTTAGGTATTTCACCAAATCTCAAACTTGCTTCTATGTCTGCATCCCTTCCCATACCTCTTGGTCTTAGAGATATTCTTAATCTTGGCTCTAGCGCCTTATCTGTCCTCCTCGTCAGGTGGGTAGCCCCAAACATGTGGTAAGGAGACTGTCAAAAGAGAGTGTGAGATGTCAGTTACCTTAGTGGTTATGGGTATGGAGTATGTGGTAGACTTCTTTACAGAAATTTTCATTATATATTTAGTCTTTTTTTCATTGTGCTGTATTGCACAACCCCTGATCTTGTTCTAAATGTCTTTCTGAACATAGGAAAAAAAACATGTCCCAAACATAGAACAAGGGGCATCTCCAATGAGAAGGAACACATGAGGATTGGGATGTGATTCCCACTACATTGAACAACAGTATGATGGAGTGACAGATTTTGCAGTCTCTCCTCTCCCTACATCTCTGTCTGTCTCTCTCTCTCTCCATGGGTACATGCATGTTCATATGTATGTCAGTGACATAGCCACATTGATATGCATACTTTGTATGGAGTCTTATGAACTAACATGTTAATGGAGATGCAAGTGTGCATAGGGTTGGAGCAAATGCATATCTGAGTGTCTGTGAGTGTCTAGTATGGGTATCATGTGCATTCATTGACATTTAAGTATATGTTTCTATTTGAACTAGCATGTCAATGTGTAAGTATGGGTACATGGGCAGCTATGGAAAGTAAAAAAGGATGCCTCTAGTTAGAGATCTGATCACTGTCTCTATGACCTCAAGCAAATCCTCCCTTCCTCCCATCCTGGTTATAGCTTCTTTCCATTTGAAAGGAGTTGGACTATGTCATCTCTATGAATTCTTTCCAACTCAGAGGTTTCAAGATGGCATCTTTGATATTACTAGAAATTCTCTTGGATTCTGGTTCCCAGTTCAATTGATGTTTGGTTGCTAAGTGGTGTCTGACTCTTTGTGACCCCATGGGCCACAGCATAACAGGCTTCCCTGTCCTTCACGATCTCCTAGAGTTTACTCAAACTCATGTCCATGAATTGGTGATACTATTCAACTATCTCAACCTCTGGTGCCCTCTTCTCTTACTGCCTTGACTCTTTCCCAACATCAGGGTCTTTTCCAAAGAGTTGGCTCTTCACATCAGGCGGCCAAAATATTGGAACTTCAGCTTCAGCATCAGCCCTTCTGATGAATATTCAGGGTTGATTTCCTTTAGGATTTACTGATTTGATCTTGCTATCCAAGGGGCTCTAAACAATCTTCTCCAGCACCACAGATTGAAAGCAACAATTCTTCAGCATTCAGCCTTCTTTATGGTCCAACTTTCACATCTGTACATGACTACTGGAATCAAGATTGCCAAGAGAAGTATTCAGTTCAGTTCAGTCACTCAGTCATGTCCAACTCTTTGCAACCCCGTGAACCACAGCACACCAGGCCTTCCTGTCCATCACCAACTCCCAGAGCCTACCCAAACACATGTCCATTAAGTTGGTGATGCCATTCAACCACCTTATCCCCTGCCATCCCCTCCTCCTCCTGCCCTCAATCTTCCCATCACTAGGGTCTTTTCCAATGAGTCAACTCTTCACATCAGGTGGCCAAAGTACTGGAGTTTCAGCTTCAACATCAGTCCTTGCAAGGAACACCCAGGACTGATCTCCTTTAGGATGGACTGGTTGGATTTCCTTGCAGTCCAAGGGACTCTCAAGAGTCTTCTCCAACACCACAGTTCAAAAGCATCAATTCTTCATTGCTCAGCTTTCTTTATAGTCCAACTCTCACATCCATACATAACTACTGGAAAAACCATAGCCTTGACTAGATGGGCCTTTGTTGGCAAAGTAATGTCTATGCTTTTGAATATGCTATCTAGGTGGGTCATATCTTTCCTTCCAAGGAGTAAGCATCTTTGAATTTCATGGCTGCAGTCACCATTTTCAGTGATTTTGGAGCCCCCCGAAATAAAGTCAGGCACTGTTTCCCCCATCTATTTGCCATGAAGTGATGGGACTGGATGGAGAAGTATTAACAACCTCAGATATGCAGATGATACCATTTTAATAGCAGAAAGCTAAGAGGAACTAAAGAGCATCTTGATGAAGGTGAAAGAGGAGAGTGAAAAAGCTGGATTAAAGCTCAAAATTCAAAAAACAAAGATCATGGCATCCAATCACATCACTTCATGGCAAATAGGTAGGGAAAAAGTGGAAACAGCACCAGTTATTTTCTTGGGCTCCAAAATCACTGGAGATGATGACTGCAGCCATGAAATTAAAAGATGCTTACTCCTTGAAAGAAAGCCTATGACAAACCTAGACATCATATTATAAAGCAGAGACATCCCTTTGTTGACAATGGTTGCATTTAAAAAGCTATGGTTTTTTTCCAGTAGTCATGTACGGATGTGAGAGTCTGTAATAAGACTTTAGTCTTTTCTCTCAGGGATTAGCTTTCTCCATTTTCCACCTTAGAAAGTAGCTAACTGGCCCCATGGCCCTGAACTTACATACTTCACAAGTCCAATATTTATGGAGTCCTACTGATCCTGTCTCTTCATGAATGCAAATTCCAAATTTGTGAGAGAAATATGATTGGCTCATTTCAGCCAATGACTTGGCTTCCCCTGGTCAGAGTTTTCTCTTATCCAATTGGCTGTGTCGCGGGAGGGGTTCAGTCAATTCAGTTCAGTCGCTCAGTCGCTCAGTTTAGTCTGACTCTGCGACCCCATGAATCGCAGCACGCCAGGCCTCCCTGTCCATCACCAAACCCGGAGTTCACTCAGACTCACATTCATCGAGTCAGTGACGCCATCCAGCCATCTCATCCTCTGTCGTCCCCTTTTCCTCCTGCCCCCAATCCCTCCCAGCATCAGAGTCTTTTCCAATGAGTCAACTCTTCGCATCAGGTGGCCAAAGTACTGGAGTTTCAGCTTCAGCATCATTCCCTCCAGAGAAATCCCAGGGCTGATCTCCTTCAGAATGGACTGATTGGATCTCCTTGCAGTCCAAGGGACTCTCAAGAGTCTTCTCCAACACCACAGTTCAAAAGCATCAATTCTTCGGCGCTCAGTTTTCACCAGGGAGAGGTGAAATCACTCAAAAAAGAGTTGCAGCATCCCAATCAATGGTTGAGGAGGCAATTGTTAGAGAACAGGGATATGGGTTGGCAAAGGTCCACAAAGCATCTACTTCAGTGATGAGTAAGGAGTTGAAGCACTAGATGTTCGTTAGGGTTAGGGTTAGGGTTAGGGTTAGGGTTACACTTCAAGGCTACTAATTTTCTACCCAGTAAAAATCCAGCAGAAACAAAACAGCCTCCAGACTTCTGTAATGGATAAAAATGACAGCTGGAATACATTCCTATTCATAGCAGCATTATTCTTAATAGCCAAAAGGTGGAAGCAACCAAAATGTCTTCCAATGGATGAAAGGATAAACAAGTCTGGTAAATATATATACCAGTGGAATATTTGAGGACATTATGCTATATGAGCAAAGCCAATGACAAAAAATCAAAAATTATATGGTTTCATTTATGAGTTAGCTAGAGTAGTCAATCACAGAGGGAGAAAGTGGAATGCTGATTGCCAAGGGTTGAGTGCCAGGGGAGGGGAAATGGGGAGTTGCCTAAGGTCTATAGTTTAAATTTAAGAAGATGAAAATTTTCTGGAGATGGATAGTGATTATGGTCATATAACACTATCAATGTACATAATACTGACACCACTCTTATGGCAGAAAGTGAAGAGGAACTAAAAAGCCTCTTGATGAAAGTGAAAGTAGAGAGTGAAAAAGTTGGCTTAAAGCTCAACATTCAGAAAACGAAGATCATGGCATCCAGTCCCATCACTTCATGGAAAATAGATGGGGAAACAGTGGAAAAAGTGNTTTCATATTTATATGTATGGTATGTATTATAAATGAATATTGCTATAAATACAGAATTACTATAGTTGGTGATAAATTGATTTGAAAGTAAGGCTAGATAAAGGAATATGAATAGAAGAAGAAAACAGATGACAGAATTAGTATGAGGAGACTTATTAGAAGTGAGAAATAATAATGTATTTTGACTCTCAGCCTCAGGGAACTGGCCTTGTGTGACTGCTTTTAGTTGAGACTAACACCAAAAGCCCCAGAGAGAGAACCTGCTTACTCTGCTTCCAGAAGCTTAAGGCTAAGCATTACTGTCTTGAGTTTAGTGAAGAGGAACTGATAGTGAGAATCTGTCCTCCTGAAAAAGTCGAGCTAAAATTAATCTTGGATAAGAAGTCTTTATCCTTGGTCTTTATCCTTGTTTTGAGCTTTTAATTTGGCCCACCATACACCTATGTATTTATTGAACTCATTAAATTAAACTTAAAAATGCTATCAATCTTCTAGGTAATTGATCAGCGCTCTGCTCACTTTTTACTTGGACTTGACTGTGAATGATTTCTTGTCCTTTATTCCTGTAAAGGAAGATAAATTTTCTCTTCTTTCTTTCTAGAGTTTTTGGTTGCCCTAATAATTCACTTGACATAAAAAAGGTTAACAAGAGAAAAAAAAATGTAATTCTGTATATATGGGAGCCTCCTGAAAAACATGAGACTCAAAGACAGCCAGGCAATTGAAGCTTATACACCATCCTGAACTAAGGAGAAGGGGGTAGGGATCTGGGGCCTCAAAGTGGAGGAAGACAATTCATAGGAAGAAGACAAGAGCAGATGTTTAGGAAACAGATGTTTGACTTGCCATGCAGATAAAGATAAACCTTTCTGGAGAGGGTGGGATGATTTGAGAGAATAGCATTGAAACATACAAATTACCATTTGTAAAATAGATAACAAAAAAGAGTTTGATGTATGGCACAGGGAACTAANGATCTGGGGCCTCAAAGTGGAGGAAGACAATTCATAGGAAGAAGACAAGAGCAGATGTTTAGGAAACAGATGTTTGACTTGCCATGCAGATAAAGATAAACCTTTCTGGAGAGGGTGGGATGATTTGAGAGAATAGCATTGAAACATACAAATTACCATTTGTAAAATAGATAACAAAAAAGAGTTTGATGTATGGCACAGGGAACTAAAAGCCTGGGCTCTGTGACAACTTGGAAGGATGGAGTGGGGAGGCAGCTGGGCGCGGGGGGGGGGGGTGGCATCCAAGAGGAAGGTGGCACACATATACCTGTGACCTATTCATGTTGATGTATGACAGAAACCATCACAATATTGTAATTATTCTCCAATTAAAATAAATAAATTTAAAAAGATAAACCTTTCTGATATAAATGTTTATATCTGGTAATAGCCCGCTTTCTGGTATAGGTCCCCTCAGTTCAGTTCAGTTCAGTTCAGTCACTCAGTCGTGTCCAACTCTTTGCGACCCATGAATCATAGCACGCCAGGCCTCCCTGTCAATCACCAACTCTCGGAGTTCACTCAGATGCACGTCCATCGAGTCAGTGATGCCATCCAGNGCTGCGATTCATGGGGTCGCAAAGAGTCGGACATGACTGAGCGACTGAACTGACTGAATGCCATTTAACTGTACACTTAAAAATGGTAAATTTTATGTTATGTTTATTTTACCACAATTTAAAAAGCTATTGTCTTGACTGCTAGACAAATGGGCATTAGGGAATTAGGGAATTAGGAAAAAAGCAGGTCCATTTTCCCTGGGATTTTCTCCACTCTTAGAAAGAAGTAGTTGTTCCTCGATCACATCTGAGGTAATTAAATCTTCGGTCACATTAAATTATATACAGTTCTTTTCTTTGCTAGCCATTTCTAAGGATTTTTTTTTTTCTATAAACAAACAGGAAGTCGAGGTGATAACATACTGTTTTATACTCTAGGTTTAACTAAAACACAACTGTGCTCAGAATGAGCACTCCTTGAAGGGAGAATCTAGGACAGGTTATAAAAGAAAATATATTAAGCTATAAACCTTTGTAATCTTTCTGCCTTGGGCCCACCTCACTTGCTTTCTTTTCTTGTATAGTACCTAGATGAGGGTAAAAGAGAAAAAGTGACAGAAACCAGAGAGCTGAGCCTAAAGAGGGGAAGGAGGTAAAGTGGAAAGGCTGCCAGGGATTGATTTATGAGGGCATTTTAGGAAGGTGGAAAGAGAGAAGAGAGACAGGCTGTAGAAGGATTTTTGAGTTTTGCTGTGCGCTATGAAGGCTTTTTCCTTTGGTGTTTATAGCAAAAACTGCACCAAATATGTAAATTGCCTTTCAATTACTATCTATATGAATGTCTTAAGGAGATGAGGTAAGGTGCAAGGTGACAAGGCTGCATCTGGGTCATGTTTGTATTCTCAGGACCTAGGAAACTGTCTACAGTCATGCCTGGGTCAGTTGGGTATGACAGAGCAGTGAATCCTGTGCCCTGTCATTAGGATAATGTCCTTATCAGCTCCCTTCATCCCCTTACCCAGCATCTTGTGGAAGCCCTTTCTGAAGTGATTGACGAAAAGAAGCAGAATCAGTCCCCTCTATGAGGGAAATACTGCAGCAATTATCACTTTGTGTCATCCTGAAGCTCTGTGGAAGAGCTGAAGTGAGGAAAGATAATGGTGGTGACAGAAATTATGTCAAGAATAGCTGTATATCACTTCATTTAGTGCAGGGGAAGTCAAAATGTTCGTAAAAGTCCATTTGATCTGAAAGCAAATAACTTAAGTCATTCAAACTCGGTCTTGTTGGACCGTAAAGCCTCTGGCAATATTTCAAATAAAGGACTCTATAGAAAAATAAATTATATTTATTGAATTGAACTTCAAGTAATAATCCTGCCACCTACTCTCTCTCTCTCTCTCTTTTTTTTTTTTTTACTGGCCTTCCATGTCCTGTGAATTTTGATGAATTACAAAAAGTTCTATGGAAACATAATCATTTAAACAAAAAGCTATCCAGGTAATAATACAAGTGCCTTTAAACTGGAGAAAAATTCATTCGTCTTTTAGATTTGATCATGATTTATTTTTCACTGCTTCTTCAAAATCACATTCAGAATAATACTGTCTTGTTTAAGGCTCCAGGTGTTCCTGGGAACTTACCATTTGATTCTAGAGGGAATTCACTCTTGGTTGCTTTTGGTTAGATTTCTTCCACCACTAAGCTCTGAATCTTGGGTTTTTGTGGTCAAGTCTGGTGCTAAACATGTCCAACCCAGCACCTCCTTCACACAGAAATGATGCAGGGAGCATCCCAGAATCATGCCAAAAATGTAAAAGAATACACTCTTGGAATCCCGCATAATTGTTTATCTTGCTTTCTTGATCCTGATTTCTCTGCATTGCCTCTTATGATGACTCAGCTCATGTTTCACTTCTTACAGGAAGCTCTTATCCCCAGGCCAGGTTATGTTATGTGCCTTTCCCAGAAGATCTGTATAGTGAGTACTTGTTGAAATTTGGATCCTTGGAATCATTGATCACCCAGTGTTTGAGAATTCATTCATTCATTTGCTCAACAATGTTTATTGAGAGTCTACTATGCTTCAGACACTATTCTTAGCACTGGGGACACAGCAGTGAGTGACCTGGACACAGATTTCTGTCAAATGGAGCTTACATATGATAAGGGAGATGCAGACAAGTATATATAAAAAATAGAGATAATAATAAGAGCTACGAGGGAAATATAGCATGGAAGTTCAGTTCAGTTCAATCATTCAGTCACATCCAACCATTTGTGACCCCATGGACTATAGCATGCCAGGCTTCCCTGTCCATCCCNACAGCAGTGAGTGACCTGGACACAGATTTCTGTCAAATGGAGCTTACATATGATAAGGGAGATGCAGACAAGTATATATAAAAAATAGAGATAATAATAAGAGCTACGAGGGAAATATAGCATGGAAGTTCAGTTCAGTTCAATCATTCAGTCACATCCAACCATTTGTGACCCCATGGACTATAGCATGCCAGGCTTCCCTGTCCATCCCCAACTCCTGGAGCTTGCTCAAACTCATGTCCATCGAGTCAGTGATGCCATCCAACTATCTCATCCTCTGTCATCCCCTTCTCCTCCGGCCTTCAATCTTGCCCAGCATCAGGGTCTTTTCTAATGAGTCAGTTCTTTGCATCAGGTGGCCAAAGTATTGGAGCATCAGCTTCAACATCAGTCCTTTCAATGAATATTCGAGACTGATTTCTTTTAGGATTTACTGGCTTGATCTCCTTGCAGTCCAATAGACTCTCAAGAGTCTTCTCCAACACCACGGTTCAAAAGCATCAATCCTTTGGTGCTCAGTTTTCTTTATGGCCCAGCTCTGACATCCACACATGACTACTGGAAAAGCCATAGCTTTGTTGTCAAAGTAATGTCTCTGCTTTTTAATATGCTGTCTAGACCTCTTAGAACTAATACCAACAAAAGATGTTCTATTCATCATAGGGGAATGGAATGCAAAAGTAGGAAGTCAAGAGATACCTGGAGTAACAGGTAAGTTTGGCCTTGGAGTACAAAGTGAAGCAGGGCAAAAGCTAACAGAATTCTGCCAAGAAAATACATTAGTCATAGCAAACACCCTTTTCCAACAACACATGAGATGACTTTATACATGAACATCGCCAAATAGAGAATACCAAAATTAGACTGATTACATTCTTTGTAGCTGAAGATGAAGAAGCTGTATACAGTCAGCAAAAACAAGACCTGGAGCTGACTGTGGCTCAAATCATCAGCTTCTCATAGCAAAATTCATGCTTAATCTAAAGAAAGTGGGGGAAACCACTAGGCCAGCCAGGTATGACTTAAATCAAATCCCCTATGAATATATAGAAGAGGTGAATAATAGATTCAGGGCTTAAATCTAGTAAACAGAGTGCCTGAAGAACTATGGATGCAGGTCCATAATATTGTACAAGAGGCATCAAACAAAACCATACCAAAGGAAAAGGAAAGCAAGAAGGCAAAGTGGTTGTCTGAGGAGGCTTTACGAATAGCTAAAGGAAGTTGAAAAGCAAGGGAGAAAGGGAAAGATACACCCAACAAAATGTAGAGTTCAGAGACTAGCAACGAGAGACAAGAAACCTTCCTCAATGAACAATGCAAAGAAATAGAGGAAAGAAACAGAAAGGGAAAGACTAGAGGTCTTGTCAAGAAAATTGGGAATATCAAAGAAACATTTCATCCAAAGATGGGAATAAGGAAATACAGAAAGCTTTTCGCTTCTCTTCTTTCTTCAACTTATTTAACTGATACACAGAGCACATCATGAGAAATGCCAGGCTGGATGAGTTATAGGCTGGAGTCAAGGCTGCCAGGAGAAATAACAACAATCTCAGATATGTGGATGATACCACTCTAATGGCAGAAAGTGAAGAGGAACTAAAGAACCTCTTTAGGATGATGAAGAAGGAGAGTGAAAAAGCTGGCTTAAAATTAAATATTAAAAGCACTAAGACCATGATATCATCCCATCACTTTATGGCAAATAGAAGGGCAAAAATTGGAAGCACAGACAGATTTCCTCTTCTTAGGCTCTAAAATCACTGTGGATGATGACTGCAGCCATGAAACTAGAAGATGGTTGCTTCTTGGCAGGAAAGCTGTGATAAACCTAGAAAGTGTGTTAAAAAGCAAAGGCATCAGTTTGCTGACAAAGGTCTGTGTAGTCAAGGCTATGGTCTTTCCAGTAGTCACATATGGTTGTGAGAGCTGGACCATAAAAATGGTAGAGTGCTGAAGAAGCAATGCTTTCAAACTGTGGTGCTGGAGAAGATTCTTGAGAGTCCCTTGGACAGCAAGGAGATCAAACCAGTCAATATTTTTTTAATTTATTTATTTTAATTGAAGGCTAATTACTTTACAATACTGTAGTGGTTTTTGCCATACATTGACATGAATCAGTCATGGGTGTACATCTTGAAACTCCCTCCCACCTCCTGACTTATCCCATTTCTCAGAGTCATCCCAGTGCACCGGCCCTGAGTGCCCTGTATCATGCATCGAACCAAGGAAATCAACCCTGAATACTCGTTGGAAGGACTGATGCTGAAGCTGAAGCTCCAATACTTTGGCCACCTGATGTGAATGACTGACTCATTGGAAAAGAAACTGATGCTGGAAAAGCTTAAATGCAGAAGGAGGAGAGTGCAACAGAGGATGAGATGGTTGAATGGTATTACCAATGCAATGGATATGAACTTGGGCAAAGTCTGGGAGATGCTGGGGGACAGGGAGGCCTGGTGTGCTGCAGTCCATGTGGTTGCAAAGAGTCAGAAATGACTTACCGACTGAACCACAATTGGTGGTGGGAGACAGACTTGGCCTCTATCTGCAGAAGCTCAACAGGTGAAATGCTCACTTTTCCAACATGCCTTGCAACTAGCATGAGCCAAAGATTTTGCTTTAGGATCTGGTAAGTTAATAAAAGCTGGGACAGTGGGGAAGCCATCCTGTGCTAGCAAAATGCTGCCTCTAGGGGCATTGGACAGAGTCCAGTACAAATTTATAGCATCCTGTGCTGGAGTAGTTCACTGACTACAGTTGTGGTCCTCATCATAGTGGTTTTGAGACTGAGGCACTAGCTACAGCTGAGCCTTCCTTTTCCTGCCTATTTTCTGAGTCTTATTCTTTAGGCTCTCTGGCACTTCTGTGGGCTCCCTGGTATTTTTTCAGTAGCTTCTTCTGCTGAAATAAGCCAAAATTGGTTTCTGTTGCTTGCAACCAATAACTTTGACCAACTGGCCTATCTTATTTCATCCTGTGCTTGCCTCCACTAGTATTTCTGTCTCAATGCATTATAATGTCTTGTTCATCTCTGTGTCTCTTGTTTACCAAAAGCTCTTGAACTGAACTGAACTTGAAAAAAAAGGGCCACATATTTATTATTCATTGCCTTGCCTCTGGTTTCCTTGGCATATAGTAGTGGCTCAGTATTATTTTGTTGTTGTTGTTGAATACAGGAATGAATAAGACAAGGAAAGAACGCATAAATGAAAATTCTGAGTCCATGCTTTTCTTCCCAGTATCCTTGCTTTCAAAGTCCAGAAGCCATATCCAAGGCATCTCTGTTACTCAAGTTGAGTCTGTCTCCTGCAGCAATCATGTATATCAAAGGTAATTGCTTCTCCATTTCTGGCTAATACAGCCCTCCATCAGGGTGTCACTGCAGAGCCCATTGCTTTTAGGAAAGGAATAACACATGTCAGAATGAGTCCTCAATATTAGTTCAAGGAAGAGAGGGTGGAAATTTATTGAAGGCAGAACAGAACTAGGATTTCTGGACTTCACTTCTGTAGAGCCAATGATCTTGAGTGCGTTATTACATATGCCTCAGTTTATTCTTCTATAAAATAAGGAGTTTGTTTCTCACTAGGTGTGCTGTTGACGTTATGGGCTGGAAAATTCTTTGCTTGGAGGATGTTCCTGTACATTTTAGAATGTTTAGCTGCATCCCTGGCCTCTACTCAATAGATGCTATAACATTCCCTTGGTTGTGACAAAGTCCCCAGACAGTGTCAAATCTCCCCCAGGATGTAAAATTGCACCCAGCTGAGAACTACTGAATCAGATAGTATCTAAACAGATTACAAGTTCTAGGGTTGAAGCAAGAGTTGGAGCTTGCCCTCTGCCATATCCTAGCACATTGCTCAGTGTGTAGCATCATAGAAAGCAATCAATACAAGCTGAACAAATGAGGATAAATATATAGTTTCTTTTAGCTAGAAAACTTCTTTAGCATGAAAAAATCATGTAGATGGTAATGATATTGATTATTCATGTGATCACCCTTACTCGGGTACTATTTATCATTACTGGATAGACATGGGCTAAGGCACTATTACAAAATGGGTCCATCTTCCCACTTCGGTAACAAAATAGTGACCATAATTGTCAGGAATGGTTCACTCACTGCTGATAGTTATCTCAACCATATTCCCCCAAAATTAATTCTGAAATTTTTGAATATGGTAAAAAAAGTTAGTTGAGAAGAATGAGTTTAAATTTTGGAATGAGACCTGTACACAACTTACTGCACAATTAGCATAAAATATATGTATTTATGACTACTAATTTTCAATTCCTAAATTGTTCACTATCTTTGGCTATGTGTGACTAAGAAAGTGGTTTCTATCCAACTCATCTAGGACTTTCCTTCTCTTATTTTTCATCTCCTATGTATCTACTTTTGACATTCTATGTTGTGTTATGGGAATTGGATTAGCTATGTAGAATAGTTTGGGGTCTATTATCATCTTAACAATATTAGGTCTTGTAATTCAGGAACATTAGATTTAGGTCTTTAATTTTTTTCAACAATGTTTTGAAAAAAGTTTCACTTCTCTTGTTGAATTTTATTCCTAAATGTTTTATTGATGGTATCATAAATGGAATTATTTCCTTAATTTCATCTTTAGATTGTTTGTTGCTAGTATATAGAAATGCAATAGAATTTTGTATATTGATCTTATATCCTGCAACCTTTTTGAACTCATTTATTCATTCTAACCGAAGACAATGGCACCCCACTCCAGTACTCTTGCCTGGAAAATCCCATGGATGGAGGAGCCTGGTAGGCTGAGGTCCATGGGGTCTCAAAGAGTTGGACACAACTGAGCGGCTTCACCTTCACTTTTCACTTTCATGCATTGGAGAAGGAAATGGCAACCCACTCCAGTGTTCTTGCCTGGAGAATCCCAGGGATGGGGGAGCCTGGTGGCTGCCATCTGTGAGGTCGCACAGAGTCGGACACTACTGAAGCGACTTAGCAGCAGCAGCATTCATTCTAACAGCTTATACACAAACAACTCTTCAATGGACTTATAAAGATTTTCTATATGCAAGATCAAGACATCTGCAATAGAGACAGTTTTACTTCTTTTTTTCAATGCCTTTTATTTCATTTTCTTGTCTAAATGTCCTGGATACAGCCTCCAGTACAATGTTGAAAAGAATAGCTGAGAGTGGATGTCCTTATCTTATTCCTAATTTGAGAGGGAAAAGATTCACCTTCAAGGATAATGTAAGTTGTGATTTTTTCATAGCTGCCCTTTATCAGCTTAAGGAAGTTCCCTTCCATAACTAATTTGTTGAATGTTCTTATGATAAAGGGTGTTGAATTTTGTCAAGTGCTTTTCTGTGTCTCTTCAGTTAATCAAGAGGTTTTTGTGCATTGTTCTATTTATGTGATGGATGAACTGAACTGAACTGAACTGATTCCACAACTTGATTTTCAGTTGTTAAACCTACCTGGCATTCCTGGGGTAAATTCAATTTGGTCATGATGTATAATCCTTTTTATATATTGGTGGATTCAATTTTAAGTACTTTTAAGTATTTTTACATCTGTATTCTTAAGAAATATTAGTATGTAGTTTTTTATTTTAATGTCTTTGTTTTTTGTATCAAGGTAATACTGGCTCCAGAGAAAGAACTGGAAAATATTCTTTCCTCTTATATTTTCTGGAAGTGTTTGTGAGGAAATGGTACTAATTCTTCATTAAATGTTTAGTAGAATTCACCAGTGTATCCATCTGGTCCTATGCTTTTCTTTGTGGGAAGTTTCTTGATTATTAAATCTTTTTACATCCTATGAAGGTGAAAGTGAAAGTGAAGTCACTCAGTCACTCTTTGCAACCCCATGGACTGTAGCCTACCTACCAGGCTCCTCCCTCCATGGGATTCTGCAGGCAAGAGTACTGGAGGGGGTTGCCATTACATCCTATAGGGCTATGCAAACTTTCTGTTTCTTTGTGAGTCCTTCTTGTTAATAAACGGAGGTGTTTTACTGGAACATAGTAATATTTATTCATTTACATTGTCCACGACTGCTTTGATAAAACAATGACAAAGTTGAATAGTTGGCACAGAGACTATATGGCACACAAAGTGTAAAATATTTACTATGTGGAAGCTCCAATACTTTGGCCACCTGGTGTGAAGAGCCAACTCATTGGAGTTGGAAAACCCTGATGCCAGAAAAGATTGAAGGCAAGAGGAGGAGGGGACAACAGAGGATGAAAGGGTTAGATGGCATCACTGATGCAACAGATAAGAGTGTGAGTGAATTTTGGAGACGGTGAAGGCCATTGGATTGCAAAGAGTCAGACATGACTTAGGGACGGAACAACAGCAACAAATATAGAGGCATAAACTAAGTATTGCCTTAGGCTCACAGAGAAGTGTTGTGTGAGTTATTCTTACCAGTAATGATGAGAGGAAAAGGCTGGGAGC